>CM076584.1:43309235-43713968 GCA_034641835.2 Pinus albicaulis
TATTTCAAAGAGTTTCATTATTACAACTAGTATTGGTTTTCAAGTTTCTGTGGTTATTGTTTACTGGAGAGCTTGCCGGATTATCCACAGTCTAACAACCAACCAACGAACAATTAATACAGATCAATGACTTCTCGGCCTTTGAGGGGCTCGATGGAGAAGTTTACAGTTGCTTGTCTGTATTAATGTTCTACATTTAAGATTTAAGCTTGGTGGGAGCTTTTTTTTACTTTTGAGGCTCTGTGTTACGTTATAGTAACTCTACAGATATTTTTACATTAAGTTCATTTGGCAGCATTAATTGTTTGGCTGCGTCGAGGCAAATATCTGATTTTGATCAATAACTTCAGCCTCTATTTGAACGCTTTGAGGCACAGGTGGCTTTGTGGTAGCTGAGAGGAATCAATTGGCCTCTGAGGTGGCGGTGGAGGCCTTCTGTCTGATAAACACTTATGATTCACCTTTAACTGTGTTTTAATTTGGAGGATTAAGCTTTTGATAATCATTCTTAGTCGTAATCCCCCGAAATTGGTCTTCCATCTTCTGTTCTGCTGCATTTCGTCTTCGACCCTGATACTCTTTTGTTTTTATTTAACTTCTTGTGTCTTGTTGATGTGCAGTGCTACGCAGGGCTCACAAGGCATCAATGCCCATGAAGCATCGACGAGACATGGAGTTTGAACCCTGCGAATGATTTCTTTTTATGAATCAAAGGCACGGGAATCATTATTCCCAGCCTTCGGCCTTTCTCTAACACAATGGATAAACCATTTAAACATCTGTAAAATACAAAAATAATTATGAAATCCTGCGTTATTTTGGTTTTACTGCTTCAGAAGGTGTGGGGAGGAGCGTGGCCGTTGGATGG
This sequence comes from Pinus albicaulis, assembly GCA_034641835.2. Classification (NCBI taxonomy): domain Eukaryota; kingdom Viridiplantae; phylum Streptophyta; class Pinopsida; order Pinales; family Pinaceae; genus Pinus; species Pinus albicaulis. The sequence goes on from CM076584.1 coordinate 43,310,104, forward strand.
CAACATCCAATGGTTGGAATCTGTTTGCAGAGGTTAAAGGTGAGCAGAGGGAGAAAATAAGTTGAAACCGTGGATCGCACAAAGATCGACGGTCGGGATTGGTCGTGACTACATAAAGCGAATGAGTCACTTTGCTTGGAAAATAGAAGAAATACGAAGAAATATGGTTAAAACCTTTATTTCGGAGGAAAAGTATTGAAAATAGCCTTCGGGAGTTCGGAAAAATTATGGGCCGTCGGATGAGATCGGCCCACAAGATTAACGGTGGAGATCATGCGTTAAAACCCTTGGTAGAGGTGGAGGGCGATGGTGAAAATGAAGTTTAGATCCGAACCGTTGATCCGCAGAGATCAACGGTGGAGGGTGCACACGATAACACACAAAGGAAAAGGAGGAAGGTGGTTTCGGGCAGCAAAACAGTGGTTTTCGCGCGGCAAAAGGGCGAGAAGGAAGTTTTGTCTTTTGGAACACGATATGCATCCCCGCATGACACTTGGATTTCAAATACCACCCATATCGCGTGATTTTTGAAAATTATCTATCATGCTTAAAGTTACGCGACTTGGAGTATAGACCATCAGATCTGGGGCCTCAGATCTAACGGCGGAGAGCAAGCGCGAATTGAAAAAGATGTGTAGGCGGAAGCGGGTGGGGTGGTTTCATTCTGGGCCGTTGGATCAAGGATGAACGGCCAGAATTGAATCTGGGGATTTAATGGAAATATTACAATGGCGGAATATGGGTTAATAAGGGTCGTTGATCTGCAGAGATCAACGGCTATGATTGGCCCAAAAACATTTATAACATGGAGCGCATGGATTATAACCAAAGTTGGGGAATCTAATCTGGACCGTCCAATCTGGACGCGTGGATGTTCCAGATGCAATCGGAGGCAGAGGCATCGGCGGGGCAAAAGACTTGGAGGCGTCGAAGCGATTAAGCGTTGACCGTCGATCTGCAGATCTGATCAATGGTGGGGAGTGAATCTGAGGGGTTCGAAAGGCGGAGGACAGGTTAATGATCGGACTGAATGTGGACCGTTAGATCTGGGAAGGCGAGGAGGTAGATCAACGACTCTCGTTTGATCAGGGGATGACCAATCGGGGAGAGGAATAAAGTGCACCCGATGAAAACTAGCGATGCGATGTAGCGCAGGCCGTTGATCGACTGTAGATCAACGGTGGAGATTTGTTCTACATCATACATGGCGGAAACCCTTTAATATTTATGAAAACCCAAATTTTTTTAATAAAACAAAGGTTTTGGTGGATCGGGGCGGAAAATACATGTATGATGTGGATAGGCGCCCAACTGCGAGGCCTTTGGCTATATGGAAACAAAAGGGCCCAGGGCTTTATATATGAAAAGGGCCTATTGCAATCGGAAGGTCGGGCCTTCGGGCTTTTCAATCTAACCATTCGAAATCTTTGTGATGCGATTAAGCTCCCAAAGGGGTTAGCGCTTGGTTCTAGCACCAAGGCATATGGAGGGGAAGTGGTTAGGACTTAGCCCAAGGAGGCTTAAGTCTGTAATAATAAAAAGTATTTTTCATGAAATTTTTCAAGTTTTTCAATGGATTTGGGGGTTTCGGCAGTGTTTAAAAAGGAGTTTTAAACTTTGTAAAGAGGATTTTATGAAGGGGAAATGGGAAACAAATGGAAAATAGAAGAATTCCATGGGAATGAAAGAGGTAAAAATGAAGGTTAGTTTGAAGTGAAAAAAGGGAAAAGGGTGTTTTGCAGCAGTATTTCCTCTATGGAATCAGCAGAATTTCTTAGTTTAAAATGGAAACAACAGTGAATATTTAGACAAGGGGCATGAGGCCTTTCAAGAGTCTTCAAGAGATAACATTTTTTAGCAATAAGACTTGTTTCTTGAAGGCTCCAAAAATTGATTTAGCCAGCATTTGATATGACAAATTTTATAGTTGACTAACATAGTCTACCATTTTTCTTGCCATCTTTGATTCTCTTCTTCCTGCAAGCATGCCATGTCAGAGAAACCAAATAGATACCATAACCAAAAGCATACCTCAATGACATTCAGGGGAGGCTTCTCTCATCTGAAAAATCAGTCCAATTTATCATGATACATATATAATTATAATCATATCAATATATCAACATCACGCATGACAATACCATCTGCATACAATGACCTCATGCATGACAACCATTACTATGACAATGTGTGCCTAACAACATGCATCTAGGCCATTCGTTCCAAGTGCTTGAACCATGCTATGATACCACTCTGTAACGCCTCCTCCCATATCTACCCACTTTAACTAGTTTGTCAGGTAAACATGAGCTAAGTGCTACTATGACATGACTCAATCTCCTAGATAACCTTCTGGAAATGGAGTCGATAAAAGAAGACCTTATTTAACTTCCTTACGTGCTATAGGAACCCCAAGGGCTAAACCACCCTTCCAGGTATCCAAACCCTAAATTAACTATCCTTTTCATTGATTTGGACTCCCATACGTTGGCACAACATTGCTTGATTTCGACTATAAACCTCCATTCGCATGCATGTTGACTACAAGGGAGTGACTGCAGTATTTTTCACCCAGTGCCTGTGACCATGGGATTTGAACCACTTTTTTAGGGCTAGTCTCCAGACCACTGCCCAGAACTAGACACGAGTTTCTAGAATGATAAATGACACAAGGAAAAATCCTCTAACACAAAACTTAATCAAGGACTTGACCTAACAAGGTCTAACCATCACATTTATTCTGTCAAACACATAGAAAACATGAAATATACAGGTCATGAATGCATATCTGAACATATAGATATGAAACTTATCTGATGAACACCAATAAGGTCTAATGCCCTCTCAAAATATATGCAATAACATCTATTAGGTCATGGATTCATTGACCAATACTTTACAAATAAAAACATGATAAGAGCCATAACTTGAATCTATCATAAAACCATGCTTATAGCCAACATATAACTAGATGAATAACAATGATAGCACATCAGTTAAAGCCACTTAATACCAAGTATAATTACTCATGAATTATAAGGGAAAATATCTCTTATCATTCATAGACAAAAGCCAACCAAGTCAGGGACTTCCACGTACCACCTAACCATAAATTGAGTTGAACCTAATCTTTCTTTCAGCCAATCACTTCGTGCCATATTTCAAGCATGAATGTGGGATCTCATGGGATAAAATAATACATAAAAACCAGGGAAATATATATTTTAAACCACCTCCACCTTCACACTACCATGGTCTCACCTAAACCGGTCCTGAGATCACAAAACCAAACCGAGCTTGGATGCCTCAGAATTCCTTCACCATCTCTTGAGGATTTCTCTTGTCTCCACCCACTAGTTGAAGGCTTCCCATAGAACCATATCCACCCCCAACCCTTGGTATTTTCCTGAGACCACCTCACCCGGATCCAAAAACCTTCCGGCAATCCAAAGCTCAACCAAGAATGAATCCCATCACACCATGGCTATCTAGAAATGGAAAGGCAAGGCTAAAAGCCATTTTTGAACTAGGCAAAGCCCATTCCAATGACAGAAAATGAACCAAATACACACATGCATATACCATATATGCCAAAAACATATACGAAATAATACATGCAACCTGTTACCTATAATCATTACTGTTGAATTCGCTTGATCCAACCTTTCCTTGCTTGATCCTTGCTTTCCTTTACTTTCCTTGTCCTTCATTTGATTTCTTGCTTTATTTATCCTCTTGTTTCTCTTCTCCTCTCTGAAACCAATTCCAAAACTGAACTGAAAAAAGGCTCCAAATTGATGCTTTGTATCATTTTTACTATTGATGCTTCTAATTTCTTCATTTTTCTTCTATTTTCCTTCATTTTCCTCCTCACATGCAACATGTGACCTTTCACCTCCCTTTTCTCTTAATTTCCTTTATTTTCATAAATATAATGCCTTTTTTCCTTTTCAAAGCCTTTTCCATTGCCTTTTCCAATTTCCCCTTAGCCATAAAAAACAACAAGTGATTCCCACTAGGATTTTTTGCCCAACATTATTCTTGGAATACGTGTCCCATGACTTTCGTCTTATTTTTTCTCTATTAAATTTATTACGTGAAATTTTAACCTAGGGTTGCTGCAACAAGTTTTCCAGTTGTCTATTACTATCGATCTCGTTCCTACTACTGAACCTGTTACTCCTCTAACCATTGCAATCAACTCTGTGCAGTCTACACAAAAACCCAACAACAAGAAAAAGAAGAATAAGAAATAGATCGCTCCTTTTGAAGAGTAGTAGATGACCTAGATGAACCCCAATCAGAAATCCACTACTAATGCTAAATCTGCGAAAGGAAAGGAAAAAGTTGTCAAGTTACCTTGAAAGATATGCACCGAGCAACAATTGACCTATAAATGTCCTTGTCTCCAAGAGTGCATATACTTCCTTTCACAAAAGGACATTGGTCAAACCCTTGTGGTTGTCAACAACCATTTTCCTCCTCAGCAGTAGCAACAACATCTTGTATCAAACCCACAACCACCTCTGCAAGGGGAAAACGATAGTTCGCATCTCCCTCCTTCTAAAGAAGTATAATTAGCTATGTACGCCTTCGAAATAGTTTATTTACAAACACGAGCCAAAAAAAATAGACATAATGTCCCAAATGCTTTAGAGACTTCCTCGAGTTCCATTCCACCACCTCCCAACGATATACATATCGAAAGGCCTATTGTTGACCCCATGATTTTTCCCCACAAAGGGACACTTCAACGCATGACCCAAAATCCATGTACTCGCGCTACCCAAAACTACAATATTGTAGAGGATCTAGCACAAGCGCCTTTTGCAATGTCGGCTCTTGAACTATTGCAAACATTCCCATCACAACATAAATCTTTGCTTTCATTCATATGTGGGATCAATCCTCAGGATTCCAATCTAAAAAATGTTGACATGGAGAAAATTAAACCTAACCTCTCCCATCATATTGCATTCCAAGTGAAAGTTATATTGAAAGGAAATTCCATTCACTATACTATCAATGATGAAGGTGCTTCAACCTGTGTCATGGCTACTTCCTGTTGGCTCGCCTTGGGTTTTCCCACTCTTTCACCACCATCAAATTCCCTTAAAGATTTTGATGGGCATACTTTCATCCCAAAATGATATCTTGTCATCTACCCCATCACGCTTGGTGGGAAAACTGTAACGGTGACCATCGAAGTCCTAAATCGCCATCTTGACTACAATGTGGTTTTGGGGCATAGTTGGACCTATGTTATGATTGCCATTGTTTCATTGGTATTCCAGTGCATCCTTTTACTTTGGATGGGAAAATTTTTACCGTGGATTAATTATAATTTTATGCCCCTGATTTTCACCCATTACCCAGCAACAATGTTCCTTTAGTAGGTGACGTACTTGACTCTTACGTCAGTGTTGATACCGGTCTTCTGAAGAGTTCCTCGCTATTAGATTGTTTTCCTCTCCTGCAACCCTAGGTTCCAATGACTATGTCAATTATCTCTACTATTTTGAATGGCCAAATGGATCCTTTTATCCTCTTGATCCCTTCTTCCATTGATTCCTATGGAGAGTAGTTTCCGTTGTCACCAACATAACTTTCTAATCAGACTATTTAGTCAGCATATCACCCTTTGTCTAGTTTGGTTACGACCAAAGGTACGTTGTCCTCTCCCATCACTTCTCCCTCTACTGATCTCCTTAATGAAGTATTACCTTCAAATGAGGCTATCATGGAAATCATGTATCTAGACGAGTGAGCCTAGTATGATTTTCATCACCGCGTCTTAGTCTCTTACCCATTTGAATTGAACACAAAATCTCTAGAAATATTGTCTTTTTATCATCCTAATATTTTTCCTTCCACCTATATGACTATTCAAAAGATAAATGTGAAAGGTAACTTAGGTAATCTCTAAAATATTGAACAAAATCTTAATCAAGACAGGTATCATGGAAAACATTCAAATTGGAGTAGACTACACTCCTAAGGAGATTGCATGCTTCACCTGCATATTTAAGAAATTTCGCGTTGTTTTTTCTTGGTCTTATGAGAAAATTCCCGACATATATCCATCTATTATCGAACATGAGATCAAGACTTACTGAATGCCAAGCCCGTATGACAAATACTTCAGCCAGTCCACCCTCAAAATACAACTGCCATCATGAGAAAATTTGAAAAGCTATTGAAAGTAAGCTTTATCTATCTTGTTCCCTTGAAGGAATGGGTATCTAATCTAGTTCCCATTGAACAAAAATGAGGAACCATCCAAGTATGTATCAATTACAATTATTTGAATGCTTCTTGTCCCAAAGACAACTATTCTACCTCGTTCATTGACCCAATTATGGAATATTCTGCTGGATGTGAATACTTTTCCTTCATGGATGGTTTCTAGGGTTATAAGTAGATCACTATCAAACCGATCAATCATCATAAAACTGCATTTATCGATCCTTGGGATACCTTTGCATACCACAAGCTTCCTTTCAGTCTTAAGAATGCAATCACCACTTTTCAGAAGGTGATGGACTACACTTTTAATGATATCAGACATATCATTTAGGCATACCTGGTTGACCTTCCTACTCATTCCAAGTGTCGGGCACAACACCCAGCTCATCTCTGAGCTATCTTTCTTAGGCATTAGTTCTACCATATCCGTTTGACTCTACATAAGTGTGTGTTCTTTGTCAAATCTGGGCATTTTCTTGGGTTCATTGTATCAAAACACATGATATGGTTTGATCCTGAAAAGGTTAAGAAAATTATTGAACTCCCCCCACCACAATGAATTTCTCAACTCCAAAGTTTGTAGAGGAAGGAAAACTTTATACGTCGTTTTTCGTCAACTATGTTGAATTAATGAAATATTGCATGCACTTAATGAAGAAAGGAGTTCCCTTTTTGTGGGATGATCAAGCTCAAAGATCATTTGATTCCTTGAAAAAGGATCTTACTTCAGTCCCACTACTAAGCCCTCCTGACTACTCGCGTAGATTTTTATTATACCTTGTAGCCTTGCCATCCTCCATTGGCATGGTTCTGGTTCAAGAAGATGATGATCATAGTGAGCATGTGATATATTACCTCTCAAAAGTTATAGCTAGACCCGAAATTAGGTATTCGCATGTGGAAAAAATTTTGCTGGCAATCATTTTTACTATCAACTGCTTTTGACATTACATTCTTTTGTGTCAAACTACTGACGTTGCCCTAGATAACCCCCTATGATACATGTTTTGTCTTGTCATATTATTGGAGGTAAGTATTCCAAGCGGATAGTTACCCTCCAACGATTTTATTTGGACTTCACCATCACTAAGTTGAATAAATATTTAGCTTTTGCAGAGTTATTGTTGGATCTTCCTAGATTCGACACAGATGAGGTAGCCCACGATCCCATGCTAGAAGAATCATTCTATCTGGTTGACTCTTCTGACCCGTGGTATGAATATGCCCTTGTGTATATTCAGACCCAACAATTCTACCTAGATCTATCGAAAGATGACTGTCGTCGCATATGCCACCTAGACAAGCCACTGATTTTGTTTGACGAGCAGGTGGATCTAGTTTGAAAGATTTTGAAAATAGGTCCACAAGAGGTTGAAGAAGGAGGTGGGTGCCTCCACTAAGGTTTGTTCCTCAATCAGGTGGGATCCTACTACAAGTTGAAGCTTTCATATCACAAAGGTTGGTGGCTCAATCAAGTTGGAGCCTAGAGCAAGTTGAATATTTCTCATCATCAAGGTTGGTGCCTCAATCAAGTCATGGCCTATAGTGAGTTGTTGTTTTCACATTTTTGAGGTTGGTTCCTTAATAAATTTGTATTCTACTACAAGTAACATATTTCGTATTTTGGGGGTGGGTGTTTCCAGCAAGTTGGTGGCTACAAATCTATGTAATAAATTGAAGCATCAAAAGAAGAAAAATTTGTGGTTTTCTCTACCACATAAAATCTTGTGTCTCTTTGTGTTGATCTGATAGCTCTTTCATGTGTTGTTGATGTGTTTTTGAGATGATGATGAATTTCTCTACTCGTTGATAAGATACCAATGATATATCATTTTTGGGATTGAACTGTGTTAAGTAAGTCATTCATCTATGACCATTTCCATGAGAGGTTGTCGTAACTGACTAATTTCTCATGATTTTTGAATAGTCCACTTAACACTCATTGTATCAGGTGATGCTCACAGGGGTGAAGAAGTGGGATTAAAACTAGTGAAATGAATTACATAGCCTCAATCATCACTTCCAGGGCTTGCACCCGGTAACCAGGACTTCCCGGGAGGTCACCCATCCTAGAACTCCTCTGGATCAAGCGCGCTTAACTATGGATTTTTTCCCAACAATCAAGCCCACTTAGCTTGCTACCCCATTTGCAAAACCTTAGCAAGTATCGTGCCACATGAACCATTCAAGTAGAGCTCCCTTTACTCTTTGTATTTAAGTATGAGGGTTCTCCTCAGTGCATTATTTGAGATATAATTTTCGGATTCAACTGTGTTAAGTAAGTCATTCATCTATGACTATTTCCATGGGAGGTAGTCGTAATTGACTAATTTCTCATGATTTTTGAATATTCCACTTAGCACTCATTGCATCAGGTGATGCTCACAGGGGTGAAGAAGTGGGATTAAAACTAGTGAAATGAATCACATAGTGTCAATCATCACTTCTAGGGCTTGCACTTGGTAACCAAGACTTTCCGGGAGGTCACCCATCCCAGAAGTCCTCTGGCTCAAGTGCGCTTAACTATGGAAATCAAACCCACTTAGCTTGCTACCCCATTTGCAAAACCTTAACAAGTATTGTGCCTCATGAACCATTCAATAAGAGCTCCCTTTACTCTTTGTATTTAAGTATGAGGGTTTTCCGTAGTGAATTATATGAGATATAATTTTTGGGATTCAACTGTGTTAAGTAAGTCATTCATCTATGACCATTTCCATGAGGGGTAGTCATAAATGACTAATTTCTCATGATTTTTGAATAGTCCACTTAGCTCTCATTGCATAAGGTGATGCTCACAGGGGTTAAGAAGTGGGATTAAAACTAGTGAAATGAATCACATAGCGTCAATCCCACATTAGTCGACACTATGTGATTCATTTCACTGGTTTCAATCCCACTTCTTCACCCCTATGAGCATCACCTGATGCAATGAGTGCTAAGTGGACTATTCAAAAATCATGAGAAATTAGTAAGTTACAACTACCTCTCATGGAAATGGTCATAGATGAATGACTTACTTAACACAATTGAATCCCAAAAATGATATCTCATATAATGCACTGCGGAAAACCCTCATACTTAAAGATACAAATGGTTATGAATTATTGATATTTAGTTTTCTTGTTTAGGAAAAAATGTGAAATTGTAAATTTTCTCTCACATTGATTCACCCCTGCCACCTTCAGTGTGATCTTTGGTCCAAAAATATTTTCCTTGGAACACATTGAGTTTTGGGTTAAGTAGCTCATTAATGGGAAAGATAAGGACATTGAAGGATACTGAGTTGAAGTTTTTAAATTAGAAGAATATGTCATTATCCAACACATACACAAGCTCTTTAATTTAGTATTGAAGAAAAGCTTCCATGTGTTTTGGATGCAAATCCTTATTTTTCTTATTTTTAAGAGTGGGGATATAAACATTCCATCAAATTATATGGCCATTATGATTAGGAACATTTTAACCAAGGTGCATGAGCTTATTTTGGAAACGAAGATTAGCCTTTGGCTAGAAAGTCATGGTAAAAGAACTAAAGACCAAGTTGGGTTTAGGAGATATCATTCAATCGTGGACCATCTGGTTACTCTTAGGATAATTGCAGAGGGATGCCACAATAATAAAACTAATATATTTTGTTGTTTTGATGACCTTAGAAAAGATTTTGAAACCATTCCTAGAACAAAGTGATGGAATAGACTAGAAGAGATAATGGTTCCTCTCAAGTTGAGAGTTGTTGTGACAGGTATGTAGGAGAATGTTATTTCCAAGCTTATGACCACTGAGGGTTGGTCAGAAGAAATTAAATGCAATATTGGAGTCGAATAAGGGTGTTCCTTATCCCCTACCATTTTTTGCAGATATATTGATAAGTTAGAAGAGTGTTTGGAAGATGCAAGTTGCGTTGGCCCCACACTCACTGGTATGGTCATAACTCTTCTCCTTTATGCCGATGATTTTTTTTTTTTGGTAGGGGCCTATTACAATCTTAGTAAACAACTCAAAATCTTCCACGATTTCTGATCCAAGATGGGATGACTATAAATTCTAATAAAACTAAAGTCATGATAATTGAATCCAGAAAGATCACCTATGATACTTTTATTTATTATAACAACTCCTTAGAGGAAGTACTTTCATACAAATATTTTGGAATCGACATCCATCATAAGCTCAATTGAAATTAGAGTTGAGAAAACGTAAATGGAGGTTAGAAAGATTACTATGGTTTTGAAAGAAATTATAAGTAGGTAAATCTTTAGATATGTGATTAAAAAAGTATCCTCTTTGAGACTCTTAACATTCCTATTATTTTATATGGTTGTGAGGCTTGGGGTTCAGTGTATCCAAAGAGTCATGGAGGAATATTGAACATATCGAAAAACATTTTGTAACATGCAACCTCAAGATGAAAGGAAATACTCCCTATCGTATCCTCCTAATTGAGTCAAGCCTTTCCTGCATTAAATGTATCACTATCACTAGGTCTACTATGTATAAGAAAAATGTATACAACATGGAAGCCAAGAGGTTTTCTAAAAATGTTTTTAACTCTAGCCAAAACCACCATCTTTGGCTCAAGCAAGGATGACATAAGGATGCCCTATCTTACCTAGACCATTGAGGGATGACAGAGGTGATCATTTTACACAATAGGAATAATCTTTAAAATATTGTTACTTCAAAATTTAAAGTGAAATTGCATAACAATCCAAAGTTAGAGACAAAAAGAAAACTAATGATATTATAAGGAGGCGATCAACCCCAATCTCGATAAAGAAAAACATCTATTTGTCTTAACTAGTGTTAAGAAGAAAATGAACATTGCTAAGATAAGAATAGATTCCCATGAGTTTCATAATGAAATTACACATTGGTGAATTCCTAAAACACCATGAATCTGTCAAATTTTTGCAATACTAAAAAGATGGAAGATGAAAAACACTTTCTCTTAGATTGTTATCTTAATAATAATAATAAGATTATCCATATAACTTATAATAAGAAAAACTTAATACACTGCGAAAACGGAGAATACCCACACCCTCATTGTGAACTATGCAACTACGACGATCAAGGAAAGTTTACCGAAATCTGGTTACTATCACAAAAATTACATCGAAAGAGTGGAATTGGAGGATAGGCTTTACATTTTCAAAGCCATTCCATTAATCCATTAACCCGACGACTTAGACTCCTTTACTAAGCAGTTGAAGCCGAAGCCGTAGCCGTCATCATGATCAGAAATTCGTCGAAGTTCACGTACCCATCACCGTTGGAATCGACGCTCGCTATCATAATCCGACAATCTTCCAGAGAAGAACGCTCTCCCAATTTGTGGAAAACCCTGAGAAGTTCTTCGGGGGAGATGAGTCCATTGCCGTCGAAGTCGAAGATACCGAAGGCGGTTTTCATGTCCTGGAGGCGGCGTGGGTCGTCGACACCAAATGTATTCAGCTCCGCGAATTCCGAGAAATCGATGAAACCGTCGCCGTCGGAATCGGCCACGCTTACCATGAGTCGGAGCTCGTCGTCGGAGGCAGGGCAGCCAAGGGATGACAGCCGTTGGCGTCGAATTTTCGGAACACTGCGTGCAGATCCTCTGCGGTGCTTGGCAGGAGAGCGGGAGAGCGAGAGGGAGATGACCTGTCCTTGTCCTTATCCTGGTCGCTGTCGCTTTCCTCGAATTTCAGAGATGTCGAAGTCTTCCGTCGCCTCAAAGAACGCGTCGATTCGTTTGTCGACCGCCTACTGCTGCCGGTGGTGTAGGGTTTTGAACGACGCCGCTTTGAGCCATTTGCAGCAGATTCGTGGCCTCCCTTTATGCAGCTTACCAGCTTTGGAAAGTACATTATTATCGAATTCCAAGATCTGACCTGAGTTTTCCAGTTAATTATCTGGACACTCTTAGGGTCAGGTTTCGTGGTTAAGCGGCTCAAAGTAATTTTCAACGTAATTTCATGGGTCAGCTCAATTAGTAGAGTCTTCTCCTTAATTCTCTAAACAATCTTACAATAGAATTCTATAATTCTCTAAACATTCTTAGGGTCGAGTTCTATAATTAAACTGCCAAAAATAATGCCTTCATCTACCTGATACAAATATTCCGCTCATTCAAAACCCAGCCTCTCTTCCACAAATGGCTCCCAATCATGTCTAACTAATCCAATTGGAAATGCATGAAACATAACAGCCGAATGTTCTGGATTTGGAAATGCATGAAACAGAACAACTGAAAGTTTAGTTGTGAAATACCAAATCAAATGTTATGCAAATGAGAGCATGAATCACGGAATTAAAAAGAATAGAGAGAAGCCCCCGCGGGGTCATTGTTTAATCTGCCGACGAAGGTCACTAGGAAGCTTCCGAAAGTTCCAGCACTACGAATGCAAAGAATATTATTACGGGTTAGTCAGGTCTGAGTCGTAAGTTTTGTATTGTTTATATTTTTGATGTCGTCGTATATGGTGTACAGGGACTGAAGGACTGCACTGAGAATGGGTGTGGGGTAGCTTATGGGTTGATCCACCTCAGTTTGCACCCACGCAACTCTCCATAATTCAAAAGTGGAGGCTGTACGCTATACAGGGCAAAGTTTTTCTGGCCCACTTGCACGTGGAGATGGTCCACAATATTAACCAATTTTAAGGTTTCACATTTTCCATGCAAATTAAGTCAAGTCATTCTTTTAAAAGTTAAGTTGATATCTATTAAGTCCAACTTTTTTTTAAAAAGTCAAGTTAAATTAATTTAATAGTAAACTGATATGAATTCATCTCTTTTTTATGTCCTTGCATAGATGTCTAGCCTTGGGGTTTCAGACTGACGGAGCTCGATTATAACTTGATATTTTATTTTCCATGAATTTTCCTTTATTTTGGGCTTGATATTGTTGAGGCTACTCCAAGTCTACTTGTAAGGATAAGGTAGGTAGGTGGAGATGTTAATGGTCTGTTGTAGGTGTCCATTCAACTAGTAACATGTGTGTAAATGTAATGGTGTTAATGAATGTGTTTATTTGTCTCCAACTTCTTTATAAGTGTAAATGTAATTAGTTAATGGTGTTAATGAATATTGTTTGTTTTTTTTCTAACTTCTTTATAATTTAATTTTAGTTTGTTTGGGTAAAAGAGTTTATTAGGTTGTTGTTCACCCTAACTTGGTAATTCCACCATCCCTCTTGTAGATAGTGTCAACCCTTGACTTTTGGTTGGGCCCTCAAGTATCTCTTTTCCTCGTTGGGGATATATAACCTTAACCAGTAATTTCACCATCCCTCTTGTAAATAGCTTCACCCCTCTTGACTGGGCACTTGACTATCTTTATCTCTCATTGGGAAAATATAATGTTGCTAATTAGTTATTAGTTAGACTTATATTGCAACTTAACATTTTATTTTTTATGGTTTTCCAATGGTTATAGAGTTGATATTGCTCATAACCTATTTCTTTCTTGGCTTTTTTACTTGATTATTAACCATTTTTAGACTAATGAATATTTTCACCATTTCAATGGAAATTCTAGGTTAGAGTGTTTCACTAGCTTTGCCTTTTGCTCCATGTAGAAGGGTTTGTTATGTCTTTGGCATCAACTTTTGCATGCACCTTGAAAGGCTTAATTTAACTTGACTATAGTAATTACACCATCCCTATTGTAAGCAATATCATGTGGTAGGTTTTATGACTTTTGTGGAGTAGCTATAGATTAAAGTTTGGTTATGGGGTTGATAAGGAGCCACTCTCTTTAGGGTTGGTTCTAGCCCATTCGTTCCAAGTGTTTGAACCATGCTATGATACCACTTTGTAATGCCTCCTCCCATATCTACCCACTTTAACTAGTTTGTCGGGTAAACATGAGCTAAGTGCTACTATGACATGACTCAATCTCCTAGATAACCTTATGGAAATGGAGTCGATAAAAGAAGACCTTATTGAACTTCCTTAGGTGCTACAGGAACCCCAAGGGCTAAACCACCCTTCCAAATATCCAAACCCTGAATCAACTATCCTTTTCATTGATTTGGACTCCCATACGTTGGCACAACATTGCTTGATTTCGACTATAAACCTCCATTCACATGCATGATGCCTACAAGGGAGTGACTGCAGTATTTTTCACCCAGTGCCTATGACCATGGGATTTGAACCACTTTTTTAGGGCTAGTCTCCAGACCACTGCCTAGAACTAGACATGAGTTTCTAGAATGATAAATGACACAAGGAAAAATCCTCTAACACAAAACTTAATCAAGGACTTGACCTAACCAGGTCTAACCATCACATTCATTCCGTCAAACACATAGAAAACATGAAATATACAGGTCATGAATGCATATCTAAACATATAGATATGAAACTTATCTGATAAACACCAATAAGGTCTAATTCCCTCTCAAAATATATGTAATAACATCTATTAGGTCATGGATTCATTGACCAATACTTTACAAGTAAAAACATGATAAGAGCCATAACTTGAATCTATCATAAAACCATGCTTATAGCCAACATATAACCAGATAAATAACAATGATAGCACATCATTTAAAGCCACATAATAACAAGTATAACTACTCATGAATTATAATGGAAAATATCTCTTATCATTCATAGACAAAAACCAACCAAGTCAGGAACTTCCACGTACAACCCAACCATAAATTGAGTTGTACCTAATCTTTCTTTCAGCCAATCACCCCATGCCATATTTGAAGCATGAATGTGGGATATCATGGGATAAAATAATACATAAAAAACCAGGGAAATCTATAGGTTAAACCACCTCCACCTTCACACTACCGTGGTCTCACCTAAACCGGTCCTGAGATCACAAAACCAAACCAAGCTTGGATGCCTCGGAATTCCTTCACCATCTCTTGAGGATTTTTCTTGTCTCCACCCACTAGTTGAAGGCTTCCCATAGAACCATCTCCACCCCCAACCCTTGGGATTTTCCTGAGACCATCTCACCTGGATCCAAAAACCTTTCGGCAATCCAAAGCTCAACCAAGAATGAATCTCATCACACCATGGCTATCCAGAAATGGAAAGGCAAGGCTAAAAACCACTGTCGAACTAGGCAAAGCCCATTCCAATGATAGAAAATGAACCAAATACACACATGCATATACCATGCACGCCAAAAACATATAGGAAATAATACATGCAACCTGTTACCTGTAATAATTACTGTTGAATTCGCTTGATCCGACCTTTCCTTGCTTGATCCTTCCTTTCCTTTACTTTCCTTGTCCTTCATTTGATTTCTTGTTTTATTTATCCTCTTGTTTCTCTTCTCCTCTCTGAAACCAATTCCAAAACTGAACTGAAAAAAGGCTCCAAATTGATGCTTTGTATCATTTTTACTATTGATGCTTCTAATTTCTTCATTTTTCCTCTATTTTCCTTCATTTTCCTCCTCACATGCAACATGTGACCTTTCACCTTCCTTTTCTCCTAATTTCCTTTATTTTCGTAAATATAATGCCTTTTTTCCGTTTCAAAGCCTTTGCCATTACCTTTTCCAATTTCCCCTTAGCCATAAAAAACAACAAGTGATGCCCACTAGGATTTTTTTCCCAACATTAAGCTTGGAATACGTGTCCCATGACCTTCATCTTATTTTTTATTTATTAAATTTATTATGTGAACTTTTAACCCAGGGTTGTTGCAACAAGTTTTCCAGTTGTCTGTACTATCGATCTCGTTCCTAATATCGAATCTGCTACTCCTATAACCACTGCAATCAACTCTGTGCAGTCTACAAAAAAACCCAACAACAAGAAAAAGAAGAATAAGAAATAGATCGCTCCTTCTGAAGAGTAGTAGATGACCTAGATCAACTCCAATTAGAAAGCCGCTGCTAATGCTAAATCTGAGAAAGGAAAGGAAAAAGTTTTCAAGTTACCTTGAAAGATATGCACTGAGGAACTGTTGACCTATAAATGTCCTTGTCTCCAAGAGTGCATATACTTCCTTACACAAAAGGACATTGGTCAAACCCTTGTGTTTGTCAACGACCCTTTTCCTCCTCAGTAGTAGCAACAACATATTGTATCAAACCCACCACCACCTCTGCAAGGGGGAAACGATATTTCGCATCCCCCTCCTTCTAAAGAAGGATAATTAGCTATGTACGCCTTCGAAATAGTTTATTTACAAACAAGAGCCAAAAAAAATAGAAATAATGTCCCAAATTCTTTAGAGACTTCCTCGAGTTTCATTCCACCACCGCCCAACGATATGCATATCGAAAGGCCTATTGTTGAGAAATAATTTTTCCCCACAAAGGGACACTTCAACGCATGACCCAAAATCCATGTACTCGCGCTACCCAAAACTACAGTATTGTAGAGGATCTGGCACAAGCGCCTTTTGTAATGTCGGCTCTTGAAGTATTGAAAACTTTCCCAGCACAACATAAAGCTTTGCTTTCATTCATATGTGGGATCAATCCTTAGGTTTCCAATCTAAAAAATGTTGACATGGAGAAAATTAAACCTAACCTATCCTATCATATTGCATTCCAAGTGAAAGTTATGATGAAAGGAAATTCCATTCACTATACTGTCAATGATGAAGGTGCTTCAACCTGTGTCATGGCTACTTCCTGTTGGCTCGCCTTGGGTTTTCCCACTCTTTCACCACCATCAAATTCCCTTAAAGATTTTGATGGGCATACTTTCATCCCAAAATGATATCTTGTCATATACCCCATCACGCTTGGTGGGAAAACTATAACGGTGAACATCAAAGTCCTAAATCACCATCTTGACTACAATGTGGTTTTGGGGCGCAGTTGGACCTATGTTATGGTTGCCATTGTTTCATTGGTATTCCAGCGCATCCTTTTCCTTTGGATGGGAAATTTTTCACCGTGGATTAATTATAATTTTTTGCCCCTGATTTTCACCCATTACCCAACAACAATGTTCCTTTAGTGGGTGACGTACTTGACTCTTACGTCACTGTTGGTATTGGTCTTTTGAAGAGTTCCTCGCTCTTAGGTTTTTTTCCTCTCCTGCAACCCTAGGTTCCAATGACTGTGTCAATGATCTCTACTGTCTTGAATGGCCAAATGGATCCTTTTATCCTCTTGATCCCTTCGGCCATTGATTCCTATGGAGATTAGTTTTCGTTGTCACCAACATAACTTTCTTATCAGGCTATTTAGTCAGCATCTAACTCTTTGTCTAGTTTGGTTACGACCAAAGGTACCTTGTCCTCTCCCATCACTTCTCCCTCTACTGATCTCCTTAATGAAGTATTACCTTCAAATGAGGCTATCATGGAAATCATGTATCTAGACGAGTGACGCTGGTATGATTTTCATCACCGCATCTTATTCTCTTACCCATTTGACTTGAACATAAAATCTGTAGAAGTATTTTCTTTTTATCAGCCTAATATTTTTCCTTCCACCTATATGACTATTCAAAAGATAAATGTGAAAGGTAACTTAGGTAATCTCTAAAATACTTAACGAAATCTTGATCAAGACAGGTATCATGGAAAACATTCAAATTGGAGTAGACTACACTCCTAAGGAGATTGCATGCTTCACCTACATATTTAAGAAATTTCGTGTTGTTTTTTGTTGGTCTTATGAGGAAATTCTCGACATATATCCATATATTGTCAAACATGATATCAAGACTTACTAAATGCCAAGCCCGTCCGACAAAGACTTCAGCCAGTCCACCCTCAAAAGACAAATGCCATCATGAAAATATTTGAAAAGCTATTGAAAGTAAGCTTTATCTACCTTGTTCCCTTGAATGAATGGGTATCTAATCTAGTTCCCATTGAAAAAAAATGAGGAACCATCCAAATATGTGTCAATTACAATGATTTGAATGCTTCTTGTCCCAAAGACAACTATTCTACCCCGTTCATTGACCCAATTATGGAATATTCTGCTGGATGTGAATACTTTTCCTTCATGGATGGTTTCTAGGGTTATAAGTAGATCACTATCAAACCGGTCGATCAGCATAAAACTGCATTTATCTATCCTTGGGATGCCTTTGCATACCAAAAGATTCCTTTCAGTCTTAAGAATGCATGCACCACTTTTCAGAAGGTGATGGACTACACTTTTAATGATATCATACATATCATTTAGTCACACCTGGATGACCTTCCTACTCATTCCAAGTGTCGGGCACAACACCTAGCTCATCTCCGAGATATCTTTCTTAGGCATTAGTTCTACCATATCCGTCTGAATCTGCATAAGTGTGTGTTCTTTGTCGAATCTGGGCATTTTCTTGGGTTCATTGTATCAAAACACATGATACGGTTTGATCCCGAAAAGGTTAAGGAAATTATTGAATCCCCCCCACCATAATGAATTTCTCAACTCCAAAGTTTGTAGAGGAAGGAAAACTTTGTACGTTGTTTTTCGTCAATTGTGTTGAATTAATGAAATATTGCATGCAATTAATGAAGAAAGGAGTTCCCTTTTTGTGGGATGATCAAGCTCAAAGATCATTTGATTCCTTGAAAAAGGATCTTACTTCAGCCCCACTACTAAGCCCTCCTGACTACTCGCGCAGATTTTTATTATACCTTGTAGCCTCGCCATCCTCCATTGGCATGGTTCTGGTTCAAGAAGATGACGATCGTAGTGAGCATGTGATATATTACCTCTCAAAATTTATAGCTAGACCCGAACTTAGGTATTCACATGTGGACAAAAAAATTTTGGCAATCGTTTTTACTATCAACTGCTTTCGACATTACATTCTTCGATGTCAAACTAATGACGTCGCCCTAGAGAACCCCCTATGATACATGTTTTGTCTTGTCATATTATTGGAGGTAAGTATTCCAAGCGGATAGTTACCCTCCAACGATTTTATTTGGACTTCACCATCGCTAAGTCGAACAAATATTTAGTTTTTGCAGAGTTATTGTCGGATCTTCCCAGATTCGACACAGATGAGGTAGCCCATGATCCCATGCTAGAAGAATCATTCTATCTGGTTGAATCTTCTGACCTGTGATATGAATATGTCCTTGTGTATATTCAGACCCAACAATTCTACCCAGATCTATCGAAAGATGACTGTCGTCGCATATGCCACCTAGCCAAGCCACTGATTTTGTTTGATGAACAGGTGGATCTAGTTTGAAAGATTTTGAAAATAGGTCCATAAGAGGTTGAAGAAGGAGGTGGGTGCCTCCACTAAGGTTTGTTCCTCAATCAGGTGGGATCCTACTACAAGTTGAAGCTTTCATATCACAAAGGTTGGTGACTCAATCAAGTTGGAGCCTAGAGCAAGTTGAATATTTCTCATCATTAAGGTTGGTGCCTCAATCAAGTCATAGCCTATAGTGAGTTGTTGTTTGCACATTTTTGAGGTTGGTTCCTTAATAAATTTGTATTCTACTGCAAGTAACATATTGAATATTTTGGGGGTGGGTGCTTCCAGCAAATTGGTGCCTACAAATCTATGTAATAAATTGAAGCATAAAAAGAAGAAGAATTTGTGGTTTTCTCTACCACATAAAATCTTGTGTCTCTTTGTGTTGATCTGATAGCTCTTTCATGTGCTGTTGATGTGTTGTTGAGATGATGATGAATTTTTCCACTCGTTGATAAGATACAAATGATAAATCATTTTTGGGATTGAACTCGTTGCATCAGGGGATGCTCACAGGGGTGAAGAAGTGGGATTAAAACTAGTGAAATGAATTGCATAGCCTCAATCATCACTTCCGGGGCTTGCACCTGATAACCAGGACTTCCCGGGAGGTCACCCATCCTAGAACTCCTCTGGATCAAGCACACTTAACTATGGAGTTTTTCCCCACAATCAAGCCCACTTAGCTTGCTACCCCATTTGCAAAACCTTAGCAAGTATTGTTCCACACGAACCATTCAAGTAGAGCTCCCTTTACTCTTTGTATTTAAGTATGACGTTTTTCCTCAGTGCATTATTTGAGATATCATTTTTGGATTCAAATGTGTTAAGTAAGTCATTCATCTATGACTATTTCCATGGGAGGTAGTCGTAATTGACTAATTTCTCATGATTTTTGAATAGTCCACTTAGCACCCATTGCATCAGGTGATGCTCACAGGGGTGAAGAAGTGGGATTGAAACTAGTGAAATGAATCACATAGCGTCAATCATCACTTTCAGGGCTTGCACCTGGTAACCAAGACTTCCCGGGAGGTCACCCATCCCAGAACTCCTCTTGCTCAAGCACGCTTAACTGTGGAGTTTTTCCCCACAATCAAACCCACTTATCTTGCTACCCCATTTGCAAAACCTTAACAAGTATTGTGCCTCATGAACCATTCAAGAAGAACTCCCTTTACTCTTTGTATTTAAGTATGAGGGTTTTCCATAGTGAATTATATGAGATATAATTTTTTGGATTCAACTGTGTTAAGTAAGTCATTCATCTATGAAAATTTCCATGAGAGGTAGTCATAAATGACTAATTTCTCATGATTTTTGAATAGTCCACTTAGCTCTCATTGCATCAGGTGATGCTCACAGGGGTGAAGAAGATGGATTGAAACTAGTGAAATGAATCACATAGCGTCAATCCCACATTAGTCGACACTATGTGATTCATTTCACTAATCCCACTTCTTCACCCCTATTAGCATCACCTGATGCAATGAATGCTAAGTGGACTATTCAAAAATCATGATAAATTATTCAGTTACAACTACCTCTCATGGAAATGGTCATAGATGAATGACTTACTTAACACAATTGAATCCCAAAAATGATATCTCATATAATCATGCACTGCGGAAAACCCTCACACTTAAAGATACAAATGGTTATGAATTATTGATATCTAGTTTTCATGTTTAGGAAAAAATGTGAAACTGTAAATTTTCTCTCACACGGATTCACCCCTGCCACCCTCAGTGTGATCTTTGGTCCAACAATATTTTCCTTGGAACGCATTGAGTTTTGGGTTAATTAGCTCATTAATGGGAAAGATAAGGACATTGAAGGATACCGAGTTGAAATTTTTAAATTAGAAGAATATGTCATCATCCAACACATACACAAGCTCTTTAATTTAGCATTGAAGAAAAGCTTCCATGTGTCTTGGATGCAAATCCTTATTTTTCTTATTTTTAAGAGTGGGGATATAAACATTCCATCTAATTATAGGGCCATTATGATTAGGAACATTTTAGCCAAGCTGCATGAACTTAGTTTGGAATGAAGATTAGCCTTGGGCTAGAAATCCATAATAAAAGAACTAAAGACCAAGTTGGGTTTAGGAGATATCATTCAATCGTGGACCATCTGGTTACTCTTAGGATAATTGCAGAGGGATGCCACAATAATAAAACTAATATATTTTGTTGTTTTGATGACCTTAGAAAAGCTTTTGAAACCATTCCTAGAACAAAGTGATGGAATAGACTAGAAGAGATAATGGTTCCTCTCAAGTTGAGAGTTGTTGTGACAGGTATGTAGGAGAATGTTATTGCCAAGCTTATGACCACTGAGGGTTGGTCAGAAGAAATTAAATGCAATATTGGATTCAAATAAGGGTGTTCCTTATCCCCTACCATTTTTTGGCAGATATATTGATAAGTTAGAAGAGTGTTTGGAAGATGCAAGTTGTGTTGGCCCCACACTCACTGGTATGGTCATAACTCTTCTCCTTTATGCCGACGATATTTGTTTTTTCGGTAGGGGCCTATTACAATCTTAGTAAACAACTCAAAATATTCCACGATTTCTGATCCAAGATGGGATGACTATAAATTCTAATAAAACTAAAGTCATGATAATTAAATCTAGAAAGATCACCTACGATACTTTTATTTATTATAACAACTCTTTAGAGGAAGTACTTTCATACAAATATTTTGGAATCGACATCCATCATAAGCTCAATTGAAATTAGAGTTGAGAAAACGTAAATGGAGGTTAGAAAGATTACTATGGTTTTGAAAGAAATTATAAGTAAGTAAATCTTTAGATATGTGATTAAAAAAGTATCCTCTTTGAGACTCTTAACATTCCTATTATTTTATATGGTTGTGAGGTTTTGGGTTTAGTGTATCCAAAGAGTCATGGAGGAATATTGAACATATCGAAAAACATTTTGTAACATGCAACCTCAAGATGAAAGGAAATACTCCCTATCATATCCTCCTAATTGAGTCAAGCCTTTCCTGCATTAAAAGTATCACTATCACTAGGTCTACTATGTATAAGAAAAATGTATACAACATGGAAGCCAAGAGGTTTTCTAAAAATGTTTTTAACTCTAGCCAAAACCACCATCTTTGGCTCAAGCAAGGATGACATAAGGATGCCCGGTCTTAGCTAGACCATTGAGGGATGACAAAGGTGATCATTTTACACAATAGGAATAATCTTTAAAATATTTTTACTTTAAAATTTAAAGTGAAATTGCATAACAATCCAAAGTTAGAGACAAAAAAAAAACTAATGATATTATAAGGAGGCGATGAACCCCAATCTCGATAAAGAAAAACATCTATTTGTCTTAACTAGTGTTAAGAAGAAAATGAACATTGCTAAGATAAGAATAGATTCCCATGAGTTTCACAATGAAATTAGACATTGGTGAATTCCTAAAACACCATGAATCTGTGAAAGTTTTGCAATACTAAAAAAATGGAAGATGAAAAACACTTTCTCTTAAATTGTTATCTTAATAATAAGATTGTCCATATAACTTATAATAAGAAAAACTTAATACACTGCGAAAACCGGGAATACCCACACCTCATTGTGAACTATGTCAACTACGACGATCAAGGAAAGTTTACCGAAATCTGGTTGCTATCACAAAAATTACATCGAAAGAGTGGAATTGGAGGATAGGCTTTACATTTTCAAAGCCATTCCATTAATCCATTAACTCGACGACTTAGACTCCTTTACTAAGCAGTTGAAGCCGAAGCCGTAGCCGTCATCATGATCAGAAATTCGTCGAAGCTCACGTACCCATCACCGTTGGAATCGACGCTTGCTATCATAATCCGACAATCTTCCAGAGAAGAACGCTCTCCCAATTTGTGGAAAACCCTGAGAAGTTCTTCGGGGGAGATGAGTCCATTGCCGTCAAAGTCGAAGATACCGAAGGCGGTTTTCATGTCCTGGAGGCGGCGTGGGTCGTCGACACCAAATGTATTCAGCTCCGCGAATTCCGAGAAATCGATGAAACCGTCGCCGTCGGAATCGGCCACACTTACCATGAGTCGGAGCTCGTCGTCGGAGGCAGGGCAGCCAAGGGATGCCATAAGCATGCCCAGCTCCGACCACGAGATCTTACCGTCGCCGTTGGCGTCGAATTTTCGGAACACTGCGTGCAGATCCTCTGCGGTGCTTGGCAGGAGAGCGGGAGAGCGAGAGGGAGACGACCTGTCCTTGTCCTTATCCTTGTCGCTGTCGCTTTCCTCGAATTTCAGAGATGTCGAAGTCTTCCGTCGCCTCAAAGAACGCGTCGACTCGTTTGTCGACCGCCTACTGCTGCCGGTGGTGTAGGGTTTTGAAAGACGCCGCTTTGAGCCATTTGCAACAGATTCGTGGCCTCTCTTTATGCAGCTTACCAGCTTTGGAAAGTACATTATTATCGAATTCCAAGATCTGAGCTGAGTTTTCCAGTTAATTATCTGGACACTCTTAGGGTCAGGTTTCGTGGTTAAGCAGCTCAAAGTAATTTTCAACGTAATTTCATGGGTCCTCAATTCTCTAAACAATCTTACAATAGAATTCTATAATTCTCTTTAATTCTCTAAACACTCTTAGAGTCGAGTTCTATAATTAAACTGCCAAAAATAATGCCTTCATCTACCTGATACAAATATTCCGCTCATTCAAAACCCAGCCTCTCCTCCACAAATGGCTCCCAATCATGTCTAACTAATCCAATTGGAAATGCATGAAACATAACAGCCGAATGTTCTGGAATTGGAAATGCATGAAACAGAACAACTGAAAGTTTAGTTGTGAAATACCAAATCAAATGATATGCAAATGAGAGCATGAATCACGGAATTAAAAAGAATAGAGAGAAGCCTACGCGGGGTCATTGTTTAATCTGCCGACGAAGGTCACTAGGAAGCTTCCGAAAGTTCGAGCACTACGAATGCAAAGAATATTATTACGGGTTAGTCAGGTCTGAGTCGTAAGTTTTGTATTGTTTATATTTTTGATGTCGTCGTATATGGTGTACAGGGACTGAAGGACTGCACTGAGAATGGGTGTGGGGTAGCTTATGGGTTGATCCACCTCAGTTTGCACCCACGCAACTCCCCATAATTCAAAAGTGGAGGCTGTACGCTATACAGGGCAAAGTTTTTCTGGCCCACTTGCACGTTTCACATTTTCCATGTAAATTAAGTCAAGTCATTCTTTTAAAAGTTAAGTTGATGTCTATTAAGTCCAACTTTTTTTTTAAAAGTCAAGTTAAATTAATTTAATAGTAAACTGATATGAATTCATCTCTTTTTTATGTCCTTGCATAGATGTCTAGCCTTGGGGTTTCAGACTAACGGAGCTCGATTATAACTTGATATTTTATTTTCCATGAATTTTCCTTTATTTTGGGCTTGATATTGTTGAGGCTACTCCAAGTCATAAGGTAGGTAGGTGGAGATGTTAATGGCCTGTTGTAGGTGTCCATTCAACTAGTAACATGTGTGTAAATGTAATGGTGTTAATGAATGTGTTTATTTGTCTCCAACTTCTTTATAAGTGTAAATGTAATTAGTTAATGGTGTTAATGAATATTGTTTATTTTTCTTCTAACTTCCATATAATTTAATTTTAGTTTGTTTGGTTGGCTTTTGCTTTTGTTTAATGTAAAAGAGTTTATTAGGTTGTTGTTCACCCTAACTTGGTAATTCCACCATCCCTCTTGTAGATAGTGTCAACCCTTGACTTTTGTAGATAGTGTTAACCCTTGACTTTAGTGTCAACCCTTGACTTTTGTAGATAGTGTTAACCCTTGACTTTTGGTTGGGCACTCAATTATTTTTTTTCCTCGTTGGGGACATATAACCTTAACAAGTAATTTCACCATCTCTCTTGTAAATAGCTTCACCTCTCTTGATTGGGGACATATAACCTTAATAAGTAATTTCACCATCTCTCTTGTAAATAGCTTCACCCCTCTTGATTCGGCACTTGACTATCTTTATCTTTGATTGGGAATATATAATGTTGGTAATTAGTTATTAGGTAGACTTATATTACAACTTAACATTTTTTTTTTTTATGGTTTTTCAATGGTTCTAGACTTCATATTGCTCATAATCCATTTCTTCCTTGGCCTTTTCACTTGATCATTAACCATTTTTAGACCAATGAATATTTCCAGCATTTCAATGGAAATTCTAGGTTCGAGTGTTTCACTAGCTTTGGCTTTTGCCCCATGTAGAAGGGCTTGTTATGTCTTTGGCATTAACTTTTGCATGCACCTTGAAAGGCTTAAAGCTTAATTTAACTTGACTATAGTAATTACATCATCCCTATAGTAAGTGATATCATATGGTAGGTTTTATGACTTTTGTGGAGTAGCTATAGACTAAGTTTGGTTATGGGTGTTGATAAGGAGCCACTCTATTTAGAATTTTACTAATAACAATTAGATAGAGGGGAGAATTGTAGGGCTTAACTACTTGAATTTCACTTTGTGTTGAAATTGGGTTTGATTATATATGGAAATTCACAATGTTGAATTAGAAAAGATGGAGTTTTGCATGTCTCTTCTATCCTATTATTACTGCTAATGGAATTTTCTAGACCAACTTGTTAGGTAAGCACATAAGTGTTCTTGCACTGCAAAAGTTTAGCTTTATTATGAATTTCCTATTAACTCTTACTAATAAATTCTTCGATTTTTTAAAAGTAAAATTAATATTTTTTATTTCCTAAAATAATAAATGACTGTTTTTGCATTGCAAAAGTTTAGTTTTATTATGATTTGCCTATTAACTATTACCAATTTCTTATTTGATTTTTTAAAAGAAATATATTTTTTATCTCATAAAATAACAAATGTGCAAATCAAAATATGAACTTTGTGTGGGTTATTATAGTATAGGAGGTTTTGTTCGGACAATCACGCATTTTGAAGGCTTTGGCTACTTAGATATTATAGCTCTTAAAAGATAGACTTTAAATTTTTCCATTGGGTTAGGTGTCTTATTTGTTTGAGGCAAGTAGTTTCTATTTATGTTTTTGATATTGTATTAATGAGTACTTTACAATGAGAATTTAGTCTCTTTTTTGTGGATTTAGATTCATAGTCTTATTGAAAGAAAAATAGTTTTTTTTTTTTTTTAAGGTCTCACATTTTCCATGCAAATTAAGTCAAGCCATTCTTTTAAAAATTAAGTTCATGTCAATTAAGTCAAGTCATTTTTTTTAAAGTTTAGTTAAATTGATTTAGTAGTAAATGGAATCTCTTTTCAATGAAAAATTTGATATGAATCCATCTTTTTATGTCCTTGCATAGATGTGTTTCATTGGGGTTTGGGAGTGATTCAACTTAGATTATAACTTAATATTTTATTTTTCAAATTTTCTTTGAGTTTGGGTTTGAAATTGTTGAGGGGATGGCACTTTAAGATGTGGTATTTGTTGAGAAACCAAGATGCTAGTAGATAATGATTGATTTCTCTTGATTAATAATTACTTGTGAATGTTTGTTGGCTTCTTATTAAATTTATATTCTTCTTCAACAAGAAATTACCAAAAAATAAAGATCACAAAGAGACAAAGAACACAAGAAATTAGGCTCCAAGCTAGGGCAAAACCCCACAAGGGGGAAAATCCAAAAATCCTCCTCTTATAGAATAAGATCAGAGTGAGATATCCAAGACCCAAGACAAAGACCAAGACTGCTAAAGAGACCCAATTCAACCCTCCTCCAATCAAGTCAAAGTCAACATAAGGCAACGCTAACCAAATCTTGAAATTTGGCCCTCCTAGAATTTTGGCCCCTAAAATTTCGGTCCTATAGTACCTTAGAAAAATTCGTACATATGAGCAAAACCAGGGCAAAAAATTCATCTTCTCCCTCTCCTTTGACTTCCTTCTCTCTCCTTTGATTTCGATTGTCTTATTCTTCTTGTTTTGGCACAAAAATTGATGTGTTGTGTGAGTGAATGAATGATCTTCCAAGAGGTCAAACCATCTTGTATTTATAGTTGTCCAGGAGGGTCGAATAGTTACAACACAAACCACCTTTTCCAAGGAGGGCCAACTTGGTCTTGTGTTGACTCTTTAACTAAAAATAAAATTTCTTTTTCTTTTTCTTTCAAAATTCCAAATGGGACTTGACTCAAATACATATCTTTTGAATCATAATAAATTCTCATTGACTCAATTGACTCTATAACCATGAAGAACATGCTTTTGACCAATAATAATAATAATAACGATAAAAATATATTTTATTATATTATGGAGACTCACACTAGCTACATTTTTCAACACTCCCTCTTAACTAGGGATGTATGCATAATGACACAACAAGATACTCAAGTTGAAATATTCATGTAAGAAAGGATCCATATTGATAAGCATCAATGATTATTTACATCATCATAGCCAATATTGTCAAAATAGAAAGGCCTTGACTAACAATATCTATCACTCCACTAGATCTAAGCACAATGCTGGGAGGCATAAATTTGGATACCACTGCCTCTCTAGGCACATAGCCCATCCATATGTTCACCAGGTATGTCCTCACAAGACTATTTCCAAATCCATGTCACAATACTTGACACCAAGAAATATTGTTCCTTAGGACTATTCTTATCTTGGATTAATGTACTTGACTTACGATAGTTAGACCTGGTTGAAGTACAAATACTCAAAGAATATTGGTCTCGGATGCTTATCTAATCCACCAGTCTCCCTACCAGTTCCTTTACTAGGCTTACGACTGTCAGTCCTGGACATAGTACATGACACATGAAGAATATAGGGTCCACCCTCACTCCCTCTCAACCAAGGATAAGATCCTCTCTCACTCTCAAATAGGGAGAAACAACCACACACATAAGCTTGTCTCAAAAATACGCATCAATGCATCGAAAACCTGTTCTTCAGTAGAGATCTATTGTAGCTTCTTGGCTCATGTCTGCATCATACTCTCAAATTATAAAGCACTTCAACCTTCTTGGTTCTTTGACAATCCATGCATATTTGAATCCAACATGTCATCAAATAGTTCATCAAACACCTTATGTACTAAAATTTTTCACCTTCACCTTCACATCTTCTTTATCCATATTCAAGCATAATGCTCTTCCAAGAAATCATATTAGATTCCAATAATCTATTAGCATCGATATTGTCAACCTAATCAATGACTTCATGAATTGAACCAATCAATTGTCGATACAAAAATAACATAATTCTTCAACTTATTGCTAAAGGGTATTGCCCTAGGTCTGTCATCTCCTCTTTTGATCACAATATTTTATGGGTTTTTTTGCCAAAATTCAAGTAATCAAGATCTTACAGCTCCATCTTTCCAGCTGAGGTAAGGGAACTTATTTCTTTTATGTTTCCATCTAAAACCGCTTTCTCCTTCTTCAATTAAGTCTATTAGGATTAAGAGAAGTCTTCGTGCTTTGCTACGTTTTTCCAATTCTTCCATCTGTTACTCAAGTTTATATAGTTCTTTTCTTGACCTACAAGTTGTTTTGAGAAGACTATGAAAGAGCAAAAAGGAAAAGTACAAAGACAATAACAATAGTAGTAATCAAGGAGATGTAGGATACTTATCTTTTGAAGAGGGTCAACTCCCTCTTAATCTTGGACCTATTCACCAACCTTGTTTCCACATTAGCATGATGTCATTCTTGTCATTCTCAAGAGCTAGGTTTTTGTTTTTTCAACGAAAACGATTAGTTAGGGTTTTTGTTCCTAAGGTTTTCTAACTCAAACCTTTGCTAGGGTTTACAAACCCCAGATTCCAAAGTCTTCAAGACATGCTATTCAAAATTTTCAAATTCTACAAACATACTATAGAGTTAGTTGCAAAACCATAGCGATGTTATTGAGAATTCATCTATAAGAGAGACAAATTCACTTCATTCTAAGTTTTAGAGACATAGTCTTTATATGAATGGAAAAACTTAAAATGCTAAAAGGTTAACAATCTAATATATCTACACAAACCTCTTTTATAATACAATACCATTTATCAAGAGAGCACTAAATCATTAGCTTAGCATTATATGCACCATATTTGACATTTGCAAAAGTTATATGTACCTCATTTTAAACTTACGAGTCCATCCTTACATAGATCCAATCATTTGAAATTTCTTCAATTGAAATGTATATTTTTCCTTCGACAGAGATAGGCTTCGCATATTTCTTCAGATTTGTATTGAATACGGAGATGATGGTATTTCATGTAGCTTGCATATCCCTCTTCTAGTAATCTCTTTCTAAACTTTATAAAAATTTTCCTGGTCTACAAACCTCTTCCTTTTCTTGTATACTTTAGAGATAGTTTCAAAATATACTCCAAAGTATCTTTTTCCGAAAGTCTAATCCAAGTACTCTCAAGACTTCAAGGAATCTCAACAACTGCTACAAGGTATTTCAAGAAGTTTCCGAGACCTCTCCTCAAGTCTACTCCCAAAGGTGTCACTAATTTGCTCGGAAAGACGCACGTAGTCTTTTATGTCAAAATTCCACGAGGAATTTTTTAAAATACAGTGCCATAGAAGGCTCGGATGCCACAACAGAAGGTTCGATTTTGTCAAAGGTTCATATTTTTCATATGAGCTTGTTCTCTCTCATATATATATATATATATATATATTCTGGGGTACGCGCTTAATATAGACTTTTAACGAATAGTGGTGGAGGAATAATGCCAGGTCACATAGATATGGATATCATAGGAAGCTTACTTTAATGTAGTGAAATGTGCCACAGGAACTCGCATTAAACCATAGAGATACGTAATAGGAACTTATTTGATCTTTGAGAGATATATCAGAGAAACATCAATACACTAACTCACATAATCATGGAAATGTATGTATCATAGAGACTTGCATCTTTATCACGGATATAGGTGTCTTAACGCGCTCACATTTCACAGAAGAAGGTGCCTCATCTTAGCTTTAGACTTCCATATTCGAATTGTTTTCTACAGAGGGAGACCTGAGATACTTTATGGTGGAGGAATAGACATTTTTGCATTGAGAACTTCAAATCATATTAAACTCATGTCCGTAGTAAGTTCATAGGTTCTAAAGGAATTTTTATTTTTCTCCTGATCTTCACTACAGAGGCTTCAATCTTCTCTTCTTTTTTTTTAATAATTTAAGGTTCATAGTATAGAATGGAGAACGAGATAGAATTCCTCAACCTCATTATTTGTCGCAAAACATTGTTTACTTAAACTTCAGGAAATTCAGATGTCGTGAATAGCTTGGGTCTTGGACAAGTATCATAGAATGTAATATTTTGTTATGTTCACATAGATTTCACATTCTTCAGAAGTATTATTCCTTGGAAATGTATTGCTTTAGAACAAAGATTTGAATTTTATTCTAGGTCTTCACTTAGAATTCTATAGGACTCAGCCTAGAAATCACTTTCAGGCTCTAAGAAATTCAAACTATATTATAAAGTAGTTTCAGATGACAAGATTCTTGAATTGGGATGCAGACCTCAGACTTTGAAGTAGCCTTAAAATCAGACTAACACAGACATGTAGCTTGGATGAATGATCTGCAATATTTCTCACTATCTTTTAAATGAGAGAGAGTTCCTACAAGAATATCTTCAAGGATGTTTGATGAGGAACGAGAGTTCTCTTTATGATGAAAAATCCAAGAGTATTCAACGATGTCCTTAAGAGAATGATGGTTTTTATGAAGACGTCATCTGCAATATGGTCTCTAAACCTTCTTTCTTTGCTTTGATATATAGATATATAAGTGTTGCAAGGGTGTCCTCAAACATAAATGTTGTAAGTGTAACTTCAAATATGCAAAAAAGATGTGATCTTTAAACTGCATTCCTTTCAACTTAACTCTAATACTCTAATACCATGTTGAGAAACCAAGATGTTAGTAGATAATAATTGATTTCTATTGATTTATAATTATTTTTTAATGCCATTATTTAATTTTTATTAAATTTTGATTCTTCTTCATCAAGTAATTACCAAAACATAAAGATCACAAAAAGACAAAGAAAACCCAAAAATCTTATTCTTGTAGAATCACATCAAAGTGAGATATCCAAGACCTGAGACCAAGACCAATACCAAGACCAAGACTACCCAAAGACACAAGTCAACCCTTGTCCAAGTCTGCTCCAATCAAGTCAAAGTCAACATAAGTCAACACTGGTCAAAACTCTGAAATTTTGGAAGATCCTAAAATTTCGGCCCCTGAAATTTCAGGCCTACAATACCTCTGAAAACATCACACATGTGAGTAGAAATAGGGCAAAAAATTCATCTTCCATCTCTGCTTTGACTTCGGTTGTATTCCTCTTCTTGTTTTGGCACATAAATCAATGTGTTGTGTGAGTGAATGAATGATATTCCAAGAGGTTGAAATGTCTTGTATTTATAGTTGTCCAGGGAGGTCGAATGGCTACCATACAGTCCAACTTGTCCAAGGTGGGTCGATTTGGTCTTGTGTTGACCCTTTGAATAAAAACAAAAGTTAGTTTTCTTTTTCTTTCAAAATTCCAAATGGGACTTGACTCAAATACATATATTTTGACTCATAATAAATTCTCTTTGACTCAATTGACTCTATTAGCATGAAGAACCTTCTTTTGACAAAAAATAATAATAATACTTATAAATATCAATGATAAAAATATATTTTATTACATTATGAATATTTATACTAGTTACATTTTTTAACAGTATCTACTTCAAGTATGCTTGTAAGTTGTTGTCGCGGCTACAACACCCTCCAAAATTTTGCGATATACTTGAATTTTGGAGCCTACATTTGATCATGTGAAGCGTCTCTTTTGGTCATAAAGTGTCGTTTCATGTTTATACACATGTTACAAGTGTTTATATTCCTTCCTAAGTTTTTTCTGATCATTAGAAGTGGAAAACACACACTTTGGAGTCATAGTACACTTTCTAGCCACAAAATGACACTCTTGGTCGTAATTGGACATACTTTGTCGGTTACACCTAAAAATTGTTTGTGAACTAGAATTTTGATGTATAATTCTTAGTTTTGGGTCCAAACTAAGTTTTACTGATGATTTGAGGTGTGTCACGCTTGATTTTTCTCCTAACTCGATGTGTTTTTCAAGGTTTCATCCTCCCTAGACTTAGACATTTTTCTAATTTGTAAAGCCTGCCCTCTAGGCCAGGAAGAGTGCATTGCGCACTCTTAAGGCCTTGTGGAGACCCTCCTTGTTGGTTTAAATTGTGCCTCATTTCAAGATTAACCCTTTCTCCTTCTCCAACGCACAACATGCTCCTAATCATTAGACCCTCTTGCTTGCTGCTTGTTTTTGCACCCTGCACCAGTCAAGCCTCTAGTCTCCTAGTTGAACGCAATTCACACTCTCAGTGGGAAGTGATGCCTTCCATTGTGCAAATTTCCTATTCCCTGTGCCCTCCTTGTGGCCCTAGCTCTCCCTCCTAGCACACATTACATCCTCAGTGAACAATCATGTTGCCTTGTCCCTTTGAATTACGCATTGTACCCTACATCAGGCCTCCTTCTCCTCTAGAATAGCGCATGGCACATTCAAAGTGATAACTAAAACCCATCATCTCTTGCAAGTGTGCCCAAAAGACCTCTCTCTCTTTCCCTGGCGCATTGTTGATCCACAAACAAAAAAATTGCATGAAGCATAATAGAGTAGGAGGTTTATGGGCTAATGTTTTCCTGCCAAGAGTAATCTATACTTGCAAGAACTCAATATAGCATGGAAAATAAGTGTGAGGATATCTATCAAGAAAGGTTTCCCATGGAAGAACCTTGAAGGAAAAAAACAAAAAGGTACCATGTTGCAACAGTTGAAAGAATAATGGATTATGGTGATCAAAGTGACTCATGAAGACTCCATAATCTCTCAAGACCCTTTGGAGGGTGAAAGGAAATCGCATTGTAAAATTTGTTACGAGTATTGAAGACATATTGGAAAATTCATCACTTCTCAAGGAACTCTATGTGCAATTCATCATGTGTCCAAGTCATCAATGTCTATGATTTGTCACATTTTCGTCACATGATGATGTAATTTTCGAAAATATTGTAAATGTAAATATGTGTAAGTACACGAGTCACATATGGAAAAATGAGTCACATGGAGAAGTCAAAAAGTCATATAGAAGTTCAAAAGTGATTTAGAAGTCGAAAGGTTACATTAGAAGTCTAAGATTCATGAGGAAGTCCAAGAGTCACATGAATATGCAAGGTCATTCCTTTTGTTATAAAAGAGGCCTCATTACTCAAAGAAAGGAATTTTCACCTTGGATTGTCCCTTGCGCCATGCGCCCTTCCTTGAGTTTCTCTCTCTCTCTTCTTGAGCACATGAGCACATCTCGAAACCTTGAATCTCCAACCTGTCAGCCTTTCATAGTGTGCCCTTGCGCCCAAAAGTTTCCTTGTATTCTTTGAGTGCACTATTAAGTCATGAACAAAAATTTTCATGAAACATGTTAGGACAGTATATTTTTCAGGATGATGTTTGCTTTCCATGAGTGATTTCAATCACAGGTATCCCAAAAATAACATAGCAAGTATGCATGAAGACATCCGACAAAGAGAGTAGTCAAAGGAAGCATTTAAGAATGAAAAACATTGGAATCCTAATGATTGAAGAACCTCTAAAGACTCCATGAGATCAAAGAACCTTTGGAGGGTGAAGCCATAATGACCGAGATTTTCATGTAAGAGAAAAGTCACAAGTGGCAACCATGTCACTTGTTAAAGAAATCCTATGTCATCAGTCACTACGAGTCCAAGTTATCAATGATAGTGACTTATCATATCCTCATCACATGATGATGTGTAATTTATGATGTAATCATGTAATTATTTTAAATAAAAATAAGTTGAAGTCCAAGAGTCATGTATGAACAAAAAATCCATGTATATAAGTCCAAAAGACATGTAATTCCAAGAGTCATATGTAATTCCAAAATTCATTTGTAAATCCAAGGGTTCTATAAGTCCAAAGGTCATTAGAAGTTGGAAAGTAAAGAGTCACGAAGATATGAAATGTCATGCCTCAAGTTATAAGAGGATCCTCGTTACTCAAGAAAAGGAATTTTAACCTTGGCTTCTCCCCATAAGGAATTAGAGGGATAGAGATAGTACTTTTGGGGATCAATTAGTGGCTCTAACGCTCCACTATTGGAGATAGTGATGTTCGTTGTACTTATGTATCTTGGGACTTTTACTTAATACTTGAAGCCTTTCGGGCAACACATTTTCATGCATGAACTGTAGATGTTTTGAGGCTATTTTTATAATGTTTTCAGATTATGTCATCTTTCATATGTATTGAAGTATTTTAACTATTTCGGTGACTTTGGTGCTTAACTTGTTGGAAATATGTTGCAATGATTTAACGATCTTTTTATCTAGGTAAACTACTTCGCTTCATGTTTAACAAATATTTCTCATTTACCTTCATGTGTCTTCATTTATATTAGTACTATTACTTATCTTTTAGACATTCAAATTCTCTCCCTTGTAGTGAAAGAACCTTGATACGTCTAGAATTGAACATTTCACAAGGCACACTCTCTTGCTCATTCAAAAGCACATGTGCGCTTATCTCTCATGCTAATTGCTTAAAGCCAAGGAAAATGTTTAAGTAAACGACAACAGGGTCGCATTTCCAGATGGGACTCCTACAACAAACAGTGTGAGGTCTAATTGGGACCTCATATCGAGGAGATCCCCTATATGTTGGCGGTATCTAGCACCATCAACATTATCTTGGAACTTTTGCATAATATTTGAAGTTTGTTGAGCCAACACATTTTCATGTGTATATCATGAATGTTTTAAGACTAATATTTGGATGTTTATGATATACGTTGGAATTCATATGTACTAAATAAATTGAACTATTTCATTGGATTTGGTTCTCATCTTATTGAATATATTTTTTACCTAGTTAATGATCGTTACATCTATGTGAACTATTTCGCTTGATGGTTAACAATTCTTTCATACATATGTGGATGGGTATTTATTATAATAGTATTATTACTTTTCTCCTAAAGACTAATTTTTGTTTCCTTCTAGTGAAATAACCTTGATACGTTTG
Organism: Pinus albicaulis; assembly: GCA_034641835.2. NCBI lineage: Eukaryota > Viridiplantae > Streptophyta > Pinopsida > Pinales > Pinaceae > Pinus > Pinus albicaulis. The sequence goes on from CM076584.1 coordinate 43,345,637, forward strand.
CAATTCAACACTTCATAAGTCATACTTACTTGCTCATTCAAAAGTACATGTGTGTTGCTCTCTTATGCTTACTACTGCATCCAAGGAAAATCTTTAAGTATATGGAAGTTGGGCCAAATTTCTGGATGGGGCTCCTATACCAAACAATTTGAGGTCTAATTGGGACTTAATATCGGGGAGACCCCCCATATCTTGGCAGGATCTAGCACCGTCAATATTCTGGCGCTAGAAGGAGGGTTTCCTTTATATGGCTAATAGTTCACCACATCCTAACAACCAACGATCCTTGCAAGGAAATAATATTCCAAGTTCAACTCCAAATCATTCATGAGATAGGAGATACCTCTCATCAAAGTCTGAAATAGGATTTTTAAGTCACTTACCTTCAACTTCAGATAATCTGACCTATTACTCGTTAGTTCACAAGAGCTCATGGTTTACTTCATGTCGTTTCTATTCTACCTCATGAGTCGATAAATAAAGAAAAAAAAATTAGCAACGTATTCATTTCTTTGGTGGAAGATTTGGTTATTTCAACCCTTAAAGAGTTAGATGATTCTTTTGAAAGAAAAAATCAACCAGGGGAACCTCCATCTATTGAGGAAGATTTGGATGGGGAAGTGGAGGATTTTCAATTTTTTATGAAGAACAATTGGGACAAGGAGAACAACCTTATTATAATGTGGATTTGAACAGTGAGGGAGAAGACTCTTTAGATTCAGAAGGGGAAGAGGAGGAAGAATACATGGTTGATGAACAGTTGGACTGGATGGCCCAAGGGCCGCTTTCTCTTATGGGAAATATAAATTGTATTCCTAAGAACCCCGAACATTTTCTTTTGAAGTTTGATCTAAATAATAAAATTGAAGTTGAGGACTATATTGATGACTTCTATATGCATTTACAAGTGTTAGAGGTGTGTTTTGATGACGTTTCTTGTAGAATTTTTCTGTACACTCTAGAATGTAGAGCATGAGTGTGGCATCACAGTCTTCCCCCTAATTCAATCCATAGTTGGAGGGAGTTCAAGAAGTTGTTCTTGGATAAATTTTTCTATGATAAAATTTTTATCATGTTGCTCAAAGAACTTGGGACTATCAAGATGGGAGACAAGGAAAAAGTAAAGGATTTCAATCAAAGGTTTAATCATTTATTGAATAAGTTGCCCACGGATGTTCAGCCATGTGATTCTATCACAAAATATTATTATAAAACTACCTTACCTACAAATATTTCTATATTTTTTAAAAGAGCTACAAAGGATACATTGTCTTTGAACTTTACGGAAGTGATTTCAATTGAGAAGGAATTGCGTTCTATTGGGGCCATCAATGATCATGAAGATTCTAAAGACTCCAAAGATACTGGGAAGAAAACTCAATCCTCTTCTACTAAAGCCAAAAATAAATATCCTTACAATATGGATATCTTGGCTAAATATTTGAAGTTTCTTACTAGTGAAGTATCTAAACTTAAGAGAAGGTCAAGTGAGGCAACCACTAGCAGCAAGTCTTTCAAGTTGTCTTTCCATTAGAGAAATTTTGAGGTCTAAAATGGACCTTAAAACAAAAATGTACAACCAAAATCAACTTTATAAGAACCAATAGGATTCATGATGATGATGTCAACCATGGGGGATGATTCACCATTTTTTGAGTAAAAAGGTAAAAATATAAAAAATAAAAAATAAAAAATAAAACTACTTTTTCAAATCGTATTTTCAACTTATCTCCCTATGATTTTACTCAAAATTTGTGTAGAAGCACTAATTGCATGCAAAATTTAATTCCTCATCTAAGGATTACCCATGCTGCATACTTTCAATGTCCCCTGCTACATGAAACATGAGAAATACATGAAACCACGATCACAATCATCTTTTTCATGTATTTCTCATTTTTCGTGTAGTAGGGTCCATAGAAAGTATGCAACATGGGTACTCCTTGGATGAGGAATTAAATTCTGCATCCAATGAGTGCTTCGTCTTGAAATTTGAGTAAAACTGCAGGGAGATAAGTTGAAAATACAAGTTGAAAATTTAGTTTTTTCTTTTTTCCCCCCTCTAAAATTTGATGATGTAATCTAATATTTTTTATTATTTCCACTATTATTTTATAATATTCTTTAGGAGTCTCGTTTTATACCTCAAAATTTCTCTAATGTTTAAGAATAATAATAACAATCAACTACCAAATTTTTTTCAAAGTTCCAATATTGTGTTCAATATTGAAAATTGGGGCATGGAAAACTATTGTACTTTCCACCAAGAGAAGCATTCAGAGAAGACAGGTCCCCAATGGAACCGCAACATGAACACTATGATGAAAATTTTTGTAGAAAATTCATTAGCAGATGAGCAACCTGAGCAGACTAAAGAAGCAAATGAATCTACCATGACTGAGGAAAGTTCAATTGTTGTACATTCAGTGAATACATTCGACATCATATGGAACGTTGATAAATAAAGTGTTGATGAAACACCAGTGAGTGAGGATCCTCCTCAACAAACAATTGACCAATATAATCTGAGGAGCAAAGGACCTATTTCTGAGCAAGAGTTTTTAAAAAAATTATTGAGGAGGATTTTACCACCTCCTAATCCTTCTCAGAGTTCACATAATAAGTATGGAAGTGATCCTCCTTCTAAGAACACTTCCACCAACAATCAGAATAACTCCACCACTCTTAAAGCCTCCAACAAGGTTGTGCCACCCAATACTTCAACACATCCCATTGAGAATGAAAGTAATGGTTACAATATTATTAAGGATATGAAAAGAGCTTGTGCAAACATATCAATATTTGAGCTTGCTGAGATAAAAAAAAATAGCATGAAATGTTAATCTAAGCATTCTCATCACAACCTCCGTCAAGTACTGAATTTTCTGCTTCTCAGGGTTTGTTGAGTAAGTCTCGTGATATTCTCGAGTCTGTAGTCAATGTTGTTAACTTAAATTATAGTACTGTCTACCCCATGTTCCTTTTAATGTTTGAAATATTTAATTATAATGTTCATAATTCTCTGGTCAATTTGGGAGCATCGAAAAATGTTATGCCTTTATTTTTTTCCAAGAAGATTAAGGCTAAATGGGAAAATACCAATGCCCGAATCATACAACTAGATAGATCATTGGTCCAGGAAATTGGTGAACTCCATAATGTTATCATTTTCTTGTCATCAGACTAGTGCATTAATATTGTAATTGTGGACATTCTAGAAGCCTATATTTTTCTTTTGACTAGAGATTGGTCCAAAAAACTACAAGGCTACTTCTCAATGGACTGGACACATTTATGGCTTTCTTACAAGGGAAGAAATAATCAAATTCGATTAGAAAGTGAACAATAAATGAATTACACCATGAAACAACTTAAGGGAAATAATGAGCCAGTTGGCTTTGCATATATCATCTTTGGAAAAAAAATTCTATAGGTCGATCACGAGTGTTATCAAGTTAAACCTCCACATATACCATCAGATACACAGTTAGAGCTCCTTCCTTGCAGTCCAACTACCAACAAGAGGTATGGAAACTCATTTTATTTTTCAAATCGTTTTATTTTATTTTTTCCCTAATATACGTAATGCTACCACAAACATATTAGCAAATACATGGGTTAGGATGTCACCGTTAAAACATTGTTTTCTATTGAAATTATTTACAAGCCATCTGTGCCCGAAAATGTAACTAATTTTCATGTATTTAATGATGACCAAAAGATACTGCACTTCATGGCCAATTCATATGTGTTTAAAGATGCGGATATTGAAGAAGATGAGCATGATAAGGCTTTCTAGGATGCAGTTGAAGCATATAATGGGAACACTATGTCAAAATGCGTGGTATCCCTTGAGATACTTTATGATATTCCCCCTTCTACCATGGCCCTTCTTGTTTTCACGTGAACCTCTACTTTGAAAGCTCATTATATATAGCAACCAAAATTATCTGTCTGTAGTGTGGGATTCAAATCATGAGTTAGCAAACAATAAAGTAAGTTTGATCTAAAATAACGTTTATGTAATTGTTGGGGTGCATGAAAAAACATCAATGGGAAAAATAATACATATGGAGAGGGAATTATTAGGCTCATGCATGTTCAAATAAAATGAATTGACATCAGAGATTAATATATCATGGCATGAAAAAACCTTATAGTAGTAAGAAAAACATTAATATGAGAAATTGATGCCCTTTCGTTCCTAAAATTCAACAAGAGAAGAATGAACCATGAGTTTACTTAAAATGTGATGAACAACATAGGAGATGCCATATGGGTACAGGAAGATTGAAAGTGTTAGTATGGTGGATGCATAATCCCGTTTCTTTATCTAATTCACTTGCAAGACTGAGGGAAAAATGTTTACTCAACACTATGCATTTTCTTTGGCTTGAAAATAGACACTTGGCTCGAAATGAATGGCCCAACATGAGTACCTTCGCCAACAATATTTAATTATAGTCTGATCCAGATTTATACAGGAATGAAACAGAATACACATATAACCATAAATACAAATATGCTGCGGAAATAACACTTCATTTCATTAATATCAAAGAACTGAATCTTTCTTACAGACATAATGGAAATAAACTAGCTAGGGCACTGGTAGCTTATCTTTGAGAAGATATGTGGCGGCTACAGGCCTCTGAACTGTGTTAAAATGATGCTCGAGGGCCTATTTATTATTTAGAAACAATGAAAAACCTAAACATCCAAAACCCTAACCTTAGGAGATGAAGTGCCAAAACTATGGGCCCCTTTTGGGTAAATTGGTGTTTCAACTTCCTGGGGACATAACTTTGGCATACGATCTATGTTTGACACTCACCTTACCTCATTAGAAAGATCTATCCAAGGAATACAACTTTTATGTGAGAAACATCAATCCATCGACCCATGTTGCTCCCGGTTTTCCCAAAAATGTCATTTAGGGCCTCAAAATGGCTCCAAAAGTTTAGGACCCAAAAAACTACTAAAAATAGCAAGTTGTGCCGAAACTGAAAAAATGAAAGAGACAATGGTGGGGCCCCAAGTGTAATAGGCGGGTGGCCACCAATATCCACCTAGATCATTCCTCCCCCCTTAGGAAGCAATGGTCCCCATTGCGTTGAGTTCCTCCATGAGATGAGGAAACTTCTGTTGAACTTGGTCCCTGGTGAACCACTTTCCTTGGTGGAGGAGTTGGCTAGCTTTGACAGCCCGATACAGATGGATCTTCTGTTGGCAAGTGTAATTTAGTTTCATTTCCATGATACAATATATGGTGGCATGTTCCATGCAGTTTGCGTTTAACTATGTTGGTGTGAGTTGTTCTGCAATGTCAGAGGTGTCCAATAGAGGTGGCAAGTAGGGATGAAGGCAGTCCACATTGAATACTGGGTGTAGACCAAGGAATGGTGGAATACTGAGCTTGAAGGAATTTTTCCCTACAACCTTGGTGATGGTGTACGACCCATATCGAAGTGGGCGAAGCTTGCGGTGGGATCTAGTGAGGCGCTACTTCTGCAAATGTAGCCACACTTTGTCGCCCACCTGGAAGTTGTCTAGCACCCAATTTTGATCATGTCGTTGCTTTTACTTAGCATTGGCTTTGTCCAATATTTCATTAACCTATTGGTGGATGTGATGAATGCGCTCGATGAAGTTGTTCGCCTTGTCAACTTTAGACTGGACATGAGCCGAATCGGCCCGAGTAGCCGCAAATGGAATGACTACGTCAATGAGACATAATGGCTGGAATCCAAAGCCCACCTGAAAGGGGCTATGGCTGGTTGAGTTGTGGAGAGCCTGGTTATAACTATGTTGTAAATAGGGGAGGCTCTCATCCCATGTGCATGGATTATTTGAATTTTACATGCGCAGAATGTGTATAATCATCATGTTGACGACCTCTATCTGGCCATCAGTATGGGGATGGAAAGCTGTGAACTTGGTGACCTTGGTGTCTAGCATTGACCAGAGGCTGGACCAAAATGTGTTGAGGAACCTAATGTCCTGATCTGAGATGATTTTGGGATCCCAAAGTGCAGCCACACTCATTCAAAGAATAGTTTAGCAATGGCTTCTGCTGTGATATTATTCTTGCAGGCCACCATAATGGCCATCTTAGATAATTTGTCGACGACCACGAAAACCCAGCCGTTTCCATGCTTAGTAGAAGGAAGGTCCAAAATGTAATCCATGGATATGGATTCTCAAGGTCGGCTAGAGGTAGGTAAAGAAGTATAGAGGCCTTGCTTTTTGATGGTCGGTTTGGCAATGGCGCAAGCAGTGCAAGATCTAATGTACTTCCCAACATCCCATCGAAGGTTCAGCCAATAGAAATAATTCTGCAGTACTGCCACTATTTCCTCGACCTCGAAATTCGTAACGACTCGACTGTAGTGTGCTTCCCATATAATATTGGCATGCTCGCTTGAAGGAACACAAAGATGTCTCAGGTGACATAACAATGCATCTTGGAGGTCAAAATTTGGAACTTGCGTACCCCCCAAGAGTGTCTTGTATGTGTGGCCGAATTCAGGATCGCTCTTGTAGAGAAGCGGTCAATCAGAGGTCTCGTGTCCATAAGAGTTGAGAACGGTGGTTAGCACCATGATCGATGCTCAGTTGAGGCAATCTGAAACATTATTGGTGCTACCCTTCTTGTACTTAATGTTCAAATGAAACTATTGCAGATATGTGGACCACTTCTGATGGCGATCATTCTGAAACTTCCCTTGTGTCTGTATGAACTGCAAGGGTCATTGGTCTATGTGGATGATTTTTTCCTTCCCCAAAATGTAAGGCTTCCATTTTCGAAAAGCCTGCACAATGGAATAAATTCCTTTGTCATAAGTGGGATACTTGCGGACTGTGTTGGACAATGTCTCACTGTGATACGCCACTGGATGCCCCTGTTGAGTAAGAACTACCCCAATAGCATAGTCATAGGCATCTATCTCGATCTCATATGGTTGTTGCAAGTATGGTAATTTGAGAACAGGGGCAGAATAGAGGAAATGTTTCAATTCTACGAATGCCTTCTATTGAGATTCCGACCAAAAGAATTTTTCTTTCGCTCCTCCCTTGGTGACTTGACTCAAGGGCCAAGTGATATGAGAGAATCCCAACACAAACCTGCGGTAGAAATTAGCAAGACCCAGAAAGTTGCGAAGCTCTGTTAGAGTGGCTGGGGCTGGCCAATCTCAAATGACTCGGATCGTGGTTAGATCCACATGCACCCTCCTTTCATCAATAATGTATCCCAAATATTGAACCTGGGTCATGCCAAAAGTGCACTTCTCCAAATTGGCACACTACTTGTGTTGCCGCAGTGTTTGGAGGACTTGTCGGATGTGGTGGAGGTTCTCTTCCCAAGTCTGACTGAAGATCATATTGTCATCCAAGTACACCACTACAAATGAGTTGGTGAATGGCCGCAAGATGTATTCTATCAACCTCATGAAGGTTGCAGGAGCATTCGTTAATTCGAAAGGCAAGACCAGCCATTCGAAAAGGCCCTCCTTAGCTTTGAAGGCAGTCTTCCACACATCAGAGGGTTTGATTGGTACTTGGTGATACCCAGACTTCAAGTCAATCTTGCTGAAATATTTTTCCCCTTTGAGTTGGTCTGTGGGATCGGGTACCTATTCCAGACAGTGATCTTGTTCAGCACCCAATATTCAATATAGAGTCTCCAAGTCACATCCCTCTTCTGTACCAACACAATCGAGCTCCCACAGGGCAATGAGCTCGGCCGATTGTGACCTTTCTACATCAACTCCTGAATCTGCCTCTTGATTTCATCATTCTCGAGAATAAAGCGTCAATAGATTAGTCCATTGGGGAGCAGCGCACCTGGGGTCAAATCAATGGGGTGCTTGACCTGACAGTGCAAAGGCAGCCCTGTGGGTGGTGAAGATGTCCCCGTACTCCTCCACAACCTTGTCCATTTGTTTTCATCGTGCAGAGGAGCCCTGTCTAGAGGTCGTGACCACAATCTTCTTCTTTCCCTATGGGCAGATCATCAGGAAAACAAATTTCTTGGTTTTGGAAATGATCTTACTACATTTTTTGCAGTAACCAAAGAGATAGCGGCAGGAGGTGGTACGTTTGGTATCCTGTAAAACTTATTTCCTAAAGTAACAATAACAACATGAGGTCGGGACTCATGCACAACATGTCACTTCCACAAGTATGGTTGGCCTAATAATACATCACAAACATCAAGAGGAGAAATGTCACATAATACCTCATCCATGAAGGGCTTGATGGTGTAGGGAAGGCGGCACTGCTGGCTGGCGTGGAGATCTCGTACTTGGTGAAGCCACCCGATGGTGTATGGTTGTGGGTGTGCTGTGGTGGGCAAGCCCAACTGCTTCACGTCGTCTGCTGAAATGAGGTTCTTTTGGCTCCCATTTTCAACAATGAACTGTAGCGGGGAACCCTTTACCCACATTTGGGAGTGGAAGAGATGCTCCTCCTCCTCTGGATCTTCTGGCTCCTCCTTCTATATCTTCGCAGTGGAAATAGTGGAGTTGGGCTCCTTATCAATAAAATGTTTCCCTTTGTCATTACCCTTGTCTGGTTCTAATTCAGAGTCGGAGCATGCATCTGATTCGGAAGCCCTCATCTCGGCCACCAGCGACTGCTTGGCCTGACACTCACTTGTTTTGTGAGTGGAGCTGAATTTTTTTGAAGATGTTCTATGCTTGATGCAACTTTACTTTTATTACAGCAATCACACAAACAGTTAAGTAAAATGCTGATAGAACATACCAGTGGATCTATAGAAGACAAACCAGAAACAGAGGAATGTGTTGGTGCATTACGGCGGTCAGCAGGATGCTTCAACCAGCAAAGTCTTCTTGGTCAGCCAACCCAGAATGTGTCACAACAGTCCTCAAATCAATCACCCAGTCAACTCAAAGTCAACCCCAGAAAAGTCAACGCAGTCCAGAAAAAGTCAACGCAGGGCAGCAACAAGAAAGTCAACGCAGCTCCAACTTCGGTCAACTTTTTGACCTCGATTTTTGTGCCAATGAGTACGGCCTACAAAAATCGAACTCTCCACAAAATTTCAGCTCAAACGGACCATGTGTTGACCAAAGTCAACGCTGGTCAAACTTGCCCAGAAACCCTAACTGCAGAAAATTTGTTGCGGTAAATTTCGTCCTTTAGCTGCAGTAGATTTCGTCCTTCTTCTCACGTGGGAGATGAAACTGCTTCTCAAATGCTTGTAGATAATCAGAGGAGAAGATGTGTGATGAGATGAGTGAAAAGCTCTCCAACGTTAACTGTATTTATATCCATCATTGAGGTGTGTGACACATCTGCTGGGGGTGTAAAACCTTAAGGCCGGCCTGCACATATAATTTATTATAAATAATAAATTCAAAATAAATGTTCTGCTCATCGGATTAAGATCAACTTTATATCGATCTTACACCTCTCCGAAAGAGGAACCCAATAAAAATATCGGTATCTTCATCTGAGCATCACAACATGGAGTTTGGACCTAGTTGTCCAATTTTGACACTCCCTCTCAACTAGGGAGAACTCCATCCACCTGTGCAAACAAAAATTGTGCGTCATCCTGCCGTAACTTGCTTTGCTGGCCTCTTTATTTCAGAATAGGAGTGGGTCAGTCACAAAGACATCATCCCCCGGCTGACAAATTCAGCCTAGAGGTCTGAAACCTCTATCAGACTCACAAAGAGTCTCCAACCAACCCGAAGTTGGTTCATTTTACCCGAAGTCAGGTGGAGGTCCGAGACCTCACTAGACTTGATCCCAGATCAAGTGGTTGGACCGTGCCATCCTAGATAGAGAGTACGGCAATTTCTGATGCGGCCATCAGTCTTTGCTACTAGTCTCTAGCCTTTCCCATCTCATTGGCCAAATGAGAGGTACTTCCCATGAGCCCTAAACTCAATGGGTAGGATGCATACGGGGCATAGATAATGAGAGGTGAACCAACTCAATAGTCACAATGGTGGGGTCGCAGCACACCAACAAGGTTCGGCAAGCCTAGCCTTGTGGTTGCTCATAGCTCCGAGAAGCTGTCCCCAAAGCCCCCCAGATTTCCAAGAGCTCATCGTCGAACAGGACCCTCAGAATTGGGTTGTTCCACGATACCAAGTCTCTCACGGAAGGTTAGGAACTTGACCTTCCCCAGGGGCTTAGTGAGAATATCTGCGACCTGCTCATCAGTTCCTATATGATCGAGCCTTACGGCGCCTCGTTGTACCATATCCCGGATGAAATGGTACCTGATATCAATATGCTTGGATCGGTCGTGGAACACAGGATTCTTGGTTAAGTGAATCCCACTCTGGTTATCACATATTATTACGGTGGTATCTAGCACATGTCCAAACAGCTCACTAAAGAGCTTTCACAACCAAACTGCTTCACAACAGGTCATACTTTCTTCAATGTATTTGGCCTCTGCGATGCTCAAAGCCACCGAATTCTTCTTCCTGCTCATCCATGAGATCGAAGTAGAACCAAGATTGAAGCAGCATCCCGATGTGCTCTTACGATCTACCACACTGCCAGCCCAATCAGCATCAATATATCCAATGAGTGTCACGCTCTCGGCAGTGTATCTCAGCCCATGGTTTATCGTGCCCCGAAGGTATCTCAGAAGATTCCTGGCACCAACCCAGTGAAAGTGATGAGGCTCAACCATCTGTTGACTCAAAGTGTTCACTGCAAAACATATATTTGGACGGGTGTTCACTAAGAACATCAGAGCCCCTACGAGTTGACGATACTTAGTAGGATTTTCCAATATGGGCCCAGCAGCGCTGCCACTCAAATTCTTGAAATTGAGTTCCATTGGTGTTGGCACATACTTGCAATCCACCATACCAAATCTTTCCAGAAGTTTCACAATATATTTTCCTTGAGAAAGTAAAATCTCTCCAGGTCTCTGCCAGACCTCCAGGGCTAGGAAGTAGTGCATCAGTCCTAGGTTCTTCATCTCGAACTCAGCAGCAAGCTCCCTCTTGCATTGACGAATGAGAGGGTCAGCACCTGTCAGGAAGAGATCATCCACATACAGCACCAGAATGAGAGGCTTCCCCTGGACAACCTTGAAGTAAAGGTTCGGATCAGCATTACTTCGAGTGAAGCCCAGCTTCATCAAGTAGCTATCTATCCTCTTGTACCAAGCTCTGGGTGCTTGCTTCAACCCATAGAGGGCTTTCTTCAACATGCAGACATGAGTGTCCCGATCCTGAACTTCAAACCCCAGAGGTTGTTTTGCATACACCTCTTCTTTTATTGCACCATGCAGAAAAGCGGTCTTGACATCCATCTGATGAAGACTCCATCCTTGCGTAGCAGCAAGGGCTATGATTGATCGAATGGTGGTATATCGTGCCATAGGTGCAAATATGTCATCATAGTCTATTCCTTCCTTTTGAGAGAAGCCACGGGCAACAAATATTTCCTTGAAATTTTCAGCACTTCCATCAGATCCATGCTTGATCTTGTAGAGCCATTTTGCGGTGACAACTGATTTGTCCTTCGGTCTTGGAACCACATCCTAGACATCATTTTTTACTATGGACTAATATTCTTCATGCATAGCATCCTTCCAGACTTGATGCTTTACGACGTCCTCAAAAGATCCAGGTTCAGATTGTACAATGGTACTCATGGCAGCCAGATACCCTTGGTATCTACACGGCTTCTTGCTTTCTCGGAATGTCCCCCTCGAGGCAGCATGTCCCTCAGCATCTTCGAGAGTGTCCCTGAGCCATGATGGTATCTTTCTCAGTGAAGGAGATGGATCGATTGGGTCCATTGGTCCTTCAACATCAGGCATTGTCTCATCCTGTGGTTCTTCTTGATTTCCAGGCCTTGCTTCATGATTTTCCTCAGATCTCGGAAGATCTACTACTTTCTTCAAGGAAGCATCTTCGTCAAAAGTGACATCATGGCATATTTCTACTTCCCTTTGACCAGGTACATAGACTCTATAGGCCTTAGAGGTTTCGCTGTAGCCCACAAACATTCCTTTCTTCCCAGAAGCATCCAACTTACTTCTCTTTTCTTTTGGCACATGAAAATAAACAGGACATCCAAAAATTCTAAAATGTGAGATGTCAGGTTTCTTACCAGAGAAAACCTCTTCGGGTGTTTTGGAGTCCAGGGCGGAATGAGGGCATCGGTTTTGAATGTATACAACAGTATTCGCAGCTTCTCCCCACATAAACTTCGGTAGACCCTGGTCACATAGCATGGCATGGGCAGCTTCCACAATGGTCCTGTTCTTTCGTTCAACAACGCCATTTTGCTCAGGAGTGTAGGCAGTAGTAGTCTCCCTCTTAATGCCAGCTTCTCTGCAAAAGTCCTTAAACTCATTTGACTCATATTCAGTGCCATTGTCGGTCCTCAAAATATTGATCTTCTTCCCTGTCATATTTTCCACCAAGGCTTTGAAGGTACGGAACCACATGAAAGCCTCATCCTTCTTTTTCAAGAAGTATATCCAGGTTTTGCGGGAGAAGTCATCAGTGAATGTCATATAGTAAGAACATCCTCCCGGGGATGTCACGGGTAGCATACCAGATAGATCAGAATGAACCAGTTGCAAAATATCAGATGTCTTTGTGACACTTGAGGGGAAAGGTCCCCTTGTATGCTTTCCTTTGGCACAACCCTTACATACACCTTCATGATTATTTCCAAAATCGGGCATCCCTCTCACCACCTTCCTTGCTTCGGGAAGGGCCTTATAATGAAGGTGTCCAAACCTCCGGTGCCATAGTTCAGTTTGTCGGATAGTATCACATGTCATAGCTCCTAGTGGACTTCCTTCAACCTGGTAGAGTGTTCCAACTCTAAAACCAATCATGATAGCTTCCTTGAGATTCTTCTTCCACATGCACACCTTTCCATCAGTGAATGCCACATTGAAGCCTTTGTCTTCGATGGCTGATATAGACACAAGGTTCTTCTTCAATTTTGGTACATAGAGTACATCCTGCAAATGTAGGACTTGTCCTTGAGACAAGTGGAGGGTCACAGTCCCTATCCCTTTCACGGGATATGTGGCATTATCTCCAAGGATAATTTCCAGATTAGTATCCTTCTCAACCATATCAGAGAGTGCTTCCTTGAACCCAGTGATGTGCCTTGAGGCACCACTATCTATCAGCCAGACATCCATAGTGTCGGGTGGAGATGCGACGAAGAAGGCTGTTTCCGCCAGAGGGAGCCTTCCTCTTTCCTTTGGAACTGTCGTTTCTTTGATTTCCATTCCTCCGGTTGTTGTTGTTGTCATCACTATCGGGAGAATCCTTCTTGAAGGGACATTCTCTAGCATAGTGACCAGGCCTATGACAAGTGAAACACTTGCCCTTCTTTCCTTGGGCCCTTGCTCTTCCTTTGTTCTTAGGACCACCAGAGTTCTTCTTTCTAGAATGAGCAGCGTAAGCAACATTTCTGTCATTTTCGTATCCCTTCATTCTTGTCTCTTCTTGCATGCATCTGGACAGTAGCTCATCAAAGTTAGGAATTGTATTATTATTGAGAATGTTAGTGTTGAATACTTTCCATTCATGTGGGAGCCCTCCAAGTGCGGTGAGTACCATCTCACGATCGGCTATTGTCTCCCCAATAGCCAGCAGATTGTTCCTGATCTTGGTCAATTTCAGAAAGTATGTTTGGACAGACTCATCCCTGCCTTTCTTCAGATTCTTCAATTGATTCTTGAAAAATAACACTTGGTTTGCATTATTTACCTTGAAAATTTGTATCAGCTTATCATACATCTCCTTGGATGTGCCTAGCTCAAATATGTAGGCAACTAGGCTTTTATGTATGGATTCCCTGATCATTAGCTTTGCTTTGATCTCCCCCTTCTTATACTTGGTTTTAGCAGTAGCAGTAGCAGTGGATGGAGGTTCTTGTATCTTACCCAGTACATAGTCCATGAGATCATGGTCTTCCAATTTTAGATCTAATATCATCTTCCAAGCATGGAATTCATCCCTTCCAATCAGCTTGTCATCCTCCTTGAAGCCATAACTTGTGGAACCCATTTTATTAGATGGTGATTGCTATAAGTTAGGGCTTGTCTTCACCTCAGCTCCGATACCATGAAATTTTTTGAAGATGTTCTATGCTTGATGCAACTTTACTTTTATTACAACAATCACACAAACAATTAAGTAAAATGCTGATAGAACATACCAGTGGATCTATAGAAGACAAACCAGAAATAGAGGAATGTGTTGCTGCATTACGGCGGTCAGCAGGATGTTTCAACCAGCAAAGTCTTCTTTGTCATCCAACCCAGAATGTGTCACAACAGTCCTCAAATCAGTCACCCAGTCAACTCAAAGTCAACCCCAGAAAATTCAACGCAATCCAGAAAAAGTCAACGTAGGGCAGCAACAAGAAAGTCAACGCAACTTCAACTTCTGTCAACTTTTTGACCTTGATTTTTGTGCCAATGAGTACGACCTACAAAAATCGAACTCTCCACAAAATTTCAGCTCAAACGGACCATGCGTTGACCAAAGTCAACACTGGTCAAACTTGCCCAGAAACCCTAACTGCAGAAAATTTGCTGCGGTAAATTTCGTCCTTTAGCTGCAGTAGATTTCGTCCTTCTTCTAACGTGGGAGATGAAACTGCTTCTCAAATTCTTGTAGATAATCAGAGGAGAAGATGTGTGATGAGATGAGTGAAAAGCTCTCCAACGTTGACTGTATTTATATCCATCATAGAGGTGTGTGACACATCTGCTGGGGGTGTAAAACCTTAAGGCCGACCTGCACATATAATTTATTATAAATAATAAATTCAAAATAAATGTTCTACTCATCGGATTAAGATCAACTTTATATCTATCTTACACCTCTTCGAAAGAGGAACCCAATAAAAATATCGGTATCTTCATCTGAGCATCACAACATGGAGTTTGGACCTAGTTGTCCAATTTTAACAGGAGCTCTTATGGAACTCACACCACTTTCGCATGTCTTTCTTTGGCTTCACAGTGTTTTTCTTTGCTTGTGGCTTTGGTAGGTTGTCTTGGGCCACCATGCCTTGGCTTTGTCCTTTGTTCCATGGTTTTGGGGCACCTTTCCCTTGCTTTTGATTCGCAGATCCAAAGTATAGCTTCTTCTGTTTGAATTTCTGCTCAATCTTGGCAGCATACTGGTATGTCGTACCAAGTGAGGAGATGTTGAGGAACTCCATTTCCTCCTGAATTTATCTGTGCAGACAACTGCGATACTTTAGCACCAAATTTTTCTCCAAATATTTAATACCCAACTTTGTGCATAGGGTATGGAACAAATTTGTCAGCTCATGCACATCTTGATCCCTTAGTTTCTGCAGCGTGGTCCTTTGTATGTACTTGTCCTCATAGATCCCCATGGGATAGTATTGTTCCTTGATGGAGTCTCAGAAAGAATTCCAAGTGGGTTCAGCTGAGAACAGAGAGGGTTTTGTCTCGTCCTTTTTCTCACAGTAGGTTTCCTAGTAGTCCTTGACATGGGGGATAGCTTTGAGGGGTGAAAAAATAATCTTCTCCCGGTCGGAAAAGTCATGAACCGATAAATATCCTTATAATAGATTCAACCATCTATCTACGACATCTACATCTATTTTACCCTCAAATATGGGAATGTCAAAGTTTACTTGTACTTTAAAGGGATTCACACCTCCAGAGTGGCTGTTGGATGCAGATGTGCCGTCGATGGGCAATCGTTGAAGGATTTGGGCAAAGTTATCCATCATCGTGTTCCTTTGTTTTTCGAGGGCCTCCTCGAGAAATATTTTGATAGGATATCCTGCTCCTGTAGAAATTTGAATAACTGATATATTATTCACCGAGCTTCTCCTGATCACACACTATTTTAGCTTCATGCATAATACAAAATCTCTTCTACCATTGATCATCACATGCGGAAATAAAATCAATTGCATGCATACATTAAAACCACAAACAATCACACATATGAACACAGTATTTAATGGGAAAACTTAAAGCTGAAAACCCCAACTATCTGTATATTATATGTCATGGAGATCATGTAACAATCATAGTACAAAAGCTCCTCACAAGCTCTCATGCACACCCTCAATTGCTACACACTATCAAGCTAGATCTAGCAAAACACATGCTCTAATCTTTTGCCACTTGATAGCTAGCCTCTATTGCCTTTTCAATGCTATGGGATAGCTTCATTAAATAGATAAACCACCTGGCTTGTACTGCGCAATCCTCATGGGCTTCTCCACCTATCTGTGTGTTGCAAATAGCAACAGTATAGTCACAACTGATAGTTAACCTGCTCTTTCACCTATTTCTACACTGGTCTCCACTGAAACTGTCCATGCACTGAAGTTAACTGATGTATTCTTTAGTTGATTAATGAGTTTATAATTAGTGAATTAATTAATGATTAATTCACACCTTTCTCACTAATTGTATCAATCAGTTAAACTAGATACAAATAGCTCAACTATGTTTAGATTAGTTAAACTGAATACAACTCCACTAACTTCCTCAATCAACTCCACCAAACTTTGTCACATGAGTTCTAACTGAAGTATTAATGCAATAGCTCCACTTAACCCCTAGGAATACCGCAATTCCTTCTGTCAGCTCCTGTGCCACATCTGTGCACTTAACTGAAGTGCTCCAAGAGAATAAGATAATGTTTAGAGTCCAAATATTATTAAGAGTTAATAATATTCGACATATCTATTTTTAGACTGGCAATATAAAAATAGATTCCGCCCAGTATGTCTAAAAATAGAAGTCCATCTATTTTTCTGACTTGACCAACCATCCACAAATAGCATCCTGCAACTTATAGAACATGATCCATATGTCTAAAAATAGACATAGTCTAAAAATAGCCTGTGGGCCCACTTAGTGAAGTCGACTCCTTTCCACTAAGCTCATCATCTTGTTGCGATCTCAACACTCCCTCTCAACAATATAAGGATTATCTGCAACCCCTATCCTGCCCCTGTGGTATTCGAATTTGCTCCTGGTGAGCACCTTCATCAAGATATCAGCATCCTGATCCTCCGTGGGAATGTATGAAAGTAACATGACCTTCCACTGAACACAATCTCTAATATGATGATACCGGATGTCAATGTGTTTAGATCTATCATGAAATACTAGATTAACCGAGAGTTTGATGCAACTCTGATTATCACAATAAATCACAGTAGGCTCTAAGTGTGAACCAAACAACCCGACCAGAATCTTCCTCATCCATATAGCCTCACATGCAGCCAAACTCGCTGCCATATACTCGGCCTCTGCTGAACTGAGTGCCACGGATCTCCGCTTCCTGCTGTACCAAGAAACTGTTGTCGACCCGATACTGAAAATCCCTCCAGATGTGCTCTTTCTATCCGTTGGGCTCCCTGCCCAATCTGCATCTATGAAGCCACACAGCTTCACCTCATCTGACTGTCTGTACCATAATCCATATCCCGATGTGCCTCTAAGATATCTCAATACATGCTTCCCTGCCTTCCAAAAGAGCTTGGTTGGCTTAACCATATCTTGTGAAAGCTGGTTAACATCATAGCATATGTCGGGTCATGTATTGACCAAATACATAAGCGACCCCACCAACTGTCGATAAACAGTGGCATCCACTACCTCCGCCGAAGTAGCATCCTCCTTCCTCCATCCACCAAGAAGAGGAGTATCAACAGGCTTGCAGCCATGCATGTTGAGCTTCTATAATATCTCCTGGGCATACTTACCCTGAGAAACAAACAGTCCACCACTGCACTGCCAAATTTCCAATCCCAGGAAATAATGAAGGTGGCCCAAGTCCTTCATCTCAAACTCCTTTGCAAGATCAGCCTTGCATGAGTGTATCAACAGTTGATCACCTGTCAAAATAAAATCATCTACATAAAGTAAAACGATCAACAACTTACCCTCCACCACTATCTGGTATAGGTTCGGATCTACCTCACTCTTGGAGAATCCAAGTCCGGTGAAATAATTGTCTATCCGTGTGTACCAAGCACGAGGTGCTTGTTTCAACCCATACAACGCTCTCTTATGCCTAAACACATGCGACTCGCTGCTGAAGATCTCAAAACCTTCGGGCTGCTCTATGTACACCTCCTCCTCAATGACTCTATTGAGGAACACAGTCTTCACATCCATCTGATGAATGTGCCACCCCATCTGTGCTAAGAGAGCAAGAATCGTCCGTATGGAAGAATAACTTGCAACAAGTGCAAAGGTCTCCTCATAATCGATCCCCTCAATCTGTGAAAAACCTCGGGCAACAAATCTTGCCTTGTACTTCTCCACACTCCCGTCAGCTACCTGCTTAACTTTGTAGATCCATCTCGAACCCACCACTGATTTCCCCTTTGGTCTCGGGACAATCTCCCATGCACTATTTCTGACAATCGAATCATACTCTTCCACCATGGCATCTACCCATGCGGGATCCTCCACAGCTTCCTCAAAAGAGGATGGCTCTATCACGATACACTTGCTCATAAGAGCCATGTATCCAGTATATCGGTCAGGTGATTGTCTCTGTGCAACGCTATGATGCTGGGGTGCTCCACAACCTTCTGCATCTTGAGCCAGTCGCTCGGCTTAGTGCGCACGCACTCGGTGGTTGGCGGCGCGGGTGGTCTCTTCCACTCCATAAACCTCATCTTGTGGCTGATCCACATCTTGAGACTCTCATTGGGAGGAACTAATAGCTCCTCATGCATGCAAGTGTGGCTCCCTCTCAAGCGCACACTTCATGGCTTTCTCCTCATGAAATTTGATATCCCGTTGCACAATAGTCTTGTGACTGTCTGGAAAATACACACGATAGTTGTGGGGCGTATCAATGTACCCCAAAAATATCCCAACCTCCGCAGTCAGCTCTAGCTTCTTCCTGGCATCCTTCATCACATGAATGTAAACAGGTGAACCAAAAATCCTAAAATGGGAAATATCAGGCCTCTTACCAGAAAATTCCTCCTCAGGTGTACTCATGCCAAGTATCCTGTGAGGACAACGGTTATGCACATATACTGCAGTATTGCATGCCTCAGCCCACAAGTGTATGGGTAGGCCCTGATCATGCAACATCGCCCGTGCAGCACCCACTATCGTTCTGTTCTTCCGCTCAGCAACCCCGTTCTGTTGTGGGTTATGAGGTGCTATGAGCTCTCTTCGAATTCCTTCTGCGCTACAAAATTCCTTGAATTCGCTAGAGATGAATTCACCACCATTGTCACTCCTTAGAGCCTTCACACCTTTACTTTAATTCTTTCTCAACCAGTGCCTTGAACTCACAGAACTTTAAGTATGTCTCGCTCTTCTTCTGCATGAATAAGATCCAGCACTTACGAGAAAAATCATCAAAAAATATCACATAGTACCTGTGCTTTGCTGTCGAAGCTACTGAGAAAGGTCCACACACGTCTCTGTGAATTCTCTCAAGGATCGTCGTGGCGCGACTATCCTTCTCGTGAAAGGTGGCTTTCACAAATTTTCCCAAGGTACATCCCTTGCACTGATCTGACTACACAAGAGTACCCTTAGGAAGCCCAGTAGAAATCTCCTGCAATATCTTCAAAGCTCCATGGTGAAGGTGGCCCAATCTTCGGTGCCACAGCTCGCCATCATCCCGACTCACCACTCCTTCTGCCTTGCCTGCCATTGCTGCGCAGCCATCTACCTGCAACTGATAAAGGTTCTTAACTCGAACCCCTATCCTCCAGGTTTCACCGGTTTCCTTCTTTGCGCGGAGAAAGCCCTTTCCCTCGCTAAAGACAACATCATATCCCTTGTCTTCTAACATCGCCACAAAGATAAGATTCTTCTTCAATCCTGGAACATGCATCACTTCCTTAAATACGAAGGGTTTACCAGACTCCTTCTCAAAGGAAATGGTATCGATACCGGTCGCACTATATCTACCATCATCACCCATCTCGATGTGCACTCTAAGATCTTTCTCATCTAGATCAGTAAACAAATCTTTATCTCCTGTCATATGAAAATATGCACTGCTATCAAGAAACCACATTGAACCCATCACACTTGAGACCAAGCATTCGATCAGCGAAAAATATAGCTCAAACTACGAGGCTAAGGCCTCTCCAGTTACAGATCCAGCAGTTTGCTTATTTTTCTTCTTGTATGGACAATTAGTGGCGTAATGTCCATGTTGGTGACAGTGAAAGAACTTCACCTTGGACATGCCCTGCTTCTTGCCTTTTCTGCCGGTTGACTTTCTTGCTCTTCCCCTTCTTTTCTTTGGCCACCAAAGCGCAATTCTCTTCATCAGAGTTCTTTGATGAAGATCCGTCCCTGGTACTTCGCCTTATCTCCTCTTGCACAAGATCCGACCAAAGTCGCTCCCATCTTGGCAATTTCTCCCGACCATTGACAGAGTCCTAATAGGAATGCCAACTCTTTGGAAGCCCAAGGAGAGCCAAGCTCACCAAGTCCTCATCATCAATAGTCACCCCCACCTTTGACTCATCCATTGCATTGGATGAACTTCGTGAGGTACTTGGGCATACTGTCGCCTTTCTCCATATTTATGTTTCTGAGTTTGTCCTTGAGCGCCAACTTCCTCTGGTCGCTCTTGCTTTGGAATAAATCTTTCAAGCCTTTCCACATCAAGAATGGAGAAGCCTTACCATGAAGGCTAGATACTATGTGATCCTTCACACCCTCCAACAGAATCCTTCGACACTTTGCTATCTTCTTTTGCCATGCATCAAGTACGGCAACATCACTAGAAGTAGGCTTTGGAACTTCTGCATCTATGAACTCCTTCAACCCATTATAATCCAGCACCGCCTCCATCATGTCCTTCCATGAAATATAATTCGAGCTACCTTCAAGGGCATACTCCAATCACAATCCATTGAAAGACATCTCAACTTCGACACCAAGAAAACACTACTGTAAATTCGAATTCCACCAACACAAAACTCAACCGCTTCAATGTTTTACAATTGCTCCAATGATCAATATCGCTCTGATACCATGCAGAAATTTGAATAGCTGTTAAATTATTCATCGAGATTATCCTGATCACACACTATTTGAGCTTCATGCATAATACATAACCTCTTCTACCATTGATCATTAATTGCGGAAATATAATCGATTGCATGCATACATTAAAACCACAAACAATCACACATATGAACACGGTATTTAATGGGAAAGCTTAAAGCTGAAAACCCTAGCTATACGCATATTATATATCATGGAGATCATGTAACAATAATAGTACAAATCTCCTCACAAGCTCTCAGCACTACCTCCAATTGCTACACACTATCAAGCTAGAACTAGCAAAACACATGCTCCAATCTTTTGCCACTTGATAGCCAACCTCTATTGCGTTATCAATGATATGGGTTGGCTTCATTAAATAGATAAACCACCTGGCTTGTATTGCAAAATCCTCATGGGCTTCTCCACCTATCTGTGTGTTTCAAATAGCAACTGTATATTCACAACTGATAGTTAACCTTCTCTTTCACCTATTCTTGCACTGGTCTCCACTGAAACTGTCCATGCACTGAAGTTAACTGATGCATTCTTTATTTGATTAATGAGTTTATAATTAGTGAATTATTTAATAATTAATTCACACCACTCTCACTAATTGTATCAATCGGTTAAACTGAATACAAATAAGTGAACTATGTTTAAGATTATTAAAGCGAATACAACTCCACTAACTTCCTCAATCAACTCCACCAAACTACGCTCACTGAGTTCATGATATCCATGCTCTAGCCAACTAACCCCTAGGAATAGCATAATTCCTTCTGTCAGCTCCTGTGCCACATCTGTGCACTTAACTGAAGTGCTACAAGAGAATAAGATAATGTTTAGAGTCCAAATATTATTAAGAGCTAATAATATTCGACATATCTATTTTTAGACTAGAAATCTAAAAATAGATTCCGCCCAGTATGTCTAAAAATAGAAGTCCATATGTTTTTTTTCAACTTGACCAACCATCCACAAATAGCATCCTGCAACTCATAGAACATGATCCATATGTCTAAAAATAGACATAGTCTAAAAATAGACTTTGCGCTAAAAATAGCCTGCGGGCCCACTTAGTGAAGGCGACTCCTTTCCACGAAGCTCATCATCTTGTTGCAATCTCAACAACTCCCTCATCTTTCTTTTCATCCCCCATGGGCGGCCATCGGGGTTTGCAAGGCTGATCTTGCAAATGTTCAACCAAATCGATCCCTAACTCCTTATACCCCGATTTCGTTGGGGACATGCAAAGAAGGATCGAGAAAAAGTAGACCGCTCTGATACCACTGATCTGGATGTATGCAGGAATGTAACAGAATACATATATAACCACAAATACAAAGATGCAGTGGAAATAACACTTCATTTCATTAATATCAAAGAACTAAAATTTTCTTACAGACAGAATGGAGATAACTAGCTAGGGCATTGGTAGCTTATCTTTGAGAAGAGATATGGCAGCTACAAGCCTCTCAACTGTGTTACAATGAGGCTTGAGGGCCTATTTATTATTTAGAAACAATGGAAAACCATAAACATCCAAAACCCTAACCATAGGAGATGAAGCACCAAAACTATGGGCCCCATTTGGGTAAATTGGTGTTTCAACTTCCCGGGGACATAACTTTGGCATACGATCTCTGTTTGACGCACACCATACCTTGTTATAAATATCTATCTGAGGACCACAACTTTTGATGTGAGAAACATCAATCCATGGACTCATGTTTCTTCCATTGTTCCCAAAAAATGTCATTTAGGGCCTCAAAATGGCTCCGGAAGTTCAGGACCTGGAAAACTGCTAAAAATAGTAAGTTGTGCTGAAACTGAAAAAATGAAAGAGACAATGGTGGGGCCCCAAGTGTAATAGGCGGGTGGCCACCAATATCCACCTGGATCATAGTCTCTTAAAAAATGTATGGTATATGGTATATAATATAGTGATATACTTTGTGAAGTTGGAAAATTATGACTCATCATTCATAGTAGAGTATGTTGATAGCACATGCCTTTATAAACATCTAACATGGTCAACTATAAACTTTGAGACAACTTACAAAGTTTGATAATTACAACGAGCATCCTCTTTTATCTGCCAAATGAGATTGGGATTCTTTCTAAATCTAGAAATGGATTTTTATTTATATCTTATGAAAACCTTGGATAATAATAAAAATGTAATAGAAATTAATTCCAACCGTGTAGATGGGGAAATGAGGGACTCAGCGCAGTAAAAAATAGAGCCACGTGAGCCATAAATAAATGATGAAATTTCACTATGAGAAGAAGATGCATAACATTTTGATATATTGCAAATAGGAGAAGGGCTAACATGAAATTACGACGCAGTTACCCACAATCGAGCTTATTACTGAAGTACATTCAATCCCTACATGTGATATGCATGAATCAAAATCAAGGGAAGAAGAGTTTTTTTTTATAAAAATGGACATGAAATGCTTTCTGCTACTAATGTGAGAGAAACAAAGGATCAAATTTCATATGCATGTGTTGTCACTTCTACAACACCCTCCAAAATTTCAATACATTTAAACTTTGGAGCCTACCAAACTATCATGTAAAGTGTCACTTTGGTCATCAAGTGTCGTTTCAAGTCATTATAAATGTTTCAAGTGTTCTTGATGATTTTTAAGTGTCACACATTGTTTAGAACATATATCATGTGTACTTGATGGTTGTAACACCTTTGTTTGTTATAAAATGACCCTTTTGGTTGCAATTGCACACACTTTTTTCATTGTAATTGGGGAGTGTTTGTAAACTGGATTTTTGATGTGTACTTTTCATTGTTCAATCCTGTATAAGTCTTAATAATGAGTTGGTATTGTTGATCAGCGGTTGTCATTGATGTCAACCCAAGCAACGCCAATGTCTACCCCAATATTGCATGGGAATTTTGACCTACCAAATTAATATATTCTAGGACAATAATGCTTTTGATGGTTTCTACTTGTAGAGATGTTTCTGTTGATATATGGCACACCACGTAATTCTTCACGGTTTGAGAGATATTCATGTTTGGAGTTTGTACCCCAGTTAGTGGGATAAAACCCCATGGGGTTGTGGCATGCGTCATTGAAATGTCATAATAATTAATATTTTTTAAGCTCCTAAAATCCCTCCCACGTTCACTTTTTGAAGCCCCTCTCAACCTAAGTATTTATATAAATTGTGATCCTCATATCCTCCTTATGCAAGGAATTTCACCATCTAAAACAAGTCATCGTGGAATTTTTGCTCTAACATTTTTTCTATGAAGGTTCAAAAGCTGAAAATTTAATGAGCTGAAGCTGATATCCTGAGGAAGCTCCTATAAAAATTTCAGATCAAGGTGTGCAATAGTTTCGGAGATATGATCTGTGGAAGTCAATGTTTTTGCAGGCTCCTGAAATTCATCTCAAAGAAGTGACCTTGGGAAAATCACAATAACTCTCTCTCTGAGTATCAAATTAGAATTCTGTAAAAATTGAAAGATAGTAAATGGAATTTAGTTTTCGTTCTATCAATTTTAGAGCCTAATAAAGAAACAACGTTACGTGGCACGCCATACAAGTTCTCTATATTGAAACAATCCATAATTAGGGCATTGTGAGAGATTGGGCATAACTCTCCCTTGAAGAATCCAAATTGGGTTAGACGTATGGTATTGGAAATAAGACTCAAAGGAATACTATAGAACCAAAAATCATATATTGGGAGTTTGAAATAACAGAGATACACCAGATTCAATATCGAGCTCCTAAAAGGCAAGAAAAAGCTAGATAATGTGTTGTCAAGGGCTGCAAAGGACCAGAATTTCTAGGGAAGCAAAGCAAAGCAAGGTGCAACAAAGGGTAGCATGATAAGAGTAGCAACCAAGGTGCAGAACAACAGCAAGAATTTCATCACATGAAGTCTTCAAGTGGGCAGCATTGCATACAGTCACTATAAAGGTATCATTGTACTAAGTCGTTGTAAATACAT
The DNA here is from genome assembly GCA_034641835.2 of Pinus albicaulis. Classification (NCBI taxonomy): domain Eukaryota; kingdom Viridiplantae; phylum Streptophyta; class Pinopsida; order Pinales; family Pinaceae; genus Pinus; species Pinus albicaulis. The sequence continues at coordinate 43,370,658 of CM076584.1, forward strand.
TATTGTAAAAAAACATTCTAGTGTCTATCTGCCAAGATTTGAAGAGGCAGTTTCGGGAGGTATAGGATCATCATTATGTGGTTGTGTCATAGTTTGGGTTATGTTCTAGTGTGTCTTCTTCTTCTACATCATTCTATATCATTGTAAAGTGGACCATTTTCCCTAGTACGAGAGTCCATTCTTATTTTATTCTTCTATAGGGTGGTAGGGTGGTACTAGGGTGAGTTGTAGCTCATTGGGTGTTGGGGAATCCGTTCAGTTGACTACTAAAGAATCTCCGGCGTTGGAGCATCAATCCAGCGGGAGCTAGAGAAGAATGCTTTTCTAGATTCTAGGAAGTTGGAGCTTTATTTTCAATTGGAGTTGAATATTACAGAATTATTAGAAAAGCATTAGGTGGTTTTTGTCCCGGAGTGGGTTTCCACCTTAAAAACTGTGTGCATTTGTGTTCCTTTTTTTTACTGTTATCATTGTACAAACACTGATAATAATTGAAGATTAACTAATGCTCTAATTGAAAGGAATACTGATTCACCCCCCCTCTCAGTATTTCCAACAATTGGTTTCAGATCTTGGTTCCTTCAATAACAGTTTAACAACTGGAAGGAGGTCATGGAGCATACCAAGAATGGTGTAACTCTGTTCAATGAAAATAATCATGCACTCTGGAAACGAAGAATGGAGGTCTATCTCTTGGCGCAAGGTTACGAAGTATGGGACACTATTCAAAATGGATTTACATCAACTGCAGATGAACAACGTAAGAAGAATTTGGTAAATGATGCAAAAGCAAAGAATATTATTATCAGTGGACTTATTGAATCTGCTTATCATAAGGTGTTGGGTTGTAAAACCACCAAAAATGTATGGGACAAGCTTGATAATACATATGCAGGTGACTCAAATGTCAAAGAAGCAAAGCTTCAAATCTATAGAGCAAAATTTGAGCAACTCATAATGAAATAAGATTGCAACATTGCTGCATAATTCCAATATGTTGATGAAATAACCAATGCTCTAGAAGGATTGGTAGAGCCAGTTGATGAGAAGACTATTATACGAAAGATTCTTAGAACGTTACCAGGGAGATTCAACCCAAAGGTATCAGTCTTAGAATAGAGTGCAAATCTGGAAAAACTCAGCAAAGAGGAGTTACATGGAGTTCTCATAGCATATGAAATGACACTTGATGAAGAAGAGGTCACTTCGCATCTAGAAACTGCATTCATTGCATCTGAGAAAACCAATAAGGACAAACAACCTTCAATTGAAAAGACATGCACCTGCAAGTGTGAAGAAAAGGGAGATAATGGAGAAGGTATTTCAGATGAAGAATATGCTTACTTTACGAGAAAACTAAAAAATGGTAAGGGAAAATTCAAAGGTAAACTTCCATTGATATGTTTCGGCTGTGGTGAGGTTGGGCATTTCGCAGCAAAATGTCCGAACAAAAGTGATGGCAACTCAAAAGGAAAGAAAGGATTTAAGAAATTCAACAAGCAAGAAAAAAGGAAAGGATCAAAAAGGAACTTTCTCTCTAAAGAATATAGATCATCATCCAATGAAGACAGTAATAGTGAAGAAGAAGCCAATGAGAGAGTATTGTTTATGACCAAGCACAATAAACAAGCGGTATCAAACAATGAAGAAGAATAATTGACCATAGAATAATTTTCTAAGGAGGCAATCAGGATTATAAAAGAGTTCAAGGCTGAGAAAATCCATTCCAATACTCTTGAAGAACAAGTTCAAGGTCTCAAAATTAAAGTTGAAGAACACAAATGTATTGAAGAGTCACTTCAAAATAAGTTGGAAAAAAGCAACCAAGAAAGGGAAGCATTAGAAGCTGAAGTAGTCTCACTGCGTAAGGAAGTGAAGAAGGGAAAATTTTTCCAAAACTATGCCAACAACTCAAGGGCATTGGAAGAAATCATCAACAATCGACGATATTACAACGACAGAACTGGCCTCGGTTACAAAGAAGAAGAAGCAGGACCTTCTACAACAAAATAAAATGAACCTATGAGATCTAACATGCATGTAGACTTCATTGGAAAATATTTGCAAGAACATCCTTGGAAGACGATTCCTCGACGAATATTTCCATCCAGGTACCAACATATTGTTTATGGCTATTGTTATTCATGTGAAAAATTTGGTCATAAAGCTGTAGAATGTCACACGTATCCTAGGAACCAATACAATTCCAGGAGATCCTTCAAATATGAACCTCCCAGGTCTCAATGAAACATCAATAGATTTGAACATTTAAGAAATAATATGGAATGTTACAAATGTCAGAACTTTGGACACATAGCAAGAGACTGCAAACTTGAAAATCCTCCTGAATAATCTTCTAAGCCACAGAATGAACGAACATTGAAGGAGAAGAAGACTGATAATTGTGCTCTCACTCTTAAGGCTCAAAACAAAAAAGATGTGTGGTATGTTGACATTGGTTTCTCAACGCATATGATTGGAGATAGAATGAAATTTGTATCTCTGAAAGAGAAGAAGGATGGAACCATATCCTTTGGAAATGATGGATCTTCAAATGTTATAGGATCAGGTACCGTCACTCTCAGAAGAAAAGATATTATAGCCAAGAATGTTCTATTGGTTGAAAACATGAATCACAATCTACTCAGTGTTGGACAAATTTGTGATCAATGACACACAATGCTATTCAACTCCACAAAATGTGAAATCAGGAAAGGCGGGTATGGTAAAATTTTGGCTACAACAAGTCGAGCTCCAAACGACATATATGTTCTAGATGAAGCAACTAAAGCATGTCTACTAGCTAAAGAAGATGAAAGTTGGTTATGGCACAAACGAATGGGTCACATAAACTTTGACAATCTTGTCAGGATAAGCAAAAAGGAAGCAGTACGAGAAATGCCGAAAATCTCAAAACCTTCCAACACACTATGTGAGGCCTATCGACATGGCAAGCAGATTAAAGTCCAATTTAAAACAAAAGAACACTTTTCATCACATCCATTGGAATTGATACATACTGATCTATGTGGTCCTGTGAGAACAAAAGGCTTAGATGGAGAATTATATTTCATGTTAATGATAGATGACTATACCAAGATGACAGTCATCAGTTTCCTAAAGAAAAAATCTAAAGCATTTGAGTGCTTTAAGATATACAAGGAGTTGGTCGAAAATGAAACTGATTTGAAAATAGTGTCTAAGATCAAATAATGGCGGAGAATTCACTTCCAAATTATTTCAGCAATATTGAGACGAAAATGGAATAAAAAGACAATTTTCAACAGCATGAACACCTCAACAAAATGGAGTTGTTGAAATAAAGAACATAACCGTACAAGAAATGGGTAGAACAATGTTGAAGGACTCAAAATTGGATGAAAAATTATGGGTTCAAGCAATTGATACAACAGTCTTCATTATCAATTGAAGTCTTATCAGAAATAATTGCAACAAGACCCCATATGAATTATGGAAAGGAAAACCAGCTAATGTAAAATATTTCAGAATCTTCAGAAGAAAATGTTATATTAAAAGAGAAGATCAAAATTTGGGTAAGTTTGAATCACATGTTGATGAAGGTGTCTTTGTTGGTTACTCACGCAAAAGAAAGGCCTATAAATTTTATAATCTAAGACGAAAACAGATAGTGGAGAGAATAAATGTTACATTTGACGAAGATGGTGTTCTAACGAATAATGATGAGGATCTAGAATCTTTGAAACTTGAGACAGAGGCTTAAAAATACACAGATAAAATTCTAGAATAAGAAGAAATTTTCAACTAGGAAGAAGTAAATAATGATCATCAAGATATACCAGAACAACAATAAGAAGCTCCTCCAAAGAGAACAAAAGAATGGATTCAAAAGAACCATCCATCAAATCAAATCATTGGTGACATAAATGAAGGTCGACAACTTCGTTCGTCACAACAAGCTCACATTGCTTTTATAGTGACCTTTGAGCCTAGTAGTTTTGAGGAAGCCAGCCAGAATGAACATTGGGTAGTAGCTATGAATGAAGAATAGGATCAAATCGAGAATAATAACACCTGGGAATTAGTTCCACGACCAAAAGATAAAAGTGTCATTGGGACTAAATGGGTGTTCAGGAACAAATTGAATGAAGATGGACAGGTTACCAAAAAAAAAATCAAGCTTGGTTTGCAAAGGCTATGCACAAGTGGAAGGAATTGATTTCGACAAAACATTTGCACCAGTTGCCAGAATGGAAGCCATACGAATGTTTCTCGCCTATGTATGTTCAAGAAAAATAAAATTCTACCAAATGGATGTTAAGTCAACATTTTTGAATGGAGAATTAGAAGAAGAAGTTTACATCGAACAACCTGAAGGTTTTCTACTATCAGAAAAAGAAGACTATGTTTGTTGGTTAAAGAAGGCTCTATATGGTCGCAAGCAGGCTCCTAGAGCATGGTATGCTCGTCTTGATGGATATCTACGTCAACAAGGGTTCAAGAAAGGTATTGTTGATAGCAATCTTTATGTACAAATAGATAAAGAGAACTTAACAATCGTTGAGGTATATGTGGATGATATAATATTTGGTAGCAATGATGATTAACTAAGTACGAAATTTTCTACAAATATGCAAAGTGAGTTCGAGATGTATTTTCTTGGTGAGCTGACATACTTCTTAAGGCTTCAAATATCTCAACAAGAGAAAGGAATATTTATATCTCAAGCCAAGTACATCAAGGAAATTCTCAAGAAATTCAAAATGGAAGATTGCAAACTCGTCCTTACTCCGATGGTAACGAGTTACAAATTGAGCATAGAGGAATCATCTAAGGATGTGGATAAGAGGTTGTACAAACATATGATTGGTATTCTTCTATATGTAACAGCTTCCCGACTAGATGTTATGCAAGAAATTGGACAAGTAGCAAGATTCCAAGCAGCACCAAAAGAATCACATGTTATTGTCGTCAAAAGAATTCTTCGATATATAAAGGGCACAGAACAATATGGCTTGTGGTATCCCAAGGGTAAAAATCTCATTATTCAAGCCTTTACAGATGCAGATTGGGTAGGAAGCATTGATGATCGTAAGAGTAATAGTGGAGCAACATTATATCTAGATGGTTGTCTCGTATCATGGTTGAGCAAAAGGCAAACCTCAATCTGATTATCTACAGCAGAAGCAGAATAAATTGCAGCGTCAGCATGTTGTACTCAAGTCCTTTGGAAGAAACAAACTTTTCAATATCTTCAAGTACAATTCAGTGAGCCTATTCCCATATTCTGTGATAACACCAGTGCCACCAGCATATCCAAGAATCCTATCATGCATTCAAAAACAAAACACATTCTGATCAAATATCATTTTGTTAGAGAACAAGTAGCTGAAAAGTATATCAAACTTGATTATGTTGGTACAAAAGAACAAATCGTTGATATCTTCACTAAACCTTTACCTCGTGAAGCATTTGAATATCTTCGCCAGAAGCTTGGGATTCTCCCAAGTTCTCATTAGATTTTATTTATTCATAATATAAAGGGGGAGTGGAAGTGTTTACAGGTCCGCAAGATGGTTGTGTGTCAGGGGGAGTTACCATTTTCCATTGATGTCAAAGGGGGAGAGAATGTTGTAGGAAGAGGTGTCATGATCGCAGGGGGAGTACTTGTGTTTCCATCAATGCCAAAGGGGTAGATTGTTGATCAGCGGTTGTCATTGATGTCAACCCAAGTAGCGCCAGAGTCTACCCCAATATTGCATGGGAATTTTGACCTGCAAAATTAATATATTCTGGGTCAAGAATTCTTTTGATGGTTTCTACTTGTCGAGATTTTTCCGTTGATATATGGCACGCCACGTAATTCTTCACGGTTTGAGAGATATTCATGTTTGAAGTTTGTACCCCCGGTTAGTGGGCTAAAACACCATGGGGTTGTGGCATGGGTCATTGAAATGTCATAATTAATATTTTTTTAAGCTCCTAAAATCCCTCCCACGTTCACTTGTTGAAGCCCCTCTCAACCTAAGCATTTATATAAATTGTGATCCTCATATCCTCCTTATGCAAGGGATTTCTCCATCTGAAACAGGTCATCATGTAATTTTCGCTCTAAATTTTTTTCTGCAAAGGTTCTAAAGCTAAAAATTTTATGAGGCAAAGCCGAAATCCTGAGGAAGCTCCTATAAAAATTGCAGAACAAGGTGCGCAATAGTTTCAGAAATATGATCTGTGGAATTCATTGTTTTTGCAGGCTCCTGAAATTCATCTCAAAGAAGTGACTGTGGGAAAATCCAAATAACTCTCTCTCTGAGTATCAGATTGGAATTATGTAAAATGTGGTAGATATTGCGCGGATTTTATTTTTCACTCTATCAATTTCAAAGCCTAATGAAGAAACAGTGACATGTGGCACGCCGTACAAGTTAGCTCTATTGAAATAGTCCATAATTAGGGCATTGTGATAGATTGGGTATAACTCTCCCTTAAAGAATCCAAATTGCGTCAGACCTGTGGCATTGGAAAGAAGACTCAGAGGAATACTATAGTGCCAAAAATCACATATTGGGGATCTAAAATAACAGAGATACACCAGATTCAATATCGAGCTCCTATAAGGCAAGAAAAAGCTAGATCATGTGTTTTCAAGGGCTGCAAAGGACCATAATTTCTATGGCAGAAAAGCAAAGAAAGGTGCAGCAAAGGGTAGCGTGACAAGAGCATCAACCAAGGTGTAGAATAACAGCAAGAAGTTCATCACATGAAATATTCAAGTGGGTAGCACTTCATACAGTCACTGTAAAGGTATCATTGTACTAAGTCATTGTAAATACATTATTGTAAAAAATTGTTCTAGTGTCTATCTGCCAAGAGTTGAAGAGGCAGTGTCGGGAGGTCTAGGATCATCATTAGGTGGTTGTTTCGTAGTTGGGGTTATGGTCTAGTGTGTCTTCTTCTTCTACATCATTCTATATCATTGTAAAGTGGACCATTTTCCCTGATACGGGAGTCCATTCTTCTTTTATTCTTCTATAGGGTGGTAGGGTGGTGCTAGGGTGAGTTGTAGCTCATTGGGTGTTGGGGCATCTGTTCAGTTGACTACTGAAGAATCTCTGGCATTGGAGCATCCATCCAGTGGGAGTTGGAGAAGAATAATTTTCTAGATTCTAGGAAGTTGGAGCTTTATTTTCAATTGGAGTTGAATATTAAAGAATTATTAGAAAAGCATTAGGTGGTTTTTGTCTCGGAGTGGGTTTCCACCTTAAAAACTGTGTGCATTTGTGTTCCTTTTTTTACTGCTATCATTGTAAAAACACTAATAATAATTGAAGATTAACTAATGCTATAATTGAAAGGAATACTGATTCACCCCCCCTCTCAGTATTTCCAATAGGTATGTGTTGCACTTGATTTCATGTCTAGACACATTTTCTTCTCCCCTTGTTATATCTTCCAGACTTAAACAAATTTGGTTGCACACGCTAACCCATTAAGGCTAGGAGTGAATGGCGCACACTTAAGCCTAGATCAAAAGTCCTTCATTGTTTGAAAGTGTGCCCTACACCCTCCAAGAGCGCATAGCACACTCCTAAGCCTCATTACCCTTCCTTGTTCCGATCTACGCCCTTAATAAAGCCTTCCTCTTTGATGAGTGCATGATGAACTTAGAAAGCACGAAGCCTAACCTCTTCAATCTTCATCACTACACCATGTGCCCTCCTAGGCTCTCTTGAGTGCATGAGCATACCTTGAAGCCCCGAAGCCTCATCCCTTCACCATTCGACATGCACCATGTACCCTCCCTGTCTCCCTTGAGTGCAAAATGCACTTTGGAAGCATGAATTTTCTTCCTTCATCCTTTGAACATGTTCCTTGCACCCTCCCTTGAGTTTTTCTCTCTTTTTGAGCACATGAGTGCACTCTTAAGCCTCAAATATTCAGCCCTTCAACCTTTCATAGTGCACACTTGTGCCCAGAACTTTCCTTGTCCTCTTTGAGTGCACTATTAATTCATGAACATAAAATTTCATGAAACGTATTAGGATAGGGATTTTTTGTACTGATGTTTTATTTCCATGAGTGATTGCAGTTTCAGGTATTCTAAAACAGTATCACAAAAATGCATGAAGAAATCAGGTAAAGAGGGAATTTAAAGGAAGCATTCAAGAATGAAGCACACATTGAAATCTTGATGATTGAAACAACCCAAAATAATCCATGAGATCAAAGACCCTTTGGAGGGTGAAGACATCAACAACACAAAAGTTTCATGCAATACTGAAGACACAAGTAGTAGCCTTGTCACCTATCGAAGAAATTCCATGTCATTAGTCACTATGAGTCCAAGTAATCAATGATAGTGATTTGTCATGTCCTCACCACATGATGATGTGGAAATTATTATGCAATAATGTAATTATTATAAAGACAAATAAGTATAAGTCCAAGAGTCATGTATGGACAAAAGAGCCATGTGAACAAGTCCAAAAGACATGCAATTACAACAGTCACATGTAATTCCAAAAGTCATGTGGAAGTTCAAGAGTTATAGAAGTCCAAAGGTCATTAGAAGTTGGAAATTTAAGAGCCCTGGGGATATGAAAAGTCATGCCTCAACTTATAAAAGGATCCTTATTACTCAAGAAAAGGAATTTTAACCTTGGCTTCTCCCACAAGGCATTAGAGAGATAGAGATATTACTTTTTGGGAGCGAGTAGTGGCTCTAATGCTCCATTATTGGAGCTAGTGATGTTCATTGTACTCATGCATCTTGGAACTTTTTCTTAATACCTAAACCCATTTGGAAAGAACATTTTCATGCATAGATCATGGATTTTTTGAGACTACTCTATTAATGTTTTTGGTTTATGTTGGCTTCCTTATGTACTGAACTAATTGAATTATTTCAGTGAATTTGGTGGTGAACTTGTTCAAAATGTGTTTTGATGATTTTAATGATCGTAGTGTCTATGTGAACTATTTCGCTTGATGTCTAACGATGCTTTCTTGTATATGTATTTGTGTCTCCATTAGATTAATACTATTACTTTTTCTTTTAGAGGCTCACTTTCTCTCCTCGATACATCTACAATTGAACAGTTCACAAGGCACAAGGCACACTCTCTTGCTCACTGAACCTTGATACATATACAATTGAAAAATTCACAAGGCACACTCTCTTTCTCATTCAAAATCACATGCACACGATTATCTCATGCTAATAGCTTAAGCTAAGGAAAATGTCTTAGTTAATGGTATTCAAACCGTATTTCCAGATGGGAATCCTACACCAAAAAATGTGAGGTATAATTGGACCTCATATTGGGGAGATCCCATTTATGTTGGTGAGATATAGCACCATCAACATTTTGGTGCTAGGATGGAAACTGTTTTTTTATGGTTGATAACTCATCACATCCAAATCATTCATCTTCTGGGAAAGGTGGTAATATCTTGAGCACCATCCCAACTTCTATTCCCGAGGTACGAGGGTCTTCTCAACCTGGTCTAAAGTTGGCCTATGAATTTACCTATGAAAAAATCTACAAAATTCATCCTATTACCCATTGATTTGAAAAAACTATCGATTTACTCCTTGTGCTGATAATCTTCCTCATCATCCCAAGAAGAAATAAACAAATCGAATTGGTGTATTGGTCACATCAGTGGAATATTTAGTGTTCACCACTCTTAAGGAATTAACAAAGTCTTCAGAAGACAAGGTCTAATAAGGGTCACTTCCACCCTTTCACGAAGAGTATGAGGAATATTTTTTTGTTTCTACCAGAGAATAACTGACATTTTATTTTAGGTTTAACAAAGGCTTGAACGGTGAAGGAGAAGGATCATCATATTCGGAAAATTAGGAGGACCAAGGAGACGAGGACATGGATGATTAGGACTTGGATTGTATGGTCCAAGGGACACTCACTCTTTTGGATAACATTTATACAATTCCTAGAAATTTGGAGAATTTGTTATCTAAGTTTGATCCTGAAAAGAATATTAAGGCAGAGGATCGTATCGACGATTTTTGCATGCATCTACGAATGCTAGAGGTACATTACAATGATGTTACTTGTAGGTTTGTTCCTTTCACTTTAAAAGGTATAACAACAACATGGTACTATAGTCTTCTTGTTATTCAATCCATGGTTGGAGGGAGTTTAAGAAACTATTGTTGGAGAAATTCGTTGATCACAAGACTCCCACCATGTTGTTAGAAGATCTCGGAAGTATTAATATGGGGGAAAAGAAGAAGGTTAAATATTTCAATCAAAGGTTCACCATACATTGAAAAATTTTTCCCCAAACACACAACCTCATGATTCTATCACTATAGATTATTATAGAACTTCCTTGCTAACGAAAATTTCCGCTTTTGTTAAAGGAGATGAAAATGAATCATTGGCTTTAAACTTTGTAGAAGAAATCACTATGGAGAAATACTTGCATGTCATTGGAGTTATTACTGATGATGAAGAACCTAAAAACTCTAAGGAAACTAGAAATAATTCTCAAGTATCTTCAAGTAAGGCTAAAGAAAAGGATTTTGTTGAATTTGAAAGTTTGACTAAATATTTAAAGGTACTCACCAATGAAGTCTCAGAGTTAAAGGAAAATTCAAGTGAGACCTCTACAAGTAGCAAGCCCCCTATGTCTTTCTTAGACAGAACGAATAATAACAACAACAATCAACTGACTAAGTCTACCCAAAGTTCAAATTTTGTGTTGAATGTTGAAAGTATGGGCATGGATAAATATTTTTCTTTCCATCAGGAATGGAATTCAAAGAAAACTTGAAAACAGTGGAACCACAACATGAATGCTATGGCAACACATATTGTTGATACTTGACTAGTAGATGAGCAATCCAAGAAAATAGAAGAAAAAAATGAGCCTACAACGGCTAAGGAAATTACATGTATTGGACACTCAGTTAACACTTTTGATTTTATTCCTAATATTGACAAGGAGAGTGCTAAAGCACCAACTCAAAGTGAATACCCTCCTTAGAAACAAACTAGTCATTATAGTTTGAGGAGCAAAGGGCCCATTTCTGAACAGGAGGTGACGAGATAAAAATTGAAGGATCAATTGTTAAGAAGGCTTACATCACCGATTAATCTTGCTCATAATACGTAAAACAAGTCTGGAAATGATGCTTTTTCTAAGAACACTTTGACTAATAGAAAAAGCAAGTCTATCACTCTAAAATTTTCTAATAAAGTTTCACCTCCAGACACTTCAACATTGTCTACTAAAAATGAAGTGATTGATTATAATATCATTGAATACTTGAAGAGAGATTGTGCTAAAATTTATATCTTTGAGATCGCAAAGATAACATGCAAATGATAACTTCTTGTCCAAGCCTTATCACAACCTTCATCAGGTGACAAAGCTTCTACTTCTCAAAATGTGTTCGGCAAGTCTTATGAAACTCTTGAATTTGTAGTTAATTTTTTAAATTTAGATTCTAATAATCTCTGGCCCCCATCTTTGCTAACTTTCGATATATTTAATTACAATTTCCATAATTGTTTGGTCAATTTAGGTGCATCTGTGAATGTAATTCCATTATCTATTGCTAATAAAATTAATGCTAAATCGGATAAAAATAATCAATGAATCATTTAAATTTTCTTAGTTACCTCAGTTTGTTGAGATGATAAATATTTTTAATAAATTTAATGATGAAAAATGATGAAATAAAAATTTTGAATGCAAGAAAATAGTTTGAGATTGATCACAATGTAATAGTGTATAATGGTTGAAAATGTAAATAATAAGAATGCATCCAATTACAAAGAGTATTCATTGTGATCAATCTCAAACTATTTTCTTCTACTATTCTTACTGTCACTCTTGTTAGTTTTGTCATATTTTCATATGGATTATATGAAAAGGACCGTTGCAATCATAAACCATTTAAATTTTTAGCTAGAGCTGTTGTACTAAACATCATAGATTGTCTCTCTTTCTCTCCAATATTAATAGGTTGAATTACTATAACACAAAATCAATGTACATTGTTGATAATTTTTTGTGCTTACACTGAAATCAATGCACATTGCTAATACAATCACTTTAAAACTATTGTACCATCATACATCCAATTACATCAAATTAGAAATCAACGTCTACACTAAAAACAATGCATCTAATGCAATTAATCAGATAAGATTAGAAAACAATATATACACTAAAATCAATGCATCTAATGCAAGTAATCAAATAGGATTAGAAATCAACATCTACACTGAAATCAATGCATCTAGTGTAAGTAACCAAATAAGATTAGAAATCACCATCTACCCAAAAATCAATGCATTTAGTGCAAGCAATCAAATAGGATTAGAAATCATCTACATTGAAATCAATGCATCTGGTGCAAGTAGTCAAATATAATTAGAAATCAACATCTACATTGAAGTTAATGCATCTAGTGCAAGAAATCAAATAGGATTAGAAATCACCACCTACACTAAAATCAATGTATTTAGTGCGAGCAATCATATTGGATTATAAATCACCTACATTTAAATCAATGCATCTAGTGCAAGCATTTAAATATCATTAGAAATTAACATCTACACTAAAATCAAAGCATCTAGTGCAAACAATCAAATAGGATTAGAAATCACCCTCTACACTGAAATCAATGCATCTAGTGCAAGAAATATTCTTCCCTCTCTCCCCCCTCCAACTATGTCTCTCTTTCCCTCCCTCTCTCCACTCTCTCACATCCTCTCTCTCCCTTTATTTCCCACATATCTCTCTCTCTCTCTTCACCCGACAACTATGTTACTATATCCCTCCTTCTCTCCTTTTGTCCTCCTGTCTCTCTGCACACTACAAGAAAAAAGGACACTAGTGAGGGGCGAAAATGGTCACCATAAGCTCATTGGTGAGGGTAAAAAGAGCCTTCGTCACCAAAAATTGAATGTCACCAAAGGTGGTGTTGCCGAAAGTATAGGTGTTGTGGTGACATTCAAGGTCCGTCACCAATAATAATTTATAGTGATTGATAGTGACCGTCACCATTTCATATGAGTAATGGTGGCAGACAATAGCCTCCGTCACCAAAAAACTGAACGTCACCAAAGGTGGCGTGCCGAAATTATGTATTGTGGTGACATTCAAGGTCTGTCATGAATATTGATTATAATGATGGATAGTGATCGTCACCATTTCATATGAACAACAACGATTTTTTGTGATGGACCTTTCATGGCCATCACTATTGGTGCATATATATGGAAACATTCATTGACCGTCACCATAAACTCATTGGTGACATCAAGGTCCGTCACGAATAATTACTATAATGACAAACAGTGACCCTCACCATTTCATATCAACAACAAAGATTTATGGTGACGGAACTTTAATGGTCGTCACTATTGATGCGTATATATGGTGGCGTTCGTTGACCGCCACCATTTCATATTTTGGTGAGGGTCGAAAAATGTCACCATAAGCTCATTGGTGATGGTCAAAAGAGCATCCGTCACCAAAAATTGATCGTCATCATTCTATATGAATATGAGGGCATGATGGAATCGAACCACCAACCTCCTACTTGTAAAGTAGGTGCTCTTCCATTGAGCTAGCACCCTTTAAAGAATTAGACTTTAAACTAGCAATTGCCCCTAAAGGTGCAAATATACACCAAAGGAATAGAAAATATATGAAGATAAAAAGTTTCTAGAAATAATATGTTCAATATACATAATAAAAAGACAATAAGAATAATTTTTTATATAATCTAACAAAGCATGTACTATGTAGGAGAATAACTAGAAAGCACAACTAGAAATTTGAATCAAAATATAACAATATAAAAGAACATGCAACAGGAAAGGAACAACTCCACAGTTTGAGAAATATGAATAATCCATGCGCATGTTCTTATATATTGATATAGATAACGAAATAGAAATCTAGATTTATGAAATTCAAGTATCACACAATAATGTCTTGAACAAATATCAATATGTAAAATAGTATTTTTTGCATTTGGATTTACTGACCGAGAACCCTCTGAAGTAAACCACACATTTATCATTGTGACTAGTACACTTGCAAAAAAATATCAGAATAAATTATCAACTATTCCACCAAAAAACAATGAATTTTTCCACTAAAGTACTGTTTCAAATTAATCACTATCATGATGCTAACTTCTCTGCAAAAATAGGGAAGTTTCAAGACAATGTATAATAGCTTGCATGGCAATCGTGTTGATAAAACCTTCCAAGGAATAAGACCACATCAGTCAACAAGAGTGCCATCATACTCAATAATATCAAAGAGTGGTCAATAGAAAAAGTGAATTGACGGACCTTCATAACTTGCATTGGTTCGTTATCCTTCATCCAACCCTAAAATTTTAGACCAAGGTTAACATTTTGAAGGAAAATTAAGAAAAGTCACATGATCTTGTGAAATAAGATTTTTATCACTACCATTAACTATAATGCAACAGTGTTGCACAAACAAAGCATCCTTGTCTAAAGTGAAGTAGTCAGTGATGATTAAGACTAATTGTGGGCTTAGAATTGTTTTTCCATTTTTTTTTGAATTGTTAGAATTATTGTACTTAGCAACAGAGGCATTCCCACCATGGATTGGGAAGTCGACAGCAACCACGTATGTAATTGGGATTGTTGACTATAATCATTTTAACCTTCTCCTTCCTTTTGCTCAGCCACTGAAATATGTGTTGAGAACTCTTTGCTTAAGACATCCCTCATGAGAATGGGCAGACCATTAGTGATAATAAAAATATTCTCGTAACATTTCCACTATCATTACAATTTCTTTTGGGCTAAAATTTAGACCTATGGGTATCTTTCTCATGCCTTGTAAACAAGTGAAGATGACAAGGGGAAGGAGAAAAAGAAGAGGGATTAGAAAACATCCACTTAGAGGAGCTTGAATTGTTGTCAATGATGTTCCATATTTAGGGATCGCTTCTGTCACTTGCTTTCAATATTCAAGGCAAGCCAGAAATCCTTGCTCCAATGAAATGAGTGCATGCAAATTCCATCTTGTGTTGAATATGAAACAAGAGACACTTGATAAAATTGAAACATTAATCTCCGACGATTAATTTTTCAATATACTAATGAACAATAAATACCAGCACTTGTCAGAGAGGTAGCCACCGCTAAGTATCTCCTTCCTAAGAGGTTAGAAACATTGTCTAATAAATAGTTTGTAGAAGCCATCGAAATCACCCAAAAGGCACCACATTGCACACATGTTGAGTTGTGGGAGAAAGAATCTTAAATTAGAATGCACCCTTTTGCGAGTAACATAATTTTGGAGAAACAAAAGTGCCTATGATAAGTGATATACCTGCTGGAGGTATAGAAATGTTGCCAGGAGATTAGGAGGTTGGTCCAGAACCCAAGATATATCTAGGGAACAACCCCAAACTCGAGTAGCTCTGAGGTTATGGAAAAAAAATTAAGAAGGAATGTGGAGGAAAAATTCTTGCAATCAAACTAAAGTCACAGGATAACTACGAACTAAGAGTGAAAAAGTTATGGATAGTTCCTTAGTCTAAAGAGGATAGAAGCTCATGCAACACTAGAAGGTTATCTTATTGGGAAAAGAGAATGCTATGTGCATCTTGCAGATGCAAATTGCTCTTGCACATGATGGGAAAAAGGGCTTGCAAAAAGATGCCCTGTGTGCAACATCAACGAACACAACATTCTCTTTTGCCTAATGCACTAACCTTCTATTTGTGGCCAAATAGAACTTGGGTCATAGTGGCAAGGCTTTCAGTAGCAGGCACTTACCAAATCTTTCACAATTTTCACTATTGTACTAGAACTAGATCTTGAACCTATGCTAAGATGTGAGGTGTTTCCACTGCAAGACATCAAGCAGTGTGTTTAGCATTCAAAGCTAACAAACTTGAGAAACACCTTGACCAGGGAGAAACAGTCAGAAAGAAACGAACAAATAATAATAATAATAACTCTAGAATATTATAAATAAGAAACCCTGCTATCACTACACTGGAGGTGTAGGCCTTCACTTTTTTATTTTTCATTATAATTTGCAAAAATTCCCTCCAATCCTAGCCTGTCACATTTTTGGATTTAGCAACAGTTAAAGATTTTTTCATTTGGTCAAGTATGAATCGCAATGGACAAATGGTATTATATATGCCATACATAAAAATTAGGAAGCCAAAACAAGTAAATGAAAATTTTCAACTATAAATTCTTATCAGGAAATGTTAGTTACAGTAACAACAATGGTATGCCAATTGCATAAGCCATATGTATCTCCTGTGGAAAGGCTGATTGTAATCCCCGTGTAAGCCAAAATATCAATAAATAGCAACATAAAGAACTAATTTGCAGCGAAATTGTTGTAGAAAGTATTTTATAAATGGGAAAGGTAGTGAATTATGGAATAGCATATCATGCGTACTACCTATTTAGTTGCTTACCATGCAATATCTACTATCATTTTCAGTTTATTTATTATTTGGGTACACTGCTCATTTTATCTATAATTACAGTGAGATAGTTGTCCGATAGTTTGTCATATTATAGTAGGAACGTCATCAATGTAGGAAATCTAGTTTTTAACTGAAAATGAGATAAGACATAAGGAAAATCATTTCCACAAGGTAAAACTATGATTGACAACTTCTTATTGGAATGTATATTATTTGGAGTTAAATACAAACTATGATTATTTGTGGTAATGCTATGGATGTTGGGGAATAGACATTCAAGAAAGTATTGTCACTGTAACACGTCTACAATGTAGTTGTAGATCCTTTTTCACCTTGGTTTCTATTTTTTTCAATGGCTTGTAGTGGTAGCATGATGTGTGCATTAGATGTTTTCTTCCAATGTTCTAGTGAGCCTGTTATTTTCAAGAGGGTCATAACCTATTAGGAAAGAACTTGTTTTTTCATAAGAGGCATTCCTAGAAAAAATTGGTCATGAAGCCAATCTACAAGAAAAAATTATAATATATATTGTGACTTCTCCAAAGCTTGAAACTTATTCACTGGTTGATACTTCACTAATCAGTCAATAATGCAGCAGCCTTTAAAAACCAAAACATAGTGGTGACTTGCAGGTCATGTTTGCATTATGCTAGTACAAGCTTAGTCTATTCAGAGGCCTACCATATGCAACAAAAGAGATTTGCATAGAAGCTTGCCATGTGCACTATTAGAATTGTGGGATAAATGAAATAGTTATTTTATATCTTCATCAATTTTAAATTAGGAAAGAAGCCCTTAAAATGTACATCCATCATAAGACTAGGCCGAGTTCAATCTAGTCAAGTGTGGTGCTTCTTGCACACACTTGTTATTTATTTTTCCCGTCTCAGGCCTTAGCAAACTGACATAGTAAATGTATAAGAGTTACCAAATAAGTGCTTAAGTGAGATGGAAGACATGTGAGAAAATTCAATATGGCTTATCCATGTTCACCCATTATTGGGCTTCTTTAGGATTAATAGTTGAGGAAAGTTTTTCAGCACTGTGGGACTAAGAAAGTATGCCAAATTGTAAGATTAAATAACATTGCAACACCATGAGAGTCATCTAGAATTTTTGAACCGATGCTAACCAGTTTAGTATATTAGTAGGAGATAACTTAGCAACCTCTTAGTATCATGTTGCATGAAGAATTGACTAGAACCTAAGTTTTTGAGGCAACTGATATACTGCCTAAATCATGTCCTTTAGGAGAAAAAGTATGCACATTGAGAGTGTGAGAGAGTGAATGGGTATCATGTTCACATGGTTTGATAAATTAGTCCAATTTATATTTTCTTATCTTTTCCTAAAGGCTAATATCAATAAATGCGAACATGAGAGCGGGTGCCCTCACATTTGAAGAGACAAATCTAGAGGCATTGTGTTAAAGACCATTTAAGTTAATCATTCTACCCTCATTCTTAATGGAAATAAAAATTTCATATGATTCATGTCATATGTGCCCAATGTTTCAAAACACTAAATTTTAAACTCCCAACATGTCCTTTATGAGAGTGGGTGCCCTCACATTTGAAGATACAAATCTAGAGGGATTGTGTTAAATAACATTTAAGTTAAACATTCTACCCTCATGCTTAATGGAACTAAACATTTCATATGATTCATTTCATATGTTCCCAAGGTTTGAAAACACTAAAGTGTAAACTCCTAGGATCTCATCATTCCCTCTAGTTGAAGGAGGAAGAATTTGAAAAGAAACATTGATCTCCTATAGTGACTCGTACCTTTCTTATTTCACCTTTGCACTTGAGAATTTGATGGCTTAGGATTTGAACCTCAAATTAAGTGGTAGGTTCAACATATAATTGAGGTTGTTTGACCATTTGGGAAATTATGAAATGATGAGTGCTTTCTATGTCCAAGATTATAATGATCCATTTTAGATTAATCTCTTAGCTTTCACTGTCTTTAAATTTTTGAATATTGATCTTATTAGAAATTGTAAGTTAAAGGTAATTGTTATTGAAAAATCTAGCACCCCTATGGCATCATAGGTATGGGCACCTCAACTTGAACTATCTCTCTTGGTTTGCATGAGAGAAACTAGTAGATGGACTTCCGAACATTTTGTAGAAGATCCACAGAGTTTGTAGAGCTTGTCAGGCAGGGAAGCTACATTGAATACCATTTTATGAAGGACAAGCTTGGAGAGCGTAGAGGGTCCTTCAGTTGGTACTTTCAGACATCTGTGGACCAATGAACATGACATCAACCACTGGTGCTAGGTACTTCCTTCCGTTTGTTGATTATTTCAGTAGAAAATTGTGGGTATATTTTCTATAATTAAGATATGATGTGTTTAATGAATTTCAAAAGTTCAAAGCATTAATAGAGAAACAGTTAGGTTGTCATATTGCCTCTCTTAGATATGATACTAGTGGGGAATTCTACTTAAAATATTTCAAAAAATTTTGTGCTAAACATGGGATCCAAAGACAATATACTACACCTTACACTCCACAACAAAATGTATTGGTTGAGAGGAAAAACTGTACTATCACAAACATGGCTAGGTGTAAGTTGCAGAGTAAGTCTATTCCAAATAGGTTTTGAGATGAGTCAATGTTAACAATAGTATACCTATTAAATAGATCTCCCACAATGGTGATGAAGTAGAAGGTCACAAAGAACCATGGTTTGGAAGAAAGTCCAAGTAAGTCATCTTAAAGTGCCTACGCTTGGATTTTAGCTAAGAAGAAAACCAAATTAGATCCAAAGAGAAAAGCTAATCATTATAGGGTACAAAAAAACTATAAGGTTTATAGGTTGATTGATATTGACACTAATAGGGTAAGCTTCAATAGTGAAGTTGTTTTTGATTAGGAGGTTGGACCTTTCCAAACTTATTACTTAGAAGATGGAAGGGGTTGATGATTCAGGTGTCAAACTTCAGGTAGCTGCACTTGAAGGGGGGTGGAAGATTTTTAGCATGATTAGTCTCCTAGACTAGTAATTTATGATCTAGATATAGGTGGTCCAGGTCATGGTGACAATACTGACTTGGATGAGGAAGATCACAAGAAGAGACCCAAGTAATGGCACAACACCATTAGATATGTGTGAGTAAGCAAAATGATAAAGGGATGATTATTGACTGGTGTTGAGTAGTGGAAAAGATATGAATTCACTATGTGTTTTCTCATTATTTTACTTTAAACATAATTATTTTTACCTGAGAAAGATGATTTATTACAAGAATTATGGTAGAATTGTGAAGATTTATGTTTATTGTAAAAATATGACTAAGAATTGATTTTATTGCTAAAAACAGGAATTAGGCGAGGTGAAAAGCTATATCAGAGGCGAGGCTAAGATAAATGCAACTGCTATTCCTCTAGTGTTAGACCAAATCCTGCCAAGGACAAGGAAATCTGAACGCATCGCTAAGAAAAGGCTGGGGACAGCTCGGCTTCGATCAAAGTAAATCATGTGACAACTAAAAGAAGGGAAGTGAATCCGTCAGGATGGGATTGCTGTTCAAACCTCATCTTATTCCTTATCTTTTCCATCAGAGTCTGTTATATACTTTTATGCTCGATTAATATAAAGGCGCATTTCATTTCATCTTTCAAGTTCTGAAGTAACCCAGTAGTGTTTCACTGGTGCTAAGGGCCCGGCCCTGGTGGAATTAATCTGTTGTTTGTATTTCTATCCTTAGCTTACTGTCATGTGATAATTGCGTTTAGATTCATTACGATTACAGAGTTATTTGATTACTGTTGAATAGAGTTCTGGTTTGTTGTGTGCGTTAATGAATTTCACTATTATTCTATCTTAGCAAGGATCATATTTACTGTCTTATTCATCTTGCTATCTTTTATAAATCTTTGTTGTTCTATACTTAATTCTGGTTGTTGTTCCATTGGTTTATGGTTCATTCTGATTGACTGTTTCATAATGTGGCTATCGACAGGGTTGGAATTTAAGAAGATTTGTTGCTTGGTTGTGTTAAAGTTTATACTTGATGTTAAATTAATGTTTGTTGTTCCATTACTATTTGTTGTTCATTTATAATTCGTAGGTTCAAATTAGCAGAGAGATTGTTTACATTTGCTGTGTACACATAGGAATTACGAATCGTTGTTCCTTTCCAACTCTTGTTATTAGAAGAAGTTCTTCTTAGTTATTTTCATCAGCAAGTAGTTCAAGTTTGATTTCATTTTGATTGCTTAAAGAACAGGACCATCAACTGTAGAGAACATTGGTTACTGCTTCCAAGTTCCCAGATTGATTACCTTGTCTCAGTTGTGATTTCTGTTGCATCGATTTCTAAGGGAATGAGTTATTGCTACTGCATCCCTTATTGATGTTTTGCAGAGTGAGCAGTTAAGATTTTAGATTATTTCCATTCATGTTAATGTAATTAGATTTCCTTACAATCATACGTTTACTCTTGTATCTAGAATACTGTACTACATCTTTCAGAGCATTACTCTTAGCTAATTGCAGTCTTAGACAAAGTACACTCTTGAAATAAAAAGTCGCTCCCGGATTGATAATTAATGTAGGATAATAAGTTGTTTAAAAGATACCTTTTATACCTCAACATTTTGGCGCCATTGCCGGGGAGAGTGTATGCCATTTCAAAGGAGTGATGTACAATTGATTTTCTTCTGCTCGCGAAGAATTGGGTATTAAAGACGGAAGGTAAGAACCTGCGCACCGGGCAAGAAACATACTTGCTCACAGCCCACTTCATAGCAGAATTAGGTATGCTTCTTTCATTAGGTAGGAATGAAGGCTTGTTTTCTTGAATGAATAAACCAGCTAAGAAAAACAAAATTCCTCCTAAACCTGAAAAACCTAAGGGACTGGTGACCCTTGGGAAAACAACTTTTATTGATGAAATCCTTAAAAAAACTGAATCTTTGCCATCAGTAGGACCTAGAAAAGTTATCTCTAGACAGCCTATTAGTTCCCTTCAGGCCACAGAGTCACCATCTGAAGCCTTTGCTGAGATACATAGTCAAACAGTGGGAATTGAGCAAGATTCGCAAGAAATTGAGAATCCCGGCCTAATTTCTCCACAGGAAGGGAACTCCAGCAATCTCCGTGAAGGAGAAGGGGAAACAGGAGAAGCAGAAGAACCAAAATCTACTCTTGAAATAGTCCAAACAATAAGCAGTCTAGATAAGGGAAGTGTTGTTAAACTCGTTCAAAACCAAGGTCCTAAATCACCTCAAACAGTAGGTCAGCAAGGAATACTTATTGTTCTAGAGCAGGGAAGTTCTGTCAAGGCCATTCCTACTCCTTCTAGTCAGCCTAGGATTTCCCTTGAGATCCCAGAAGGATATTGGAACATCTTTGACCAAATGGCCCAGAACCAAAACCAGAACCAGCAAACCCCCCAGCAAACCTATACACTGCAATATCCTATAGTAGATACTACAGTTAATGCACATATGAAAGCCATTCCCCTTCAACATATTCCCACATTTCATGGCTTGACATCAGAATATCCAGATGCATTTATGTTCGAATTCAATGTGTTATGTAGGGGGTATGAATATACCACTGATCCCCAAAAATTAAAACTATTTCCTTCCACATTAAAAGGAGCAACCTTACGATGGTTTATGGGGTTAGGTGGGGGTTTATGGGGTTAGGTGGGGGTGTCATAACTGATTGGTGTTGGTCGCTTTAATTGTTTTAGCAATTCAAGCTCCACATAAATTGTCAACCCGGGAAGGTCTGTTTATTCCAAAGACAATCACGCACTGGATATGCTCAATTCCAAAAGCAAAATAATGTTGTAGTAAAAATCACACAATTATCAATCATACAAATCTAACTGTTCACACCCTACTTTAACAAAGCTGAAGTCTACTTGTGTTATAGTAGAAGCAATTCCTCTATTGCAATCTTTCATTAAAAGAATCCTAGGAAAAGATAATGAAAGGAAATCACCCTGTAGGAAAGGAAACCAATCAACTATAACAGGGAACAGGACCCTATTCCTCCAAATAGGAACTTCATCACCTGTTGCCTGACACTAATCACACTGTAGAAAAGATAAATTCAACAAAACAGGACCCTATTCCCATGAAAAGGAACCTTCAGCACCTGTCTCCTGATACCAATCACACTGCAAGAAAAAGAGAGTCAACCAATGGGGAACAGGACCCTATTCCTTTGCACAGGAATCTTCAGCACCTGTTTCCCGGCATCAATCATACATTCAAACAGATACAGAAAAAGATCTCTTGGCTTCTTTAAGAATGAACGTTACCAAACTCATGCAGCGTTAAAGAAAACATAATGCTTAAAGAACTACAGAATTACGCAAATAATGATTCAGTAAACAGAGTTAAACTAAGGTGCAAATATCATAAAGAAATTCAACAAACTACAGGAGCAATCGGGTGAATCTTGTGATGAAGGCGGGCCCTTTCCTTCTCACAAGATTCCCCAGGGAAAGAGTTAAATTGAAGCGCTCAAAAGAAACCTTTATTCATATGTCAAAAAGGAATGACACATTACCATGGAGACTTGCTCCTTTCCGCTCAAAATAATGTTTCTCCTGTAGTCTCTAACTCTCCTTCTAATGATGATGTCTCCTCTTTTTAAAGAGGAGACATCTATTCTTATTTCCATAGAAAAATATTGTTACAACAAATACAGAAAAAGTACTGGCTTCAGAACAATCCATGTAACCACTTTCTTTCTTGTCTTCGTCTTGTTGCCATTGTTCCCAAAATACTCTTCCAGAATCGCAAATCACGAGTAGTGACGGAATTTACGTGCCCGCTGACTGTTTCAGCAACGGAGTCGACTGTTTCAGCAACGGTCGATTGTTTCAGCACAACACATTCCTTATCATAAATTATCTACGATATTTTAGACTTGTGTTAGCAACAATCTACCTTCGAATAATGATGAAATATAAGAGTAATGTGGAATTATATGTAAACAGATTAAATATATAGTAAAGAGCAAGATTTCATATACCTTTGGATAAAATGGATGAAAATGATAATGGAACCCTTTTTAAATATAGTTATAAAGGGTAAGGTGGTGTCAACATGTATGGTAAAAATGGTACATTGTGAGGTCCTAACATCCCCCCCAGCTGAAAGGGTTGCATGTCCTCAGGCAACTTTTAGTCCGAGTCAGAGTCTGAGTACTGACTCTTTGCATGCAAGTTGCTCAAGCAGTTACTGTGGAAGGTGGCTTCTGTCGAAGCTCGGAATCCCTGGTTATTCTGCAATTTCTGCTATGCTACTGCCTTGTCCCTGTTAGCCAATTGGTAGTGAGACTGGTATCGTTCTGCCGACATCCATAAGATCGGGAAGTGAAAATGATAACCAATCCAGTTCTCGGCACATTGCTGAATGCATCTGATGTAGTTTGGTACCCTGGATAGTGCAGTTTGAAGATTGTCAGGGCTAAAAGGGTGATACTCTTGTCTTTCCTTACATGACTGTTGCCAAAACATGGTGTTGGCCTTCAAGGCAGTAGTTTCCTTGACTCTGATTAACTGATGACACTTTAGAAGTGTTGAGGCTTGCAGTTGTTGTATGTAGCAGTGCATTCCTGGCTTCTGCAAAAATCGGTGATATTCTGCTACAAAAATGGCCGGATTTGAAGGTTCCGGTCTTATCCAAAGGAGGCGATTATCCTCATTATGCCTACTTGCAATAAAAGCAGTTTTCCATGTGATTTGATTGGCAAGAAATGAAACAAATGCCCTAATTTGTACATCACCAACAATTGGAGTGAGATTGACCTGTCTATTTTCAGGCATAGCCTCATTATGAAGATAAAGTTCACATAACAAATGTTGGTCACTAGCGGGGGCCTCAGCAAATGTTTTAACAAATTGTTCCGCTGTGAGCAACTCATGAGGTCTCCCATCCTTAATTTCCTTCAATTGAAAATAAACAAGACGTTCAGAAAGGAACAAAGAATAATTCAAGGAGGGTTTCCTGGTGGCTAACAATTTTTGTACTAATGAAAACATCAAAACCAGTTTATCTTTTAATTCCTTGATTTCTTTCTTAGAATCCTTGAGCTGTTGCAGTGTCTGCTCCCAATTATCCCAGTTGGCATACATCTGATTCTGCCAGGCCAACTTATGCTGTTGTAATATTTTATCTTGATCCACAGCATACTGCTTCTTCCAGTTATTCATTATTTCTAATTGTTTCCATGGTGGAGTCTGTGTCCCGGCATTATAAGTACTGGGTTGGGGCATTGTCTGAGTAGCTGAGCTGACTAACACAGGGCAGGATATCTGTGGTTTGGTTTCTTTTTCTAGACTTTTTGAGGGCCCTACTGGTTCTTGTGTGACAGTAGGGCGTTCTTCTTTAATTGTAACTAATGTGGATGCCTCAAGCACTGGAATTTTGACTATTTTGTATCCTGCCTGTTGGTAAATGTTTCCACATTCATGGCACATGTATTCTCTGCATGGATCCTTCTTTTGTGCTGATGTTGTGTGTGCCAACATGTAGAGATTTAATTCTCTATCAAAGGCTTCCCTTGCCATTATAAATTCTTTCTTATAGGCCTCTAGTTCTGCCTTAAAAAACTCATTTTCCTCCAATAAATATGCCATAGTGGGTGAACCCTGTGTGTTGGTTGATTTTGCTGGAGTTTACTGCTGATCCACAGCTGTAGCTGGTTCTTGTGTTTCAGCTACAGCTGGTTTCCTTGTATTATCATGCTTGGTGTATGATTTTTGTACCTCAGTAGTTGGTTCTTGTGTTTCAGCTTCTGAGTGAGTAACTGGTTCTTGTGGAGCAGTTACTGTTTGAGTAGTAAACGGTGTCATATTACCCCGGGCATCTGGTTCTTGTGGAGCAGTGCCGCAGGATGATACGGGTAATGGTTGGGGAATTTGGAATGGTGAGGATTGAAGTTTTAATAGGATAGTTGCAGGGTCAGGGGAAATGGGAGTGACTTCAGTTTCAACATTCATTTTCATTTTCCTCCTAGGTAGGAAAGCAGAAAATTCAGTGACTTTCCTTTTCTTTTTAGGAGAAGATTCTTTTCTAGGGGAAGGGCTTTTGGAAGAGGTGACAGCTTGGGATGTGGCCCTTGTTTGTCTTTTTGAGACAGAGACTGTTGGGGTTCATCTCTTCCTTTTATGAGTATAGGGAGATGGGGGTGTTTCAGCTTGAGAGTCATCGCTAGAGATATGAACAGTGGGAAGGGGTGACTCTGCTAAATGGGATGAACTTGGGGGTAGGTCAACTAGTTCTGAGGATGGGATCAATGGGGGGTCAGGGATATCTTCCAGATGCCTTTCATAAGAACTTTCGGGAGTTTCTTGGGGACTTTCGGCTTGCTGGGGAATTTCGGCTTGCTGGAGAAGGAGGAGTGGATTATTCAGAGGGGGATTTTGCTGAGCAAAACCCCTCTGAATTAATAATTGACATAAGCGATGATGGGTAAGGGATAGTGATGGGAATTTTACCCGTCTACAGTAATATGACATGTTTTTAATACATCCAAGCAGATAATAAGGAATATTAACTAATCGACCATGCCGCAAATGATTCATTAAAAAAAAGTCATGTTGATAAACTACCTGGTAATGCCCATCGCAAGTCAAATAGTGCTTGATGAATTCAGCTACTGTTGGCCATGTGCGAGGTAATGAATGCATAATTATACCACGTCCTTTATTCTCAACCTGTTCCTCTAGAAGAAGGAAGTCCTGCTGTGCATTTAAAATGACTTGTTTCCTACTAAACCAGCGAGCACCTGTGACCGACAACCCTGAAACTTGTGTTATATCTTCCTCTGTGACCGAAATTCGGACCCCTTGAACCACAGAGTAGTCTTCCTGAAAATTCTGCGCAAACTCTAAAACTTGCTGAGGATCAAATTCTCCTAACCTTTCGAAGTATGTTATCCATCTTGCCTGCTGAAAAATTTGGTAGGCCTCCGGGAATAATTCAAGAAGAGTTATCGAGCCAGGCTCATGTCTGATAGCCGAACCTCCCATAGCTACTAACTTGAGTCACATGCAGAGGCGCAGAGAATAGAAACACAGGCTTTGGTCAAGCTAATCGTTGCAACAGAGGATATGGAGTCTTAATGACGGTGGATAATGGATATGAAGAGTGACAGTGGATTGGATGGTGTGGAATGATGATTCAGTTTTCGAAATTCCCCCCTTACGTATGATGAAATGATGTTTAAGTGTGCGGGGATTGTAATCATTATGAGCAAGATCCTCTCTTTAAAATATTATTTAACTATATTACATAAAAAACCACATACCTTATATTTTTACCTTTGTTTTTATAATTCGAAGTATAGAGTGCTTCATAATGGCTTGATACTGATGGAAGAATCTTTAAATTTCTCTAGAATGTAGAAATAGGAGCATATCATGATATGATCAATACTGAATAATATTCACCCAAGGGATCTGAAGAATAAAAGTGGAGAACTGAAAAACTTGTATAGCAGAGGAAAGAAAAGGTGTTTTAATAATGAAAATATGAATGACAGGTTGCTGAAAGTGGTGTTTTAGCAATGGAAAAATGAGTGACATGTTGCTGAAAGTGGTGTTTCAGCAAAGGGAAAAATAAGGAAAATGAGATGTAATGATTTGAGTCTAAGAAAAGTGGGAGAAGTACTTGCTAAGGGATAATTTCAGCAGTAAGGAACGGGAAATACTAGCTGAAAGATGATATTTCAGGAATAGGTAGAAGTGGGGGAAAAAAAATGGAAAAAGGGAAAGATGGAGAAATGGGATAAGTAATAAAAGGGATATTGCTAGGAAATGGGTTGAAATGAAGGGAACAAAGCTTCTGTGATTGAAGCTTCAGGTCTTCTTGTGATGAATCTGTCCTCCTTAATGGGTTCTTCCATAATCTGCAAAATTCAATTGTAACATGCCAACCCTTGACAGGGATTATTAGTTTTAAATCTAATCTAATGCTAGAAATACAGTGCAGAAAATTAAATGTTGTGAGGAGCAGAAGACTCCCCTAGAAAAAGATAATGTGTATCAGTCATGCAAGCAGCCTTGAAATCCTCTTTAGAAATAGGGCGCTGGTACAAACGAAGTCTATTACCATTTACTAGTAGAGGTGTTTTAGAATCATCAATTGTTAAAAGTCTTACTGTTCCATTAGGAAAAACAACATCTACTTCATATGGTCCAAGCCATCGTGTACGTAGCTTACCCTGAAATTTTTCAAATCGAGAGTCATACAATAAGGCCCAATTACCTTTTTGGAACTGCTTGTGTTTGATGATTTTATCATGCCACTTCATTCTTTGTTGTTGAATCATGGTTGTTTGGTGAATGGCATCTAATCTCTTTTCATCCAATTCAAGAAGCTGCTGCAACCTAGCTGTCTGCACATCAGTCAAATCAAGATTAACAGCTAAAGCAGTTCTTAGAGTTTTAATTTCAAATTCCACAGGAAAAACAAAATTTTTACCATAAACCAATTCATAGGGAGAAAAACCTGTAGTTTTTCTCCAGGTAGTTCTGTAAGCCCATAGTGCTTTAGGGAGCCTTTGAGACCAATCCTTCCAGTTATCCTTCACTGTTTTAGTTAGAATGTCTTCTAATACTTTGTTTGTGCTTTCCACCTGCCCCTTGGCCTGAGGGTGGTATGGTGTAGTCATTCTATGATGAATATGATATTTCTGAAGGGTAGATTTAAAACCATGAGAATTGAATGGAGGTCCTCCATCTGTAACTAGCTCTCTAGGAATTCCAAATCTAGTGAAGATCTCTTCAAATAAGAAAGCTAGGACAGCTTCTTCATTGGCTCTAATAAGTGCTTTGGCCTCCACCCATTTAGTCATATAGTCTGTAGAGACTAATATATAAGTTCTTTGATTGGATGGAGGATTAATGGGTCCTATAAAATCTAAGGCCCATCTTTCAAATGGTTCGGATACTACCTGGGGGTTTAATGGCATTTGATCTCTATGATTGGGTTGACCCATTCGCTGACAGCTGTCACAAGCCCTCACATATTTCTTTGCATCCTTAAATAATGAGGGCCAATAGCAACCCATCCTCAAAATTTTGTGTGTTGTTCTTTTATCAACAAAATTCCCTCCGCAAGGGCCATCATGACAAGCTTTTAGTATGTCGTACACTTCATCCTCCCTAATGCATCTTTGGATTTCCTGATCAAGCCTTGTATAGAAAAGACACCCACTTATCCAGCTATACCTGGCACTTTGTTGAACAATTCTTCTCTTTTCTCTGTATGACAGGTGTGATGGTAATTTTCCTGCAACCAAATAATTGGCAATATCTACATACCACAGAGAGTGAGTAGAGACTGCAAATAAATACTCATCAGGAAAGGAATCATCTACTGGAATATTATTATCAGTTTTTAACCGTGAAAGGAAATCAGCCACCACATTTTCTTTACCAGGCCGATCTACAATTGTAATATCAAACTCCTGCAGTAATAATAGACATCTGGTAACTCGGGCATTTGTGACAGATTTGTTCATTAAATACTTAATAGCCGAGTGATCAGTGTGGACAAAAGTAGAATAACCAGTGATATAATGTCGAAATTTATTAATGGCATAAATTACTACAAGAAACTCTTTTTCGATAACTGTATAATTAAGCTCAGCAGGGGTCATGTTCTTACTGATAAAGTAGATAGCATAAGGAATATGATTCTTCTCTTGTCCCAAGACAGCTCCAATTGCAGTGTCTGAAGCATCAGAAGATATATGAAAAGGGAGGGCCCAATCAGGTCCCCTCAAAATAGGAGCGATAGATAACTGATGCTTGAGTTCTACAAAGGCTTTCTGATAAGGATTAGTCCACTTAAATTCAGCATTTTTCATAAGCAACACAAATAATGGAGAAGCTATCTTAGAAAAATCTTTAATAAATCTTCTGTAATATCCAGCATGTCCTAGAAAATTTCTCACATCAGTTTGTGTTTTAGGAACAGGAAGATTCTGAATGACCAGTATTTTAGATGGGTCTACCTGAATACCTTGAGATGAAATAAAATGTCCAAGCACTAATCCTTCACTCATCATCATATGACATTTTTCAGTACTTAGGGAGAGGTGAGCTTGTATACAACGTTTAAGTACCTTCTCAAGATTTTGTAATGCATCTTCAAAAGACACACCATAAGGAGTAAAATCATCCATAAATATTTCCATAGAGTCATTCAGCATATCAGAAAAGATTCCTATAACAACCCTCTGAAAAGTTGCTGGTGCATTACATAGCCCAAATGGAAGAACTCTATAAGAAAAAGTTCCCCAAGGACTGGTGAAAGTGGTCTTGTCCTGGTCTTGGGGTGCAATTCTAATTTGGTTATACCCACTGAATCCATCTAGAAAAGAAAATAATTTCTTTCCTGACAGACTATCCAACACCTGATCAATGAAAGGCAAAGGAAAGTGATCCTTTTGAGTAGCTTTGTTTAAGGCTCTGTAATCAACACACACTCTCCATTTCCTGTTTTTCTTAGGGACTATTACCAATGGGGAAACCCATTCACTGTCAGATATGGGGTATATAAATCCTGCATTAAGCAATTTCTGAAGTTCTTCTTTAACAATTTTCCTTAAATTAGGATTCATTCGTCTTTGGGGTTGACAGACTGGTCGGCATCCTTCTTTAATATAAATTCGGTGAGTACATAATTCAGAAGAGATTCATTTCATATCCGTGTAATCCCATGCAAATGCTTCCTTATTTTCATGTAATAACTTCATTAACTGTTGTGTTTCAGCAACTGTTAGATCAGGATTTATGTTTAATGTCTTGCCAGGTTCGATTTCGACTGTTATGCTTTTAGATGAGATGGTGGTTAATGTCTGAGATAAATCTTCAGATTCAATCTTTTCCTGGGTATCCGTTTCAAAAATTGCAGTAAGTTGATTGTGTGTTTCAGCAATTACAGAGGAAGGTTCAAAAATAAAATTATTAATTATTTCATCCTCTGTATTGTCTTTAAGAGTTAAGGCTTGTCCGATAGTTAAAATGGGCTGAATAGCATTATCATCATAATCCATCCACATAGAATCTTCATTATTAATTATGGGTGTAGCATGAGGATAAAGAGTAAGCTGTTTGGTTTCATAACCATTAGAAATTGTCATTGAACCAGATCTGCAACTGATAAAGGCATCGGCTATGGCCAGCCATGGCCTCCCCAGAATTAAAGGATGTCCCCCCAGCTTTGTTTTAGTTTGTAATACGCCAAAATCAGCTAGGTAATTCCAGGATTCAACTGAGATAACTAGATCTTCAAAATCTCCTTCTGGTTTAATTGTAGAACGGTCAGCCAATTCTAGGATAGTTGGTGTATCTCTGATTGTGTTATTCAGCTGTAACAACTGTGAAGTTTCAAGAGTCATTATGTTTATTGCAACACCTAGATCTACCAGAACTTGAGGAGTCATTGTTTTACCAATTTGAACTGTCACAGTAGGATGGTCGGGGTCACCATA
Source organism: Pinus albicaulis (assembly GCA_034641835.2). NCBI lineage: Eukaryota > Viridiplantae > Streptophyta > Pinopsida > Pinales > Pinaceae > Pinus > Pinus albicaulis. The sequence goes on from CM076584.1 coordinate 43,401,613, forward strand.
TTTCACAGGAGGGGTTTTCCCGAACATTAATGCAGATAAGTCACCCATCACATGAACTGTAAGGGGATCTTTAGTTTTCCTACCAGGTTTCTTAACACAAATATCCCTTATGGTTCTGGCATAAATTGGTACATCTCTTAGTGCCTGTAAAAGTGGAATTTTAACGTACAAGTTTTGCAATTCCCCTAAAAGATTAAAAGCAGGTGTTTCAGGCGTTCTAGTTAAAACTAAACGCTCAGGGAATGGTGGTTCTGTTATTTCAATACCCTTGTTAGAGGGTGGTTGTGCTTTCTTATGTTTCTCAGTTTCCTCTTTATCAGAATCAGAAGAGGTTATGTCATCAACAATAGGTTCTACTATTTTCCCGGATCTCAAATGAATATCATTACATTGCATAGTAGGAAATATAGGCTGATTCTGAATATCAATGACTTGCACAACTTTATTATTGGGGTTAGGATTTGGTTGCACAGGTAGCTGGGGTATCATTTGATTATTTGGTGGAGCATTTGATGGTAGAGGAAGTGGTTGTTGAAATTGAGGAAATTGATTTGGATACGGGAGTTGTTGGCTTCTCCAATTTGAATTCCAAGGGTTAAAAGAAGATGGCTGCTGTGGGGGCCAAGGAGTCCACATTGCAGGATCAACAAAGGGAGGGTTTGATTGTTGCATGGGTGGGAAATTCATCTGATTAAAGGGTGGGTATTGCATTTGATTAAAGGGAGGGTAATTTGTCTGACTGAAAGCAGAATAATTATTCCAACGATTAAATGGCATACTAGAATTCATACCTTGTCCTTTTGGTTGCCATTGTCTTCTTTGTGTTAGCAGGTAAACTGCTTCAGCTTCTTCTTCCGTTGGCTGCAATGCTGCCTTTATTCCTGGTAGAGAGGGACATTGTTGTGTTTCATGATCTTTCTCACAAAGGGTGCAGATTGGTATTTTGTCCAATGGGCATTCCCTTAGTGGATGTTTGTCTCTGCACTTCGGGCAAAAGATAGCCAGAGCTGCTTCTGCTTCAGCCTGCTTCTTTTTAACCTACAAGGTGTCAATTTGTGAAGCAAAAGAACTTAACATCTCAGTTTTAAATTCTTCAAGTAAATTACCTATTTCAGCTCTTGTTGCTCCCCCACTGGCTGATTTCTGCACTCTTGAATAGGTGGGATCTCTGTTACTTACTATGTTCTTTTCAACTCCCCTTGAACATCTTTTACAAAGTTCAAAAATCTCATCATATGATTCTTTAGATATATCTCCCTTGCCAAGCATGTTTAACATGTCTAAACAATCATCCCTTAATCCTCTAAGTAATATTGTTTTGTGAATTTCCTTACTTATATTCGGATGATCAGATCTCTGTAGATTATACTGCATCCTTTCTACATAGTCCTCCAGATTCTCGTCCGGCTTTTGTGCCATATTGAATAGTTCGTCCCTCTTTTCTCTCGTCCGACAATAGTTTTGATATTTAAGCAGAAATTTCTGTTTCATCTGTTCCCATGTTGTGATTACCTGACTTCCAAGGCTCATGAACCATCTTAAAGCATTTCCTTTTAATGTTGCTGGAAACAGTTTCAACTTTTGAGCATTAGTAACATAATCATAACTTCTGCATAATATATCAAATTCAAAAATAAATTCATCCGGATCTTCAGAGGATAAACCATGGAAGTTGGGTAAAGCTGACAATGGAATATTATTCATAGGAGTTGTTCCTCTAGGGAGATCACTGATAGGAAATCCCAAGGTAGAGAGAGAATTTTCATCCCTTCCTTCTCCTTCAGGATCTACACGTCCTCCACCAAAGAATTCTTCGTTGTTTCCTTCCACTGGCTGTTCTCCTACTGCACTTGCTCGATCCTCAAGATCTTCTACTAGCTCCTCAATGTTTTCCACTAGTCGTCCAACACTCTCTATTAGTTCCTCAACGTGCTCTGCTGATTTGCTAGCACTTTCTTCTGACTCTCCAGCACTGATTGCTGGTCCTTTAATATCTGTTACCGGCTCCTCTATGTTTTCAGGGCCCACAACTTCCTCTGTTTTGTAATCCGATTGAGGGGAGTGTTGAAGTTTTGGTCTTCAAGAACTTAATCTCTGTGATGATTCAGCCTTTGATACAATTTCGTCAACAAAAGTCTTTCTTCCTCCCCTTCCTTTTCCCTTGCCACCTGTAGGATTAGTTTTCTTCTGGGTTCCGCGTCCTCTCATACAATCTGCACATCTAGAAAAAAATAAAATATTAATGCTTTTGAAATCTATAATTTCCTTCCCCGGCAACGGCGCCAAAATGTTGGTCGCTTTAATTGTTTTAGCAATTCAAGCTCCACATAAATTGTCAACCCGGGAAGGTCAGTTTATTCCAAAGACAATCACGCACTGGATATGCTCAATTCCAAAAGCAAAATAATGTTGTAGTAAAAATCACACAATTATAAATCATACAAATCTAACTGTTCACACCCTACTTTAACAAAGCTGAAGTCTACTTGTGTTATAGTAGAAGCAATTCCTCTATTGCAGTCTTTCATTAAAAGAATCCTAGGAAAAGATAATGAAAGGAAATCACCCTGCAGGAAAGGAAACCAATCAACTATAACAGGGAATATGACCCTATTCCTCCAAATAGGAACTTCAGCACCTGTTGCCTGACACTAATCACACTGTAGAAAAGATAAATTCAAGAAAACAGGACCCTATTCCCATGAAAAGGAACCTTCAGCACCTGTCTCCTGATACCAATCACACTGCAGGAAAAAGAGAGTCAACCAGTGGGGAACAGGACCCTATTCCTTTGCACAGGAATCTTCAGCACCTGTTTCCCGACATCAATCATACATTCAAACAGATACAGAAAAATATCTATTAGCTTCTTTAAGAATGAATGTTACCAAACTCATGCAGCGTTAAAGAAAACAGAATGCTTAAAGAACTACAAAATTATGCAAATAATGATTCAGTAAACAGAGTTAAACTAAGGTGCGAATATCATAAAGAAATTCAACAAACTACAGGAGCAATCGGGTGAATCTTGTGATGAAGGTGGGCCCTTTCCTTCTCACAAGATTCCCCAGGGAAAGAGTTAAATTGAAGCGCTCAAAAGAAACCTTTATTCATCTATCAAAAAGGAATGATACATTACAATGGAGTCTTGCTCCTTTCCGCTCAAAATAATGTTTCTCCTGTAGTCTCTAACTCTCCTTCTAATGATGATGTCTCCTCTTTTTAAAGAGGAGACATCTATTACAGTTACATCAGAGCAAATCTATATTTATCCAAATCTGTTCTTCTACCTTAAAACATGGTCCTTCTATTCTTCCATAGAAAAATATTGTTACAACAGATACAAAAAAAGTACTGGCTTCAGAACAATCCGTGTAACCACTTTCTTGCTTGTCTTCGTCTTGTTGCCATTGTTCCCAAAATACTCTTCCAGAATCAAAAATCATGAGTAGTGACAGAATTTATGTGCCCACTGACTGTTTCAGCAACATAGTCGACTGTTTCAGCAACGACCGATTGTTTCAGCACAGCACGTTCCTTATCATAAATTATCTGCGATATCTTAGACTTGTGTTAGCAACAATCTACCTTCGATTAATGATGAAATATAAGAGTAATGTGGAATTATATGTAAACAGATTAAATATATAGTAAAGAGAAGGATTTCATATACCTTTGGATAAAAATGGTACATTGTGAGGTCCTAACAATTGGGATCAGATGAAAGCTGGGTTTTTAAAGAAATATCAAGATTATTGCAGGTCTCAGGAACTAAAAGATTAAATATTCCAAATGACAGCAAAACCAAATGAAACCCTGGAAGAATATGTGGAACGGTTTCAATACAATCTTCAGAGATCTCCTTATGCATCCTTACCTTTACCTAATAATGTGCTGAAAAATACATTAATTAGGGGAATGAAATATCAATGGGTTGAAACATTGAATATTATGGGAAAAGGTGATATATATCAGGAAATATATGCTAACATCATTTATTTGTGCATCAAGAGTTCGAGGGGCAACACAAGGCTAAAATCAGCAGAACGTGACATGATTACAAGGGATAATAAGACCTCCAATGAGGGTGTAACTCGTGCATATATTGGCAACCTACTGGAATATTTTAAAACAGATATACTAGGGACTCTAACAACGCAGTTCGACATTATGCAAGCCAAACAAAAGAAAGCGGAAGCAGAGAAAAATTTGGCAGTATTCTGTCCTAGATGCAGGAAGAAACACAGCCACAAAGAGTGCTCGCTGAATGTAATCAAAGTTTGCGCCATTTGCACGAAAGACCACCACACAGAAGGATTTCCCTCACTTCCTGGCCTAAAAGTAGTCTATAAGGACACAGAAGAAGAATCAAAAGTGGTATGTCTACTTAATCAGCGCCGACAATGGCAGCCACGAAAATCAGGTATGCCAACTGATCCATTTTCTTCTTTTCAGCCTCCTCAATACAATGCTCAGCAATATAATGGAATGTGGAAAAATCAACCACCTTTCCCCAATTGGTCAGAACATCCATTCCCTACATCATCATGGAAAAATTAAACAAATTAAACTAATTGTCCAAATTTTCCTTTCTACCCATCGTTTTGGAAAAATAATGCTTATCCAACACAATGGTCCCCCTCTACTTCGCAGAGTCAGGCCTGGTAGTCAAACTGGAAAAAACCTACAAATCGGCTAGCTGGAACAATTCCCCTCTCTCAACCTACATTGCCAGCTCCCTATACAAACCCCCAGACCAACTTAAGACCACAACTCCCGGCTTAGCCCAACCCAAACCCAAACAATAGGTCAGTTCAGTCTGTCCAAATAATGGAACCCCCAGAATTAGAAACTGAACTCAGGGAGTGTAATGACCTTCAATTAAGGTCTGGGCGTATAGTAGAAACAGAGAGAAACAAAAATTTTCATATTGAAGATCTGTTACCTATAGAACAAACATTACAAAAAGAGAAGGTGGTTCAACAACAAAATCAACAACAAGTAACAACCTCTTCTCCGCCATTCCCAGAATGATTAATCATATCGCACCCATTAGAACACCCTGATTTTGATCTTCTGGGAGAATTAAAAAATTTGTGTATAAAAATCCCTCTCCTCCAAGCTATCCAAGACATCCCTATTTATGCAAAAACCATTAAGGAGTTGTGCATAAAGAAGCCAAAGAGGAGAACAACCACCAACCCAATTGTCCAAATAGTCGGTACTCTATCTGACTTATTATCAGGAATGGAAACACCTATAAAATATGAAGACACAGGAAATCCTATAATGACAGTGAAAATCAATGGGAAATTTTTCCCAAATGCCTTAGTTGATTTGGGAGCTGCAATCAATATCCTAACAACCACCACATGTCAAAAACTTGGCATTACATCACTAGAACCTACAACAACCTTATTGGAATTGGCCGACCGATCGGTAGTCAAACCAGAGGGTACACTACAAGATGTAATGGTATCTGCAGATTCCTGGGAATACCCTGCTGACTTCCTGGTTATCAACCCAAGGAACCGGCTAGATGGACACCCGTTAATCCTAGGTAGACCTTGGTTGGCAACTCCTGATGCTTATATTAGATTCCGACAAGGCAACATGACAATAACAAGGGGAAACTATGTCAAGAATTTAGATTTATATCCCCCAGCCCAACCAAGCTTATCAATAATCAAAACAAGAAAACAACCTGTATCATATCTTATGGAAAATATGAGATCACCTCTAACTGTAGAAGATGCCCTTGATTTTAAAGACCAAACAGAGGATGATATATTAATAAACCGCAAATTAGATCCCATCTACAATGTCACATGATCAAGGCAACATTTGAAAATAAATAAGAAGAAGATCCTCTAAAATACATCCTTGATCAAGTAATACCCACTACTTCTGTGTACAATAGTAAAATTGTAGAAATTGAGCCGAGAAAAACTCTAAACATTAACAAAAATCTGACTGCTGAACAAGAAGAGAAGCTGGTCCAATTACTACGGAAATACAAAGCAGCCTTTGCATGGGATTACCCAGACATGAAGGGAATTGACCCCCAATTATGCACACACCACATCTATACCGAAAAAGACGCGAGACCCATTCACCAACCCCAAAGAAGACTAAACCCTCACCTTAAAGATATTGTAAAAGATGAATTACAGAAACTATTGGATGTCAATTTCATCTACCCAATATCTGATAGCAAGTGGGTCTCTCCATTAGTAGTGGTACTAAAGAAGAACGGGAAGTGGAGAATATGTGTAGATTATCGAGAACTTAACAAGGCAACTCAGAAAGACCACTTTCCCCTTCCTTTCATTGACCAGGTATTAGACACATTGGCAGGAAAGAAATTCTTTTCCTTCCTCGATGGCTTCAGTGGGTAAAATCAAATCCAGATTGCCCCTGAAGACCAAGACAAAACTATTTTTACCTGTCCTTGGGGGGAATTTTATTACCGAGTCTTACCCTTTGGCCTATGCAATGCCCCTGCTACATTTCAAAGGGCCATTCTCAGCATATTTTCAGATTTAATAAATGAAGGGCTCGAAGTATATATGGATGATTTCACACCTTACGGAGATGATTTTGAACCAGCATTAGAAAATTTAGAAAAGGTGTTGCAAAAATGTATTGACACTAGGCTTTGTTTAAGCCATGAAAAGTGTCATATGATGATGACCGAAGGAGTTATCTTAGGGCACTATATTTCAGCAGCTGGAATTCAGGTGGATCCAGCTAAAATTCAGATAATTTTGTTAATACCCACACCCACCACACAAACAGAGGTACGTAGATTTCTTGGATTTTCTGGTTATTATAGGAGATTTATAGAACATTATTCTCGAATAGTTGCACCTTTATATGCACTAACTAGGAATGTTGATTTTATTTGGACAGATAAATGTGACAATGCCTTCAACGATCTGAAAAATATTGTCTCAACGGCCCCAATGCTGAGGGGCCCAAATTGGAATTTGCCATTCCAAATTTCATCTGATGCCTCAGACACAGCGATTGGAGCAGTGCTTGGGTAGGAGGAAGATAAAAAACCATATGCAATCTATTATATTAGCAAAAATCTATCTCCTACTGAACTAAATTATACTGTGACTGAGAACAGGGATAATTTTAAGGATGGAAAATTATATTGAAGTTTAAAAAATTGGCGAATCTCACTAGTCCCTAATATGAAAACTATAAAATGTTTATTGATTTATTTGTAAAATTATTCAAATTTATAATGAAATTATAAATATTCTCTATATAATATTGGTGATTTTGAACGTAAAATAATTTTATATTGTAAAATTTGGGCGAATTAGTTTTATAAAAAAATGGAAATTGGCAATTTTTTTTTTGGAAAAACCATGGAAAATTAGCCCACTTGCGAATATTAGCCCCTAAAAGTTTCCATGACTGAGAAGGAATTTTTAGCTGTAGTACATGTTGTAAATAAGTTTAGACATTATATAACTGGGTATCCTGTATTACTATATACTGATCACTTTGCCATTAATTTTTTAGCAAATAAACCTGTTACAAATGGAAGAGTGACAAGATGGTTGATTTTATTGCAGGAATTCGACATTACAATCAAAGATCGACCTGGAAAAGAGAACCTTGTAGCTGATTTTCTGTCAAGAATGCCAAAGCCAACAGATACAGAAGCAGTTGAAGACCACTTCCCAGATGAAAATTTGTTCGTTGTTACTGTTAGAACCCCATGGTATGCTGATATAGAAAATTATTTGGCAATAGGTAAATTACCTAAACATATAACCCTTAATGAACGAAAGCAGATAATACAACGTGGTACCCGATTCTCTTGGATTTGGGGCTACCTATTTCATACAAGGTTAGATATGCAAATTAGGAGAGGCGTCCGAGAGGATGAGGTATTTGATATTTTGAAAGCATGCCATGATGCACCGTGTGGCGGACAATTTGCAAATCGTAGAACCACCCATAAGGTTTTACAGACATGCTATTATTGGCCTACCATTTTTAAAGATGCCAAAAAATTTGTGCAGGCCTGTGATAGCTGCCAAAGGGCAGGTCACCCTGGGCAGTCTGACGAAATTCCTTTGAACCCTCAACTAGTAATTGAACCATTTGAATGCTGGGCGCTCGATTTTGTTGGCTCTATTAGCCCCCCATCAAACCAAAAAACATACATCCTAGTTGCAATCGAGTATGTCACTAAATGGGTTGAAGCAGAGGCACTTTCAAAAGCTACAAAGGACTCTGTAATACAATTTCTTTTCCAAATATTTGTGCGATATGGCGGCCCGAGGGACATAATCACATATGGAGGACCGCAGTTTGTAGGTAATAAACTAGCTGAAACATTACAGAATTACCACATTCAGCACAAGATTGCAACCCCATACCACCCACAGGCAAACGACCAAGTAGAGAGCACGAATAAAGTGATTGAATCCATATTGACAAAAAATGTTGCCTCACACAGATGTGACTGAGCCTACAGATTTCCAGAAGCATTGTGGGCATACCGAACAACATGGAGAGCCACTATGGGATATTCACCATATCAATTGGTATTTGGAAATGAGCCCATCTTTCCAATAGAGTTTGAAATTCAGACATTAAGAACAGCCCAAAAGGTGGGTCTGGATTTAAATGAAGCCCAGGCCAAAAGACTGTAGCAAATTAATGAGTTAGATGAAATTAGGCTCTCTTCTCTTCAGCACACAGCATTAATTCAACAACAAAGAGAAAAATGGCACGATGCCCTTATCAAAGAAAAGATCTTCCACAAAGGAGACTGGGCACTCCTATATGATTCTAGGTTTCAGGATTCTCCAGGGAAACTCCAGACACGATGGCTCGGACTTTACGAAATACAAAAAGTGCATGATAATGGCACCATTACATTAACCACCATTGATGGATCTGGAAATTCCTTCAAAGTAAACGATCATCGAGTACGATTATATCATAAACCGCTTACTCGAGAATCCTTCTACCAAAAATTACGGGAAGATCCTACCATGAAAATTATGGCTGGAGGAGATAACTCCTCCTCGGCACCCATTTATTAAACCATTTCTTTTCTTTAAAATTTGTACATAAAGATTGTTCATTTATTTTTTTTGTTTGTTTCATGGAATTCAGTTTTTTTTTAAATTCTATTTATTTCATTTATTTTGAGTTTTTGCTGTTCCTTTCTAAAGGAACAAGATTTTTGTTGTTCCTTTCGAAAGGAACAACAGCTTTGCTGAGAGTGTTTTCGTTGTTCCTTTTGAAAGGAACAGTAGTTGTGCTGTTTATTTTCACTATTTCACAGATTGTTTTGCTGTTCCTTTTGAAGGGAACAACAGTTTCGCAGATTCTTTTTGCTGTTCCTTTCAAAAGCAACAGCATTTCCGCAGATTGTTTCTGTTGTTCCTTTCTAAAGGAACAACACCTTTTGAGTGGATTATTTTTTGTTTTTAGACTAGCATTTTGAGGATTTCTGATGACTCTTCTAAAGGCAAACATACTATTTACACAAAATCATACAAATTAAAGCTTACTGGAATCAGCGAATCAAAATAAATCGTCATTTTTAAGAAAATTGTTTGGTAATGATAAGAAATAGGAAAAAGGGACAGAATCAATAACATGACTTTGTTGTCTTACTATCACTAATATGATCGATTATCCTTATCATGTTGGTTCTTCCCCAAATTTTTATAACTTTCTTTGATTTTTACTCATGGAGTAGGAATAAGGGCATATTCTTTTCTATTGAGATGTTTAGACTTCTTCCACCATCCCTACTCTTAAGGAGTGTTGAGCCATCCTTTATATATAAGTAGGAAAGTGATATATGAAAAAGAAAAACTATTTATATATTTCACTAATAATTTTATGATATGGCAAATGGAGGATAGGGGGTCTCATCAAGAGCTAGCCTACCATGATCATAAGGAAGCAAGTGAAGTGGCATTCCCATCATGTCCACCACACGAGGGATATGGTCCAATGGACAATTGAAAAAATTAAGAAGTCCTTGGAACAGGAGGTCTCATCACGAACCGGCCTGCCCACTTTTTACTTCTTCCTGGTGAATGGCATTGTGATTCATCTGGTCCCCAAGCCAGCACAATGGCCTCCGTTATGAAATTTAACAGCACTTCCTCAGCATAAATAAAGGACAATGGTTCCAAGGGTGAGAAAGCAACTTTGTCAAGGTTATGGACACCTATGGGCAACAAAGCTCTACTGATGGTATTGGAGTCACATTTGTACACATCAATAGTAATATTAAACCATTTTTCCTATATCTCTATCTAAGTATCAAATGAAAGTATGAATCTTTAACCCTTGATTTCGAACCTATTATACATGAAAATCATCATAAATCGATCACATTAGTTTGAATGGGTAATAAACGCATCTGTACTTATGTTCATCTTAAGATGTCCCTTCTCCTTATCTTTAAATCATTACAAACGTTTCTATATCTATTTACGATTCATCACACGCATCGATTTCAGCAAATGCAATAATTTGATTGATTGTATCATAAGCATGCCTGTTTTTTCTTGCTGTACAACTATTGTGCAGTACTTTCCCCTCTTAATTGACAGTCGAGGATGACCTATCATACTCCAGGCGAGGCGCGAATGTCTCTTAATCATTGCATGCAGATAAAATCCCTATATATTTTTTACCTGTATGCGAGTCAAATCCCTACATTCTAGGGAATAACAAAAACTTAATGATATTATTCCAATTCACCGTGCAGTGTTGTTCCATTACATCACTGTGTGTTTGAAAATAATTAATAGTGTGCAGAGAAGATGGGAGGACCACCAATTCATAGTGAGCCGCAAGTGCTAGCTGTTTCTGCTGCTGCACGAGAGATTCTAGAAAAATTGGGATGGATTACATATTTCACAAGGCTGCAACAACCCCATGAAACAATGGCTACCGAGTTTTTACAAAATTTGCAGGAAGGATACTCCATGGTTAGAGGAAGACAGATAGCCGTAACAGATGAAATAATTGCAGAGGTGTCTGGTCTACCAGTGCAAGGAACCATATGGACTCAGAAAAAGGTCAGGCTTCAAGAAGTCATGAATATTTTCCAGGATGACGGACAGACATTGTTTGTCAAAGGCAAAGGAGTTCAGTCAGCATCATTGGGAGAACCATGGACGGAATTGGCCAAGATAATGCAGGTCTATATAACATGCGATGGAAGGAAAGACATGGTAAGACCTTGCCACCTTAAGTTATTGGCAGTATTAAAGAAGAAATGTACTGTAAATTTGCCTGCATTTTTAAATTCCTTACTGCATGATGTTTCCCGTAGTATAAGAAAAGCTCGGCATGCAGACATGGTGGTAAGCCACCATTGCCTAATCAAATTAATAGTGAGTCATAGTCTCGCCCAACAACAGACCAGTTGGGAAGAGTTGATATTTTTGATTGATGGAGGATTAGCCTTACCTACCCCAAAACGAAAGAGAATGGCTAGCTTAGTAGCTGAGCCATCAAATCGTAGACAGTCCTCCCGTTCAAAAATAAGTGGGGGAATGATAGAAGGCCTTCCAGGTAGCAATAGCCAGCCCTTGGAATTGCCCAGATCGGAGGATGAACAACCTCCACAATTGGAAGGAGGGAGTCCTTGTACTGATGAGGAAGAAGGTAGCTACCATACCTGCAAGGAGGATGAAGATAATCACAGCAGTGAAAGAGAAGGAACAGAGCCTCCCGAAACACTACTGTAAGTTCACCACGAAGCCCTTTCCAAGAAGATCAATTGGCCCAAATTTTGGCCAATATGAGTGACTAAATGCAGCCTCATAGCCCTCTGGACCTTAATATTGATATCAACCAATTGCAGGAGCACTCTGATGTCAACAAAGAAATGGCTGAAAAAATGCCGGGTGAAACAACAAACCCTAACGAAATGATGGAATCAGTTGGGATTGCTTCCCCTGAGAAGCATGAACAAGAAAGGGAGAACACTAAAGAAATATCCAAACTTGAAAATTCTCAGGGGATTGCAGAGTCAATTGAGGGTATAACTCCTGTAGAATTTAGCCAAGGACATATGAACATTGAGGAATAACCCCAAGAAGAAAATAGAGAAGCGAGCCCAACTGAAGGCATGGCTGATGAGGACCAAAACCCTGTTGAGCAAGTAGGTCCAGAAAAAGGAACAGCCGCTCCGTTAAGAAAAAGGAGGAAAGTAACTGATATTGAAAAACTTCAGAGGGAACGAATGAAGCTTCCGAGACTCATGGAACAACTCAGGAAAACCATTAGGGTTCTTAGAATGAAACAAATTCCCAAGCGAACTCCAAAGAGAAGAAGCATAGTCACTAAGCGAGCTTCGAAAAAGAGGAGAGTGGCCACTAAAATGGACCCCCAAGTTGTAGAAGCCATGGCTGAGCCTAATCATGGAGATATGGAACAGCAGGCAGTTGTTCCAGAAGAAACTGTTCCAGACACTAGAAAATTTGGCGGAAATTCCGACGGCCAATTCGTCGCTATTCTGACACATAGTCGTCGCAAGAGCGACAGTTTGAGGGCGGACAAAACGTGGTTTTTCATGTCATCGCAGTTCCGACGCACCTAAAAAGTGTCGCACTATCGACACTTCTTCCGTCACTTCCGAACAAGCGTCACTCTTCTGACGTCTCACGAACCATCGCGCTTCCGACGTTTGTAAACAGTCGCACTTCCGACGAAATGTGGTCCGACGTTTTGAACGTGACTCTTCTGACATTTGTAAATGGTCGCAATTCCGACGCAGTGTGGTCCGACGTTTTGGACGTCGCTCTTCCGATGTTTGTAAGATGTCGCAATTCCGACGAAATGTGGTCCGTCGTTTTGAATGTCGCTCTTCCGACGTTTGTAAGCTGTCTCAATTCTGACGAAATGTGGTTCGACGTTTTTATACTGTCGCTCTTCCGACGTTTCTGAGTTGTCGCAATTATGACGTCTACAAGGCGTCGGTATACCGACGGCGGGTTCAATTTAAAAAAAAAATGAAACTTTAAAAGACGAGAAACGTTGTTTTGAATATATTATATGAAGTAAAACAGTCCATGAAGTCATTACATTTTCACATCTGAAGATTGGAACCCAAATATCCATCCATAAAAGTGGAAGTCCCACCCCAGACAGTGATAGAAAAATACCCCATGTCACATACAGGGACTTGATATAAAACCCAGTAACGGTCCACATGGAGATTATCGACAAATATGAGAAAGCATCCAAATATGCCCAAGGCATCTATAAGAAAGTGAAATAGCAGTATGTAGAATAGTAAAACAACAGATAGAGTACCGACGTCCATTTTTCCAAATACAAATTAAAGTACCCAAAATCCTTGAACAGAGAAAAACGCTAATCATGTGAGGAGTGTGATATGTCCCAAATATAAAAAGACCATGAGACCATATCAATAAACCAACAACATAGACCAGCATCGCTAGTTTTGAAGGCGGAGTGATAAAAATTAATCATTTTTTTTTCACAAGAGAAAAAACGTTGTTTTGAATATATTATATGAAGTAAAACAGTCCATGAAGTCATTACATTTTCACATCTGAAGATTGGAACCCAAATATCCATCCAGAAAAGTGGAAGTCCCACCCTAGACGGTGATAGAAAAATACCCCATGTCACATACAGGGACTTGATATAAAACCCAGTAACGGTCCACATGGAGATTATCGACAATCTGAGAAAGCATCCAAATATGCCCAAGGCATCTATAAGAAAGTGAAATGGCAGTATGTAGAATAGTAAAGCAACAGATAGAGTACCGAAGTCCATTGTTCCAAATACAAATTAAAGTACCCAAAATCCTGCAACAGAGAAAAACGCTAATCATGTGAGGAGTGTGATATGTCCAAAATATAAAAAGACCATCGGACCATATCAATAAACCAGCAACATAGACCAGCATCGCTAGTTTTGAAGGCAGAGTGATAAACATTAATCATTTTTTTTTTCACAAGAGAAAAAAACGTTGTTTTGAATATATTATATGAAGTAAAACAGTCCATGAAGTCATTACATTTTCACATCTGAAGATTGGAACCCAAATATCCATCGAGAAAAGTGGAAGTCCCACCCCAGACAGTGATAGAAAAATACCCCATGTCACATACAGGGACTTGATATAAAACCCAGTAACGGTCCACATGGAGATTATCGACAATCTGAGAAAGCATCCAAATATGCACGAGGCATCTATAAGAAAGTGAAATAGCAGTATGTAGAATAGTAAAGCAACAGATAGAGTACCGACGTCCATTGTTCCAAATACAAATTAAAGTACCCAAAATCCTTGAACAGAGAAAAATGCTAATCATGTGAGGAGTGTGATATGTCCAAAATATAAAAATACCATTAGACCATATCAATAAACCAACAACATAGACCAGCATCGCTAGTTTTGAAGGCGGAGTGATAAACATTAATCATTTTTTTTTCACAAGAGAAAAAACGTTGTTTTGAATATATTATATGAAGTAAAACAGTCCATGAAGTTATTACATTTTCACATTTGAAGATTGGAACCCAAATATCCATCCAGAAAAGTGGAAGTCCCACCCCAGACAGTGATAGAAAAATACCCCATGTCACATACAGGGACTTGATATAAAACCCAGTAACGGTCCACATAAAGATTATCGACAATCTGAGAAAGCATCCAAATATGCCCGAGGCATCTATAAGAAAGTGAAATAGCAGTATGTAGAATAGTAAAGCAATAGATAGAGTACCGACGTCCATTGTTCCAAATGCAAATTAAAGTACCCAAAATCCTGCAACAGAGAAAAACGCTAATCATGTGAGGAGTGTGATATGTCCAAAATATAAAAAGACCATCAGACCATATCAATAAAACAGCAACATAGACCAGCATCGCTAGTTTTGAAGGCAGAGTGATAAACATTAATCTTTTTTTTTTTTCACAAGAGAAAAAATGTTGTTTTGAATATATTATATGAAGTAAAACAGTCCATGAAGTCATTACATTTTCACATCTGAAGATTGGAACCCAAATATCCATCCAGAAAAGTGGAAGTCCCACCCCAGACAATGATAGAAAAATACCCCATGTCACATACATCGACTTGATATAAAACCCGGTAATGGTCCACATGGAGATTATCGACAATCTGAGAAAGCATCCAAATATGCCCGAGGCATCTATAAGAAAGTGAAATAGCAGTATGTAGAATAGTAAAGCAACAGATAGAGTACGTACCGATGTCCATTGTTCCAAATACAAATTAAAGTACCCAAAATCCTGCAACAGAGAAAAACGCTAATCATGTGAGGAGTGTTATATGTCCAAAATATAAAAAGACCATCAGAACATATCAATAAACCAGCAACATAGACCAGCATCGCTAGTTTTGAAGGCAGAGTGATAAACATTAATCATTTTTTTTTTCACAAGAGAAAAAACGATGTTTGAATATATTATATGAAGTAAAACAGTCCATGAAGTCATTACATTTTCACATCTGAAGATTGGAACCCAAATATCCATCCAGAAAAGTGGAAGTCCCACCCCAGACAATGATAGAAAAATGCCCCATGTCACATACAGGGACATGATATAAAATTCAGTAACATTCCACATGGAGATTATCGACAATCCGAGAAAGCATCCAAATATGCCCGAGCCATCTATAAGAAAGTGAAATAGCAGTATGTAGAATATTAAAGCAACAGATAGAGTACTGACATCCATTGTTCCAAATAAAAATTAAAGTACCCAAAATCCTTGAACAGATCAAGAAAAATGCTAATCATGTGAGAATTCTAAGTAAAGTTAATCTATTAACATTGGGAATAAAATTACACCGAAGTCAAAAACATTGCACAAGCGAGACTCATGGCAAATTTGTCATCAAAAAATCAAAAAATTAAGAGAAGTTTGCCCTCATACGGGGAAGGAAACCGGTCTTGAACATTTAATTCTGAGAATTCAAAAATATTACAAGGTTTGACACGGTAAAATAATCTAAAAACGGCCCAATTAAGTGGGCCTGCTAAGCAAGAAAAACAAATTAACCAAACTACTCCTTCGGTGGTTCCTCCATGATTCGGCACCATCCTTCGGAAGGTCCAGGATCGCTAGGTGCTACCTCCACATGCATGCCACGGCTCCCCTCCTGAAGGCCCGAATGTTGGCCGGCTTTTTCCGAGCTTAGACTCGCCGGACAGGTGCATTCTTCCTCCGTTTGGGCCTCCTCGCGGAAGACCACAGTGACTAAAGCCGTGATTCGCGGGCGGTTGAGAGAGCAATTAAAGGAAAATTGTGCAGTGCGCGTCGTGGGAGAAGGTGAACTAGCGGCGGGGAAGCGAGGAGCAGGGGAATCCATACGGTGGCCAGATCCTACAACCTGACCCCGCCCACTCCTAGTATTTGGATATCGACCTGTGTAATAATCAACGCGGGGCCCAGGCGGGGGGGATCGACTACGGTGAGGGGCGTAGGGAGCCCGAGGGGGTTGACCTCTAGTGCTCCCCCTGCGGCAACACATCCTATGACGCACGCGAGGCATTGGTGTAGTCTCAGGTGCAGTGGGCACAAGAGGAGACGAAGAAGAAGAATTCCAATTAACAAAGGAAGACAGACAGAGGCAGAACCGAGAGAAATGTAGATATGCAGCAAGGTCTAGGCAGCACTTCAGCTGGCCACTTCTCCTTATCATCACAGTTAGCAGGCAGTGTAATCCAGCAACCGGCTTGTCTGAAAAACCATAGCTAAACGCCATTTGTCGACCCGACTGCAATGCAATCAAAGGACGCCCATCATAATTAATCTCTGATCAGTAATAATGAGAGCCGAAGGCCGGATCATATTGGAGCGTGCGGAATCGCTAAGAGGAGTGGAGGTCCGATCTTGAACAGTGTTAAAAATTAATTAATACGGATTTGATGTGAAAAATTAATTGAACAACGTTAAATGTTAATGCGATTGATATGAAATCGCCATATCCATGTCCCATCGCCTTAAACGCCATCGAATGCACCCACAGCCGGGAGCAGGAAAAGTTTTTATTGAGGACACATGGCAGAAATTGATTGGAGCAGATCTTTGTTTGGGCCGCTCGCGCAGTGGAAATCCGGACCCGAAAAATATTAGGGTGAATTTGATAAGAAATTTGCGTCACAACTCTCCCTCCATATGCCAGCCCAACCTCAGACCCGAAAAATATTAGGGCGGAATTCATTTGGTTTTCGCGTCACAAGGTGTGCTTACATTCGTGAGGTATTTTGGGCAACTTGGTTTGGTGCTCAGTTTATCGCCGTTTGAAGTCAGTAAGACTCGACTTAAGAACAATTTTGTTTGATCACATCTTATAAAATTTATTGTGTTGGTTTTCTTTGATAATACATATTTATAATAAATCATGGGAATACCACACTAAACATGTGGAAAAGTTATATAAATAATTATTGAGAACAATCATTTTTATGTAAAAATATCCAAATGTGCTTTTGAAATAAGAATTCGAGTATTTGGTTCATATTGTTTTAAAGGAAGGAGTGATTGGGCCTCAAAAGATGAAAGCTATTACAAAATGACCTATTCCTAAGAAAATCAAGGTTCTTAGAAGATTTTTTAAACTTACATGATATTATTGATCATTTGTTAAGAATTATGCATGCATTTCAAGTCCACTCACATATCTCTTGAA
Source organism: Pinus albicaulis (assembly GCA_034641835.2). Taxonomy (NCBI): domain Eukaryota; kingdom Viridiplantae; phylum Streptophyta; class Pinopsida; order Pinales; family Pinaceae; genus Pinus; species Pinus albicaulis. Next base: position 43,419,324 of record CM076584.1, read on the forward strand.
GAAAATATTATTTATATGGAATAATGAGGCTACTTTGGCATTCTCTCTTTCAATGGATGCCATGTCTTCTACACCAACATCGGTTGCACCTACTTTTGGTAAAACATTCATAGTAGAGTGTGAGGCACTAGGACAAGGAATTTCCGTAACATTAACACAATAAGGGATGTCATTGGCTTTTAAAAGCAAGGAATTCAAAGAAAATATTTGGTGAAATTCAAGGAATTCACTTTTGTTAATAGGTTTATGTCACATGATAATGCAGGGGCATTAGGCACTAGCCAACAATGTAGGAGGTTTTTTCCACATGTTGTGGCTAGGAGGGTTCGAAAACATTTGAGTTGTAACAGCTAGGTGTCAATACCTTAGCTGACTGTATTACTTAGACTAGTTAGAGTTGTAGGAGTCGAGCAGAGTTTCGGTTAGTTAATTATTATAATTAGACCTTTTGATTTCTAGAACGGTCCTCTCGGAGGGCTTAGAAAACCATATATTATGTATAAATTGTAATTCCTCGGATGAATAAGAAAGTAGGGGGAAGAGGAGAGTAGAGAGGGGATTGCAATAAGCCTCTGTGAACAATTGTTTCAGTTAAATGATTTCCAACTTAGTTGCCATTAGATGTCTCGAAGCGCTAATTGTGAAGAATTGTTTAAGCGTGAGGGCGATTGGGTAGTGATAATTCCATTCTTGTCTTTGAATCGTAAATTGTTTGATAACCATGAACTCACTCACCGAGCGAGGTGCAGTAGCAGCAGAGAACCGGGGTCGTGAACACTGTTCAAATATAAAAATCCCGCTTAATAAAGAGACAAGAATTTTGTGCTTTCGAAACCTGACCCGAGGATTGGACATGAGTTAACAAACAAAAGGATAGCGGAACCAGACTTGCACCCGTGGTCAAGCCCTGTACCAAAACCATGAGCGGAATCACAAAAGCGGGTTGCCCATATCGCAACGCTTTTGCGGAGTAGGCGGTATTTCCTATTCGTGAGCGATTCCATAGGGAATGCGACACGTGGCGAAGTGACCCCCGTAAAACCACCATTTAACCCGCGCCATCGCACGTTAAAGCTCGACGTTGGAAGCCAAGCGAAATTGCCAAGAGTCGTTGATTTGGAGAAGGGGCATCGGATGGTGGTCGCACGTTGAACTTGCCCGGAGGTTAACTAAGGTGTGCAGAGGATAGCCAGGTACGATATGAGTGTTTGATTGGTTATTGATATATATATTTGGGGCCAGTGTATAATTAAATTGTTTAATTAAATGATTGGCGGATAATTAGCATAAGTCTAGAGCGTGATTGTTGTAAGGCTGGGTGGTGAAATATAGAGCCGAAAGTTCATTACAAGTTATTTATTTAAAAAGAAACGTGGAGTATAAATACAAAGTGTTGAAAGTTAAACATTGGTTATAAGGCTTGGAGATAATATAAAGTCGGGAATATAAATTAAAGTCCAACCATTGTGGATAGTATTTATTTATCAAATTCTACGAATTTGATAAATAAACTTTCAAAGAAAGAAGTCAATTAAGACTCGGTAGGAGAAAAGAATGGGGTAAACCAAGGGAAAATGCTGACAGATCGATTGTAGACACCCCAGCTCTCCTTGGGGGTCCAATTCCAGTTTTGTTGCGTCACACGATGATCTCTCTTCTATGGCATTTACTTGTATTGAAGATCACTATTCTAGGAATAAGGAGTTATTTTCTCCAAAAATAACCCTAGCCAAACATTGACAATGCATCAAGGATATCTTTCTGTGCTTCATAAGCACATTTGTTCTACTTCTAAATTATGTCTTGGAAGTGGTTGTTGTGCTAGGAAATTATTCACCAGTTGGTTTCATACCAAAGTCTTTTTCACATTTTCAGCATCCAATACATGAAAAAGATAATGGTTTAAAACAACATAAATGTTTGAAATTTTGCAAGAATTGTCTGGCACACTTTGAATATGAATTTTGAAGTCAAGTGCATGATGTTGTATAGGATCAAGTGTCATTTTGAATACCAAATGTTTCACACGAAACTTCTCAACATGCTACCCTGCAGTAAGGATTAAATGACAATATTGCATCAACTATTTCCATAATAAAAGTGCACCTCGGCCATAAGACTAAAAAACTACAAATGTTGTAGATCTAACAAGACCACACAATCAAATGTATTCCACAAGGCCAATACTGTATGAAAAATGAAAAGGATTTTGCAACCAAAAATACCTTGGGCAACTAATTCAATTAGATACACCAAACCATCAGCAAAAAGGAAAACTAGCCTACTCAAAAGGCAAGCGTTTACCTCCTTTGAAAAAATTTTGAGTTCCGAAACAAGGGCCTTTATTGTGTTGTCAATGCCCCTAGTAATTTGAACGGGGTTTGCACCTGCTGCAACAACCTAAACAAAAAGGTTTCATTTCAAATTATTTTCCACAAATTTAAGATACAACCATTGTCAGTTTTGTATTTCCTAGCAAGCTCATAAATTTTGACAAAAGAACCAAAATTTTTTAATACCTGATAGAAATTTTTTCACTCAAAAACTATCTTAGACTCAATAAACCCAACCCAAAACTAAAAAACCAAACACCATAAGACCCTACAAAAATGAATAGATGATCTTAATCCAGTACCATCGACAAAAAGTTACCTTTACACCCTCACTTATTAAAACCTGTGCTGTTGAATTTTAACTTCAACTGCTGCAGCAGAAGGACGGATGCAGCAGCAACATTTTTTTTTGGAGGTTGCTTGCATGCCATCCAGAAATTTAATTCAGCATTTAAAATTCCTGCAAGTTTTTTTTGTAGACGGCCACAACCATATTTCTGTACAGGATTGTATTTAAACACAACAGCTAGCATTAACGCAATTCACCAACCAGAAATTAAACAAACAGAAATTTACCCGACAGTTTTGTAAATTCAAAAGGAGGACACGTGGAGCATTAATATTGGATCGCATGAAATTGAAGGGAATATGAAAACCTGAAAACCGGACCCGAATTTTTTATAGGGCACATTGGATTGAGAATTCGAGTTAAAATTAGGCAGACGTCAGCATCCCATTTTGGAACACGAATTTGGTTTGAAATTCAATCTATTCAGACTTTTGAAGTCCGACGGAAAGGGTTCTTTAATGTTTTGATAGTTTAATATATACATATGTTTTAAACATATGTTATATATATATATCATATGCGAAATGAAAGGTGGGCCATAGAATTTAGTTTTAATTTTATTTTTTAAAAAAGAGGGTTTATTATAATATGTTTTATATGTTACGACATATAAAAATAAAAAGGTCGAAAAAGCTTGGTAGTTTTTTTTATAGACAGTACGTAAATTTTTTATTACACAACAGTGTGTAAAAAGTGAAAGACTGAGTGTAACTTTTTAAGTGTGTGTGCACAGCAGTGTGAAAGGGAAAAACACAGCAGAGTGTTTTAGAGACAGAGTATGTTTGTTTTGAACAGACAGTGAGTTGGTTTTATGCACTGCGTTTTGTAGCAGTCATAATTTTGTAATCCCTCTCAGTGAGGAAGTAGTGTAATAGTTTTTTTTTAGTTATTGAAGGGAATAGAAGTTTGTTTTCAAAGTATTGAAACTCTGTCTCTTGTCAAAGAAATTTTTATTTTCTCTGTGTTAAAAGAAGGGAGATTTATTCTCCATTCATTGTTCTGGAATTTTTCAATATTCCAACATGTGCAAGAACAACAGATGTTGTGGTTCCATCCCCAGATAAATCATTTGTCTTTGCCGCAGCTTGCCTTACCAACTTGGCCCCAATATTTTCAATTGGGTCCTCTAATTCAACCAATAAAAAGGCCAAAACCATAGCATTGAGATACATTTCATTACATTGTCAATAACAATAAAATTTGACTCAGCCATAACCCTTTCCTTTTATTGTTGTGAAAAGATTTATGCATTACTCTAATGTGGCTAGTCCATAGGCCAAGTAGACCACTGGGTAACAAATATGTTTCCTTTCACTTTTGAGTTTTCAAATTATGCCTACCAAATCTAAGACATTTAAGAGGGGGAACTAATACAACGTTAAAAAGAAAACCAGAGCACACATCTACAAATTACCTCCTTAGCTACTGTCACACCATCATTAACTATTTTCTGAGAACCATGCTTGCTCTCGAAGACAACATTTTTCCCTTCGCCCCAAGGGTGACTCCAACAAGATCAGCAAGCTTGTTCACACCGCCTGCAAGACAAATTGATAATGCTTTCGGTAAGTGTGCAATTGAATGCCAGACCATATGCCAAAACAACCCTCCATGAAAAATTAAAATAACACATTAAAATCGAATATAAGTGGACAAGGAAATATCCACCACGGTGAAGTTTCACGTGCAGGTGACCTTCCTTTAAACATAATTTTTTCTCTGACCTACAATTTTTTTGTCACTGAGCCATCATTGTTGAAGTACAACTCCTTTTCCATAGCTCTTGTATTAACTACCTTCTCTGTCGCGTAATCTCGAGATTCCTCTGCAGCAGGCGATTAAAAGGCATGGGTGAAAAGCGAAAGAATGAAATTATGCACTATAATTATCAAACATTGCACCCAACTTCTTCCCCTTTCCATTGTTACCCAATGAGGTAGATGTGGCAATTGTTGTCATACTGCCTAAAGCAAAGGCCATATTCTCTTATCCAGAATATAGAATTACAAGATATTCATATTAGTATGAACCTTAAAAAACATGACTCCCATTGCTAAAAACCACTTTTAAGTTGGAACGGGCAAACTAAACAACTATCACAACTTTTGGCAACTTCTAGAGCATTAAGAGAGAAACAACCAAAGAGAAATAAAACCACAATCCTCATTTTAATGAGACCGGACTATATATTTGCATTAGGATAATAGAAAGAAATCACAACTATATTAAGGCCAGCACAAAACAATCTTTAACTAGTGTCTCTCGCAGCCTTCAGGTTGCCATGCTAGAGGTTGCATATTTTAAATTTAAATTCTTGACCTCTCGTGCCTATCTATGAATGCATCCAATGGGATATCTACATCAAATGCTCCTTTATATCCCCAAAAACAAATTCCCTACTACAAGAGCACCAGTATTGATGGATCACCCCACACCATCCCACCCACTAGAAACGGTGAAAAAGGAAACCCGAGAAAACTTCTGAAATATCTAAAGATGACTATATGGGTGGTTCTTATGAATCAACCAACCATTCAGAACATGCTCATCAATCCAAACCATGAGTATTATGTGACGATATTCAAGTAGGCACTGAATCGGATTTCTAAAGCTATGTTAGAGAAACCCTAAACTCTCACTGAAAATAGGTGAAATGTGGCACCACTCAGAGATTGACATGTGCCAATTGGTACAAGTGGTAGAAAATTGGCATGCTCAAACAACGAGGTGATGCGGGAATGACATGAGGGATAAAATATCAGAAAAGCCCCAAATCTGGAGAACTAAAGCTCATCACCAACTTGAGATTGACAACTTTACATGATGTAACCTATGAAATCGTAAATGGAGAAATCATAGTAACAATAAAGTAACCTATGTAACAATAAATTCGGATTCATCCTAGGAGTGGTAATGGGAGAAATCATAGTGAACAACAGGAAACATGCAGAGTTTCTTACAATCAAATAGATGAAAAACACATACAAAAAACCTAGATAATAATCATGAACAAGCTTAATATTGAATTATGAACTGTAAAGGAACTTACAAAATGTGACATTACGAACCTGGTCAAGCGCACAAGAAAAAATATCCTGGACATGACCATGGTTGACAAGTTGTATTGCTCATGATGCAAGAGGATTTGTACCTGCACTGCCAAGTTAATCAAAATCCATCATTATCTATACAATAAATACAAGTAATTGATGTAGTATTTTTTACTCTAAGATGCATTCTTATGATAATGTTAGAACATATGTTGAAAATGTCAAAACATACGTGAATAAGCTCCTCTTCGTTTCAAGAACAATTTATTGGAGTCGCATGAACTTGGAACAAGCCTCCCACGATCTGAAAGAGTAGCAACTAAGTCAACAGTGACTTTTTTGTTGCTACGTTGGATCGAGGGAGGTTTGCTCCAAGATTAAATCGCTCCAATAAATTATTCTCTACTAAACAGGGCCAACCACGTGAAGGTGGAAGCTCTTATGGCCCCTCCCCCCCACCCCCCCACCCCCCTCACATCACTCTTAATTCCCCAATACCCAATCTATATTTCATTTTTTACTTTCATGAGCATAAAAAAAAATATTCAATAACTAATAAAAAAATAATTCAACAAAAAGTACGCAAGGAAACATTGCAATTAATGCTTGACATAAAAATAGTATGATAAATGAGTTTTTTATATAACGCAAAAAAACGTTCCAAGTATGGTAACGTTTGTCTTATAATAATATAATATTTTACATTGTCAAATTTTCTTTTTCTTCTTCCTATTTTTAAAGCTCCTAATTACATCATCAATATCATCGTGCTCTGCTCCTGTTTCGTGCCTTTCAACCCGCACTGCTGACCTAGTTGCGTATTCACGATGTCTGGGCTCATCCAGTGACGGGGCATCGCCTACAAAAAAAGATAATATTAAATTTTAATTGTCAGTTTTTAAATATCATTGAACTAGTTCGGTAATATTAATAAAAAAATTGCAATGAGATTATTTACCTGGTGCACCAGTTGTCACCGCTGACCTAGTTGCGTTTTCACGATGTCTGGTCTCATTCAGTGACGGGGCATCGCCTACAAAAACAGATAATATTAAAATTTAATTGTCAGTTTTTAAATATCATTGAACTAGTTCGGTAATATTAATAAAAAAAATTGCAATGAGATTATTTACCTGGTGCACCAGTTGTCACCGCTGACCTAGTTGTGTTGTCACGATGTCTGGTCTCATCCAGTGACGGGGCATCGCCTACAAAAACAGATAATATTAAATTTTAATTGTCAGTTTTTAAATATCATTGAACTAGTTCAGTAATATTAATAAAAAAAATTGCAATGAGATTATTTACCTGGTGCACCAGTTGTCGCCGTTGACCTAGTTGCGTTGTCACGATGTCTGGTCTCATCCAGTGACGGGGCATCGCCTACAAAAATAGATAATATTGAATTTTAATTGTCAGTTTTTAAATATCATTGAACTAGTTCGGTAATATTAATATAAAAAATTGCAATGAGATTATTTACCTGGTGCACCAGTTGTCGCCATTGAGACTGTTGCCCTATCTTCCTCTCTAGTGGTAAGATCCTCAAGGGAAACATTCTCTGTCATTTAAACAAAAAAAGTTATAAGGACAACCATCAAGGTATAATTAGAAAAAATTATAAGTGGAAATTAATTACCGTCACGGCCCTCACTGATAGCAGCATTGTCAGCCTGGTCCCCACTACAATGATCAAGTTGCACGAGAGGATCATCTACATCTGGCTCTAAAACTGGGTTATTTGCCTCGTCGGTAGTGCTGCTCCCCTGATTTAAACAAAGTTGTTAGACATTAAATTTATGGACGAAAACAAAATTATTGAAAGGTTAATGTTTTACCTTATCAGGAATTCTGGATCTTGGGACCTGCCCCAAGCTTCTGCGACGTTCAACTACAGCTTGATAGCCGAAATGGAAAGCGATATTTTTATCTTCCTCTGTAGTTTCTGTTCTGAAGTCATCACCCTACATTACATATGATTGTGTATTTTTAATCATATTTGATAGGATTACAAAAAAGTTGGAAGGCGATACAATTAATTATAAGATGTTTAGCTACTTAATTACAATTCTTGCAGCTAATTTCAAGTAGCCACCTTGGCCGAGCTTGTGATGGCCCTTTTTCTCTATCCTAGCTTTGGTTGCCTTTGAGGTGTCAGGCAACCTAGCATCAAAATATTGAAGTCAGATATGACGTAGCACACTTTTATTTTAGACATAAAGAAAATTAAAGCTATTGAATTAAAGTTGTAATTTACCTTGCGGGTCCGGTTGGCATTTTTCCTTCTTTCTTTGCCCTTTTCTCTTTTCCGTCATGGATGAGTGCTCTCCACTCACTCTCTGAAACTGCGAGAGGACGCTCATATCTAGGGTTAAATTGAAATTTCGTCCTATAGGTGTCCCTGGTATATTTCAAATATTTGCTGGCTACCCAAGCCACCGTTGTTCTGTCAAATGTGCCGACCCCAAAAAGGGCTTCTAGATAATCTAGAAGTTCTTTTTTCAGGTTGGAATTCTGGGAATTCCACCCTGTACGTATGGTTGGGCCAAAAATTACCAACGCATGGCTCTCCAGAATCCTGTAGAACTCATTTTTTCCTACACAGAATAAAACCAAAAAAAAAAAAAGATATTATCATTAATTTAAAAATAAAAATCATGATAAATATGTTTTAGATAAAGTACATGAAATAGTTAAAATATTAAAATTTACCTGGGAGTTGTACATGCTTTATAGGGACACCCTCATCGTTCACCAACAACGTGCCATTAATGGTCCCTGTAGAGCTGACACGTGTAGCTCCAGGAAACGCAATAATGTAGTTGGCCATATCGGCCTCATCATTGCCAACACGTTCAGCGGTTGGCTGGGTGTCTGCTTGGGCAGGGTGTGTTTCTTGGCTAGCACCTAAAGGAGTAGAAGGTGTACGAGAGGGTTGTTGGGCAATCTCTTGCCCTTGTGTCCCACTACCACCAACACCGGGTTCAGCAAGTGCCAAAAAACGCTACATACAAAAGAAATTTTTGTTAGTTTAGTCAATGTAAAAATTAAAAATCAAACTATCACAATTCATCTCATGCAGAACAAAAAAAATATCCTTTTGACTTTTTATTATTACTTGATATCTTTCTAGCTGCCTCATAAGATGTTGTATCCTCTCTTCTGTTTCAGGTGTTTGAGGCGCGTCTATCAAAGTATTAAATTCCGACCTTGCATCTCGTGCCTTTTTTGCAACAAGAACACTGGAGATAGGGATGAAGAAAGCTCTTCCTCAAAGAGGGAATCATCAGGCGTACCATGGCTAGGTGTCTGCATATTTGAACAAAATTAATATTATTTCAATTATGTAAATAACTAAAATACCTGAAGATATAGCAATGTTGGCACTTTACATGTTCTTCCGCTGGCCTCTTTCCGCGATCATCCCGTCTCGGGGTTGTTCCTGTACTGCCCTGATCAGTCTGCCACATTGCAATAAAATTATAAATGTAAAAACTTGAAAACAATATCTAACTTGAAAACACAAAATGAAAATTGAAATAATTTCTAATAAGACACCGGAAGACAGAGTTAGAGTTTCAAATATGCCTTGCATTGAATTCAGTCCTGGAAACATGTCATTGCACATTAAGGCACCCAAACATTCAATCCACGAATGATATATTTAAGTAGGCTTCTCCTATTCTGGGAAAACACCATACCTATAATGCGTTCACTTGCGTGTATAAAGGGAAAGGAAAACATGTTTTCATACAACGGTGACAAAGGCATCTTGGGGAAAGGTATCTTCACTTTTTATTTATGTTGTTCACCCACACCACTCTCGTGTTTTCACTAATCCTGTTTTGTCATTTTTGGATTCAAATTAAGTTAAGGCCTTAATTATTTTTTGACCTTTCGGTTTAGTTTTTATAAGTGGCATGTATGGATTTTCCATTAATTCTGCACTTTTTCTCTTCATGCGCATGTTTCCCTTGAAATCAAATGCATGATTTAGTCCCATACATTTAACAAGTTTTTGGATCAACTCCATTGGCAATATCATGTTTCCTATTCAATCAAAAATTATCTCACTTAGGGTAGGTAGGAAGGTTTTCCCTTTGTATTAATAGGGCACTTCTAGCTTGCATTTTTATTATATCTTTCAAATTTAGTGTCGTTTCAATTAGGGCATGAATTTTTGCAACTTTCAAGGTGAGAATGAACAAAGAAATTTTTTTGTGATGGATGAATGTATATGACTCCATGGCCAGAGGAAAAGGCACTAATCTACTTCTTCAAATATCTATAGTTCTCATTCACCTCATACGGAGATGGTCCCTGATTTTGAGCCAAATGTTGCAGCAAAAAGTTCCCCCCCCTCCATAATTTGATATTCAATGGAAATTTGATATTCAATGGAAATTTCTTAAATTGATGATGGGGCATGATTATGGAACATTGGCACATACATATGTAATGGAATTCCAAGAACATGATATATGTTTGCATATGTTTATGGCAATGTTCCACCAAGTCCCCTGGAGGTGGGAGTGAGGGGGCGAGGGAGCGCGGGAGCGGCCTATGCAAAAGCTCCCTACCAATTTTCAAGAAACGTGGGGGGACGTCGGGGTCATAAAAATTACAAAATTTAATATTTATAATGTAACTATATTTTTGCAAGGAATGTATATACAGTCATCATACACTGCATCATGAAAGATAAATCATAAATGATAAAATTACAAATCGATGAATGATGAATCATATAATTGAAACAAATTTAAAAGTTAAAAGTTAAAACATACATCATACAATCATGCATGTAAGTTTGTAAGTTTGTAACTATATAATCATTAATGTAACTACTAACAATTTACAATGAAAATAAAGTTTAAGATATCATATGACATATTATATCAAGATTCAAAATAGAGTTTAAACTGAAGTTTACAACTCAAGTCTGAAACATAAAACTTAAATGCAAATAAGTTATGTCTGAAACATAAAACATAAAACATAACATATGAATATCAAATGATATCATCATAATGATAAATGAGCATAAATTCTCAAGTTAATGCCCCACTAGTCTCTGCATCCAACTTCTGCACGAATATATCGGGATCAACCATGTCACCATCTGAATCAAAATCATTTGGATTCTCAAATATGCTAAGTGGCACACCAACTTTTAACACGAAACCATAAAATAAAAGGGGCGGTGAGGGGGCATGAAGGGGGGTGTGAGGGGGCGTGAAAGGGGGTGTGCGGGGGCATGAGGGGGCGTGAGGGAAACGTCCCCTAGAAGTCCCCAAGACCCCGGAGCGCGAGGGGGCGAGGAATCTAGACCCCTAGGTGGGGGGGCGAGACCCCGTGTAACACTGGTTTATGGAGGTGGTGGAGCAAAAAGAGCTCAAATAGAGCTGAAATTTTTCACATAAAAAGGACTGTGGGCTTGACTAATGGTTCCATTTAAAAAATGATATCTAGACAGAGAATAAGTGTAGCATGCAAACATGCATTGAAAATCCATCTGAGTTTGCATTGTATTGCTTATGATGGATTCAAATTTGGGTTTCAAAATGCCAGGTTATGGCATGATTTTGTCGAGAAACCCTTAGTTGGATTCTCATGTTGGTTTAATTTATATTTTAAGTTTGTTTTGCGGTCTTTGGGTGATAGTAACTCATGAACTAGGTTACCAATGTGTAACAATCATATTTCAAGAATAAAGTTGTGATTTTTTTATATTATTATTATTATCTATTAGCTACAAGTATTGACACCTAATGCCTGGAATTTGACATCTTGATAGCATGGATAATTTCGAAAATGTTTCTAGTAATGTTAACATAATAACTATCATTACGTGTCTTCACTTTTGTCACCATAATAGACCTGTGATATGGACTCATCACACAACTTCATATGTTATGTCCCAACAAGTTCAAACTGGTTGAACCTACCTCATAGTGTGGTTATTAAGGACAAGTTGCTTGGTATATAACTCGATAGCATAGACCGCGTTGCGGTTCTAAAAAGAATCCTCAAGTGTCAAAAAAACTTCACAATATGTTCTACTATAAAGCCTTTTGGGATACCTGAAATAATATATGTATCATTGATGACTTTTAAAGTATGACAAGATCCAGAGGGAAAGGAAATCAATGGAAGAGTGATCCATGTTGAGCCTCAAAACTGTGCTTTCCTTCACCTCATTTTACCTCATTTTCCCTTGTCCATTTCTATCTTAAACCCAATTGATCAATAAATATAGTTAAAATTACTTCTAGAATGATTTACATGACTGACTTGTTGAATTTTGTGATTTTTGCCATTGTTAAGCATTTTGACCGGAACTAGCTGCAGAATGCAGACATTCCGTAGCTAACCGGCGATTCTGCAGCTGCCTTCATGTTTGAGTATGTTCTAGGTGGCCTCTTGAGAAAAACCACATATGGGCATGATCCACGTCGTGTCTACATGGTTCGTTGCTCATCATGGAGGAAGAAATGGATTCTGGGTACGGTTATGCACGTGGGAACACATTTATGAAGGAAGACTTCTATTAGGACTGTCTCAGTCCAGATGTCTTTTCTCCTTCACGTAGCCACCTCAAAGAGTCCTAATATGATTCGGATAAGGAAAGACATTATTCCTAAATTGTTGTAATTACTGTTACGTGCATTTTCTTTATAAACTCTTGGGAGACCGAGAGCTATGTTGGAGATTTTATGTTAGATTTGCTGCTAGATTTTGTTTAAAAACTCTGTGTTACGTCCTTGAAGACACAGAGTGTTATGTTCAAACTATTGCATCGTTAATGGAGCAGACAAAGTTATTTTGAAGGCGTGATTTAATTTGGAGTTGAATGCCGTCAAGTGGTAGAGGGCCCTTGCCTCTTGCACGGATTTATTTTGCGTTAATTAGATAAGTTTTTCTAGCTGCCTTTACACTTTGCATTTGAATTAATAGTTGTTTTTGTTAGCTACTGTAGTCGTTCTCATTCTAACTCTTCCACCAGAAGATACTCTTCCAAAAGACCATAATGATGAATGTTGAATAACTATAGTATTATAGAAATAGGAGTTGAATTTGTAGTTGTTTTAACTAGCTATTGTAGTTATATTCATTCCAGCTCTTTCACAAGAAGACACTCTTCCAACAGATTATAATGATGAATGATGAATAGCTATAGTATTGTAGGAATTAGTTGTAGTTTTGCTATTCACTATCATAGTTACACTTGTTCTAATCACTCTTCCACAAGAAGAAACTCTTCCAAGACATCCTTAAGAAGTTCAAGACATGACTATGATAATGAATGATTTAATTGTGTGTTTTTACTAAGTATCATCTCTGATCTCACTCTTAAATGCTTGCCCAAGACATCATAATGACGAGTAGGGTATGGATGTGATAACTTAGTTTTTCATTTGCTTTCAGTTCATTTGCTTTCAATTGCATACAATTACACAGTCAGAATTGTTCTACCCCTTCCAGAAGAAGGAACTCTTCCAAAATATCACCAATGATGAACAAACAGATTGTGTAACTTCATAGAATAATGCATGTTAGTATAGTTAGAATACTCCGGAGTTTCATTGCATTTAATTCATGATCAGTTACTTCATTTCAAGTTTGATGATGACTTATAGTTCAGCATTGTTCTAGTTTAGTGGCATCTTAGGTTCATTCTTAGATTAACTCATTACACTTGCATCTCATATTCAAATTGTCATCCATTGCACAATAAATTACTTTAGTTGTTAGGATTAACAAGACAGCCTTCATTATTCATAAACATCTTCTTGTTCTAAAAACTACAAATGATCTATAGCCATAGGAACAGAAGACAACATCACTATAAGGTCTGAAACCTCTCTGTAATTTCCTCATCATTTCATAAACAGAGCTCTTCCTCAAAAGAACTACTTTGAACAAGAAACCAATAACTCTTTGAGTATAGGTTCTGTGACATTCAATTAAATTGCAGAATAGAACTAGGAATTAATCATAGAATAAAAGAGCTTAGGACAGAGTATTGCATCATTAGTGTTTAACTGTTTAGTTAGAGGATTTGCATATTTAGTGATCATTTCTCAAGTTTAGTTTGTGTCATTTGCCTAAAAAGTCATTATCAAACTTTTGCTTTTATTTTAGTCATAGTTCAGATTCTGCTTCATTGTTTCCAATTGCATTTACCATTCCATACATTAGGCTTAACTCTGTTTTTGACCACCAACTTCTTTCCATTAGTTTTCTAGGCATTTTCATTGTGAGCATAAAACATCAAAAGACTAAAAACATCATAAATCAACATAAAAGACCAAAAACATCACAAAACACTACACACAACGCATTAGGAAACAAGCACCTAGGTACATATGGTACACTTCACTTCAGCAGTTTACAAATCCTGGTTGACAATTAATGAGCTCAGTTTAGGAGACTAGATTGAGACCCAACAATCCACCAATGAGAACCTAGAATTTAGCATCAGATGAGTTAGAGTCTAGGAAATTGAAACCCTATAATTTTAATTAGTGATGAAGGACATCACATAGGTAATTATATTTTCATGTAGAATAATCTGTTAATTCAAATTTAAACTACATAATATGAAAGGCATGCCATAAATTTTTCCACGTAAGTCCAAACAACCTATAAAAAGGGAAAACCTTCTTTTTCCATGGGAAATAATTTACCTTTCCTTTTTCAAGATAATCAAAATCACAAAAAATATGAACTATACTGCACACATTCTTGGATAATGTGAAAGTGGAAAAAGAATACCCTACACAAGTGATGCACACATGTACATTTGAACACTAATAGATTTTTGTAGTTGAAATGCAATGCTTGTTTTCATTTAAATGTAGGGTTTTTAAAGCAGGGAGAAATAATGGTTGCCAAATTAATAAGCGTTTCTTTGGGAAAAATTTAAATCTTGTATTGGGTGATGAAGATAATAGAGGGTATTGAATCTTGATTCTTGACATCTAGAGAGAACCCTATAGCCTAACACAATCCAATGGAATTGACCAAAAAACCCAAATAGAGTCAACCCTACTATAGGAGGAAGGGCCTGCAGTAAGAGCTTACCATTTTGCAAGAGCTGAGGGCGAATGTTGTTCTGCAAGAGTTGAGGGCGAACGCTGAGGGCGAATGCTGAGGGAAAATGTTGTTCTGCAAGAGATGAGGGCGAATGTTGTTCTGAAAGAGCTGAGGGCGAATCCAGGGCGAATGTTGTTCTGCAAGAGCTCAGGGCGAATGCTAAGGGTGAATTATATTTTGCAAGAGCTGAGGGCGAATGCTGTTTTGCAAGAGCTGAGGGCGAATGCTGAGGGCGAATGATGTTCTGCAAGAGCGGAGGGCGAATGCGCGCGTGATATCAGATGTTAATGTAGCACACATGTACATTTGAACACTAATAGATTTTTGTAGTTGAAATGCAATGCTTGTTTTCATTTAAATGTAGGGTTTTTAAAGCAGGGAGAAATAATGGCTGCCAAATTAATAAGCGTTTCTTTAGGAAAAATTTAAATCTTGTATTGGGTGATGAAGATAATAGAGGGTATTGAATCTTGATTCTTGACATCTAGAGAGAACCCTACAGCCTAACACAATCCAATGGAATTGACCAAAAAAACCCAAATAGAGTCAACCCTACTATAGGAGGAAGGGCCTGCGGTAAGAACTTACCATTTTGCAAGAGCTGAGGGCGAATGCTGTTCTACAAGAGCTGAGGGCAAATGCTGTTCTGCAAGAGCTTAGGGTGAATTCTGAGGGCAAATGATGTTCTGCAAGAGCTGAGGGCGAATGTTGTTCTGCAAGAGCGGAGGGCGAATGCGCGCATGATATCAGACGTTAATGTAGCTATTGCAACGGATACGAAACAATAAAATCATTTTTATGTAGCGCGCATATAAGTTTCGAATTTTTATGTAGCGCGCATATAGTTTTCGTATTTTTATGTAGCGCGCATATAAGTGTCATTATACCGACGGCGGAAAAAGTGTCGCTATTGCGACGGGTGCCTCCAAACGTCGCAATGGCAACACCTAGACATTGTGTTGCACTTGTGACGATTGGAGTCGTCTCAATAGCAATGCTTTGGGCCATAGTGTCGTAATTGCGACGTCTTCCTCCAAACTTCACAATTGAGACACTTTTCTAAGTGTCAGTATTGCGACACTTTTCTATAAACGTCGGTATAGCGACGGTTTCGGGCGGGATGGAAAAAAATTGGGGAAATTTCCGACATTTGGTCAAAAGCGTCGGAACCAAGTGTCGAAATTTCCGCCAAATGTAGCAGTGAGAGGGACCCAATTCAAGTGAAAATATGCAAGCTAGTAGTCAGAATACTTTTAGTGACCCTACATTAGCCAGACTCCAAGAGGAGTTGGCACAGGCTCGGCTGGAAAGGGGAAAATTGGAAGAAGACATTGTCCCTAGGAGAAGATATCAATAGTTGCAGCAGTAGATGAAGATCATCAATGAAGTAGAGGCTGAAGCCCATGAGAAGTGTCAAAAGGCAGAGGAGAAGGCTGAAAATGTAATGAATCAATTAAAATTAGCCCAGAATCGAATGGACACTCTCTGCTCATTGTACATCGATGTCTTAGCTTGTAGATGCCCTGCCAAGAATTATGCTTTATTTTTATTAGAAAGATATTTACAGCTAAAGATTAAGGCAGTTAGGGTAGGAAAATCTATAGAGCTAAAAACTATAGACGATTTTGTAACATGTTGCAAACTCTATGGGGTAAAGGTACAACGCCTCTTGTGTGAGTTTTATTTGCATAATCTCATATTGGAAAATGATAGTGAGACAAATCCTAGCCCTTTTGTGGGTGATATCCAATACCAGGCGTTTATTTCCTTTGTTGTTAATTAGTTAAAATGGCTTAAAGACTATAATGTTTTTCAAAGGCAGGAAAATGAATTAGATTTGTGGGTTAGGAGTGAACCTAAGCACCCATTACAATTATGGGCTAGGCAGAAGAATTTGATGACAAAGGAAGGTGTTATCCAAGCATTGGGGCTTGTCCATAAATCAAATTGTCTTGAATGGGATAGACTATTTCCTATCTATTAGAAACCAGGCTTACATAGCAGCTAAGGTCCGATGGGAAATTTCCAATCGAAATGTTCAAAATAGAGAACCATTTAACTATAAAAACTTTGGATTAGCTGCAAACCGCTTGGTTTCCTACAGCAACCTCATTCTGAGGGAAGGATCATTCTGGCTAGGGTGTAGGTTTCGAAGCCCCATTGCATGGTATCCTGCTACAGATTACAAATTCATTTATGAAATACCCAAAGGACAGATAGAGCATGTCTTCGAAGCATTAGCTGCAATGCATGGTTTTAGGCCTTTTGATGAAAAACCTTCTCCAACTTATTCTTTAACTGCTTTGCATGTGAACTATAGTTTTCATGAGGAAATGAAAAAGGGTAAGCAGGGGGGTATGTTGAGCAGTGGAAAAGGTATGAATTCACTATGTGTTTTCTCATTCTTTTACTTTAAACATAATTCTTTTTACCTTAGAAAGATGATTTATTACAATAATTATGGTATAATTGTGAATATTTATGTTTAAATTGTAAAAACATGACTAAGAATTGCTTTTTTATTGCTAAAAATAGGAATTAGGCGAGGTGAACAGCTATATCAGAGGCGAGGCTAAGATAAATGCAACTGTTGTTCCTCCAGCGTTAGACCAAATCTTGCCAAGGACAAGGAAATCCAAATGCATCGCTAAGAAAAGGCAGGGGACAACTCGGCTTCGGTCAAAGTAAATCATGTGACAACTAAAAGAAGGGAAGTGAATCCATCAGGATGGGATCACTATTCAAACCTCATCTTATTCCTTGTCTTGTCCATCAGAGTCTGTTATATAAGGCAACGCCCTTATTGATTAGGGGAGATCCTTGGATTCAAAACATTTCTTTTGTAATATTACGTTTTATTGACTCTTGGCTTTAGAGAGTGATCTCTGTAATACTTTTATGGTCGATTAATATAAAGGCGCGTTTCATTTCATCTTTCAAGTTCTGAAGTAATCCAACAGTGTTTCACTGGTGCTAAGGGCCCGACCCTGGTGGAATTACTCTTCTGTTTGTATTTCTATCCTTAGCTTATTGTCGTGTGATAATTGCGTTTAGATTCATTACGATTACAGAGTTATTTAATTACTGTTGAATAGAGTTCTGGTTTGTTGTGTGCGTTAATGAATTGCACTATTATTCTATCTTAGCAAGGATCGTATTTACTGTCTTATTCATCTTGCTATATTTTATAAAGCTTTGTTGTTCTATACTTAATTCTTATTGTTGTTCCATTGGTTTATGGTTCATTCCGATTGACTGTTTCATAGTGTGGTTGTCGACAGGGTTAGAATTTAAGAAGGTTTGTTGCTTGGTTGCGTTAAAGTTTATACTTTCTATTCAATTAATGTTTTTTGTTCCATTACTTTTTGTTGTTCATTTCTAATTCGTAGGTTCAGATTAGTAGAGAGATTGTTTATAGTTGTTGTGTAAACATAGCAATTACGAATCGTTGTTCCTTTCCAACTCTTGTTATTAGAATAATTTCTTCTTAGTTATTTTCATCAACAAGTAGTTCAAGTTTGATTTAATTTTGATTGCTTAAAGAACAGGACCATCAACTGTAGAGAACATTGGTTACTGCTTCCAAGTTCCCATATTGATCGCCTTGTCTCAGTTGTGATTTCAGTTGCATCGATTTCTAAGGGAATGAGTTATTGCTACTGCATCCCTGATTGATGTTTTGCAGAGTGAGTAGTTAAGATTTTAGAGTATTTCCATTCATGTTACTGTAATTAGATTTATTTACAAGCATCTGTTTACTCTTGTATCTAGAATATTGTACTACATCTTTCACAGCATTACTCTTAGCTAATTGCAGTATCAGATAGAGTACACTCTTGAAATAAAAATTCGCTCCCAGATTGATAATTAATGTAGGATAATTAGGTGTTTAAAAGATACCTTTTATACCTCAACAAATGGAAAGAGAAAACAGAGAACATAGTCAACTTTTCTCTCATGATCAATATTAATGAAATATATGAGTCAAGATGTTTAAGGAAGCACAAGGGAGACCGAATTGGGAAAGAGCCATGGTAGTCAAATATGAGGGTTTGATGAAAATCAGACTTGTGGTCTCACATCACTTTCATTAGGGAAGAAACCTATTGGTTGCAAAGGGAAGTACAATATCAAGTAGAAGGAAAATGATACATTTGACAAGTAAAAAGTATGGTTGGTTTCATAAGGGTTTTCTTAGCAATAGGGCATTGAATATGAGGATACCTTTGCTCCTACAACAAATATGAGCACCATCCAACTGGTTCTAGCCACGCTAGCACAATTTGGCTGGAAGGCCCATCGTGTGGATGTGAGAAGTTCCTTTCTTAATGGAGATTTGTGGGAAGAAGTCTACATGTATCAACCATACTATTTTAAGGTTTCAGGGAAGGAGCATCTGGTCTACAAACTAAAGAAGGCTTTGTATGGTTTGAAATATTCACCTAGGGCATGGTATATCAAGATTGATAGGTATTTGGATGAACAGGGGTTTCAGTGGAGTGCTTTAGATTCCAACATGTATGTGAAAAGAGTTGGTAATGATATCATCTTTCTGTTCATACATGTAGATGATATCATTATCATACATAGTGAGGCAATTTCAATAACACATCAAATCCAATATGAATTTTTTTTTTTGACTTGATATATCTAGGCCTCCCACACTACTATCTAGTTGTAGAAGTTTGGAAAATAGCTAACAAAATTTTTGTCTCACAAAAAAAATATGCCAAGGGTTTGTTGGACAAGTTTGTAATGATAGATTGCAAAGTCTCGTCTACACCTATGGAGAAACGGTTTGAAAATTTCAACCAAAATTGACTCTAAGGCAGTCAATGAGTCAATGTACATGTAACTAGTTGGTAGCTTGATATATCTTAGAGTCCCTAGACCTAATTTGAGCTTAGTTGTGAGCTTCATTTCTAGATTCATGATAATGCCAAGGGTATAGCACTAGCCAACAAAAAGGTGAGTGCAGAGATATGTGAAAGGGACACTTGAATTTGGCATTTTCTACAACAGAAGCAAAGACCCTAGCCTGTGTGGGTATACATATTCAGATTGGGAAGGTTCTATAGATAATAGAAAATCCACTTCTGGATATGTTGTTAGCCTTGGCATAGGTGCAGTCACATGGACCAGCAAGAAGCAGCATGCACAAGCCAGGAGACCTTTCTTCAACAGAAGGAAAATATCAAGGAGTAATGAAAGAAGCATGCTAGGCAGTTTGGCTCAAGAGGATGCATTGAAATGCAACAAACATAGCCAACACCCCTATGATGTGAGAACCAAGGCTTGATGAAACTTGCCAAGCATCTGGTCTTTCACGAGCATACCAAACATGTTGAGGTATATTAACACTTCATCACATAGCTTGCAGAAGATGGGTCTATCGAATTTTAGTATTGTCCTATAAAGAATCAAACTACGGACATTCTCACCAAGGGTTTGGGTCCTGAAAAATATGTAAAATTATGGGATAAGCTTGGTGTAGTTAGTATATTGACCATTAAGGGAGGGTATTAAAGTAAATATTAGTTCATTGTTCAATAATGGTCAATTATTTACTAGATTTAGGCACTAATAAATTCATATGGACCTTAATTTATTTTATGTGTTTGATGTCTTATTTCACTTTAGTGTGTGTTTCGGTCTATCTCACATTCATAAAGTGGATTGACTCAACTTTATTGTAACCTATATAAGAAAGCTTTTCCTTTCTCACTATTATATTAAAGGCACATGAAAACAATCAAAAGAGGGGTTTTTGTAGTTGCAAGACAAAATATTTTTTTTTCAAAGTGGAAGGCACATGAAAAAAGGCCCTTTATCCGTCCTTTCCTCAGGTACAAGAAACCCAAAATATTTTCTCACATTTTTTTTATATTTTTCTCCAATGACCCCAATGACTCACTTCACTATCCTTAGCTTGAAAACAAAGAGAAATAAATAAGAATAGAACCCCGACTTTGGATAACTTTAATTTTCAACCCCTTGAGAGCTTTCTTTGCTTCCCTTAGCTTCTCTTGAGAGAGAGATTGGTTGTATTTGCAGTCAATTTTAATACTTTCCCATAAATACTCAAGCACACAAATGCTCTTGTGAAAAAATATTGTAGATAGGTCCATGTCTGACACTAGTCCCTTAGTCGTGGGCCTCAGACTTTGATAATATCCCCTTGAAGCCACCACTGCACTGCCAATATCTCCATCTCATTCAAATTTCTTCGGATAAAGACTTCTTCCCACTAGAATTTGAATCTCATTCAGATGCTCCCTCATGACCAGATCCAAGCACTTTAGAAGCTCTGCATTTAATTCTACATGTTTCTTATCATTGGTGTTTAGAAATTGGGCCAAAGACACTCCACTAATCTCATGCCCACTATACTTCAGCACCACAGAAAACTCTTTGGTTGTGGCCTCTTGATCTTTCAATAGTTTAACATTGTATTTGCCTTTAGGCAAACACTACTTACTGTATATGTTTTTTTCCCATCAAAATTTTTTTTATCATTACCAATGGATGCGTTATTTTCTATCAACAACTTATTTTTAACTTCCATTCTATCTTCTTTGGAAACCCTACCTACTTTCACTTCCTTTTCTACTTTCCCAAGTTTCTTCTCATTTTCCTTCTTCCCATATCCATCACTCACTCTCTATACATCTAAGTCATAGTGGAAAATTTTCATAGATAATGAATGTTAATCCATTACCATTTAGAAGGAAAATGTTTGCTGGCAAAATTATGCACATTGTTGACAATGAAACTAGTTGTGAGAATCCTTCTCCTTATGGTGTATTAAATGACGTATAGAGTTGTAAAAAGTAAATATTGCTTAAGGCTATTGGGTACATGAACTTATTAAATAATGTATAGTAGCATAAATATTGCTTGCCCTCTTTACTTTCTTTGCAGATTTGAAAATATGTTAAAATTAACTTCATGAAATTCCAGAATTTACCTTTCTCTACCAGGGAAAATGGGAAAAGTGAACTTATCATAAAAGCACTTCATTGGTGGTAAATAAATGAGATATGAAGAAAAATCCAAAGGCCAATATTAGGCTCATGAAAATTGTGATCGTTATGAATGTGATGGACATCGTAATTGCATGCTATAATGAATGCAATGCCTTGATGTACAATTTTTAGTGCTAAAATCCTGTATTGCATTTTATTTATCTATTTATGTTTTATCGTGTCTGTGGATAGGCCACCGAGAAGCTAATAGCTACATGGCCGTGTTTAAATAAACCTAGTGATGGGAAGAGCTTGTCATGGGCACTAGAGAGGGTGTTAACGAGCCCTGAGCTAAAGAGTCGAAAGTTGACGGCCCTGTGGTCAAGGTTGCAGAAAGCTGTGAATGACATGGTGCAGTTCATTATAAAAAATGACGATGTGAATGACCTGTTTTATATCCCAGATCCATTACTGACTCTCTGTATATATAAGTCATATTGGAAAATTTTCACTCTCAGATTAAAGTTAACACGGAAATGATTGGCATAAATTCTGATAGGCCCAATGGCTCTCTTGCCTCCGCCATCTGGTCGATTAATGGGAACACGAGTGGCCTTAAATATCTATCCACTCTCTGACTTGCTTTCTACTATAATGGATTCGAATGAAACAGATTTCGAAGGAATTTGGACACTTATAAATCCCTCGGCAAACTCCTTCGCAGAAGCCATCGATGTCAAGCAGCTGGCTTCAGCTGCAGGTGGAGGCACTTGCGTAGGGATGGAAGGTACCCTAGAAGGATCTTTCGTATTGATATTAATATCCCTCATTTTGGAATCCATAACAGTTGCACGAATATTAGAAATATGTTCTTGAAGTAGAGGGCCTCAAGGTTGATCCGCTGAACCCTTACCTATGCCTCTTCCCTGACCCTGTCCCTTGCCTTGAACTAGGCCTTCGCCTTGGCCTCGACTTCCATTTCCACCTCTACCTATTCTTCTTCTGCTAGAGTTTCCTCCCCGATCCATAGTCAAAGAAAATAAAATGAACTACAACGATCTGAAATTAAATTAAATCAGTCTCAAGTCTTCCCAAGCTATTGGAACCCAACTTGCTCTGCAAACAGATATAGAGGGAAAACTCCGCATTTAATTTATAATAAATGCAATGAACTTAAAATCGCAGCGGAGAGAATATTTCAGCTTCCACTGCAAGAAACCTAGAAATCCAAGGGCGAAGAAGAGTGGAGGAGTGGTCTTTCCTCCGAATTAACAACACCCTTCAACTTTTCTTTTTTTCAGAGGGAGCTAGTAAGAGTCATTATTTTTCCTCAATATAGAAATTAGCATACAAATTACCATTACAGACTGCACTGCAGATTGAAATAAATATATGTTAGATGTAGAGCACTCAATAGCAACCATAAACATCTAGATTTCAGTATAACATAACCAGCTACCAGAGCCTACTAAAATTACCATATCCATAAACTAATTCAACTTACCTCTTAATAGACTATAATTGGCATGTACTATAGCGAAGAGAACACAGCCATGTACTGACATCGAAGACTTGGAAATTTTAGTGTTGTTTTCCCAATATTTCTTGTCTAAGTATATCCAAAAACACACTTCAAAATTTTTGAAAGATCCAATCCCCTGAGGCAAAGACGATCCTTCTCCGACCTATTCCAAAAGAAATAAACATCAAAAGCCCTAAACAGAAATTAAAAAAAGGGTTTTTATAAACTCCTCACGCAAGCTTAAATATTTGTTAAGTGGCGCCAAAATCTAGTTGGGCAACACTAGTTTTTTTTTATTTGTTTTGGGTTGGGTTTAGTTAAAAGCTGCTGGGCGGGAATTTAATTTTCATTTTCATTTTTTTTAATATTTAGATTGCTAATAATTAATTAATTTTTTATATTAAAAAAATAAAATATTTAATCAATTAGAAATCATTTTAATTTATTTTTTCAAATTAAAAATATTTTTAATATTTATCATTAAACTTATCCTAATAATATGGGTGAAATTGGTGTTTATGTTGTAAAGAGAAAAAATATTACTTGTTTTTTTCTATTGAGAAGATATAGAAATTGATTGTCATGATAGAAATTGATTGTCATGATTGGAATGTTCATGCATAAATCTACATTGGCTTGTTAGAATTATGAAACAAACCACCATTTATATATTTAAACGATCAAGATGACACATTTTTATGAATAAAATTATGAAACACTATGGAACATTTCAGCATAGTATTTATGGCAAAAACATTTAAGAGTTAGAATAGAGTCTTTAAGTGATCAAACTAAAAATAATACACATTAGATATATACACATAGATCATATATAGCAAGCTAAAGTGATTGCTAAAGCGATCGCTAAAGCAACATCTTCCTACGTCACCTAGTGTCCTAGATGGGCAAGGAAAGGTGTCATCAAACCAAATATACAACCATTCATATATCTCAGTTAGAAAATGATTAATGCCACAAGAATCACAAGGATTTAGATGTCAACCAAAATTTAAAAGTATCCACTAAAAACTCATATAGAAAGTGGGGTAACAGGTCCTATGACATCCAACATGTGATTTGCAATGGGAAATCCTCAACATTCTCTTTGGAGAAATAATGTCCCATTAAGGGGTTCAATAAGAGGTATGAGGCCCCATCAATCTGATAGTTGAAGAAGTTTGAATGTTGGCTTGTCAATTTTGGCCCTAATAAGGCAAGGCAACATGGAAGGAGGTGACCCCATTGGAAAAGTTCAAAAGGGCAAGGCCACATAAGATCTTATATAAAGATCTAAATCCAAGGACCTCCCTCATAAAAATAGTTAGACATGTATTGAAAGAAAGTATATAACTACCATCTAAATATTGATAAAATAAAATATAACATCCCTTGAATCCCATAATAAATGGATCATCTACAGAGGAGGTGATCCTCTAACTCAATGTTGTGTATATGGAAAAGCTATAATATGTTATTGAGAAGAGGAATATCATGATGTCATTAGTTTCAACTAGACACTAATGTAAACCCACTTTGAAATCACCAAGGGGGATCTGAAGGGCAACGTCTAGTGCTCTTGTGTGTATGATGGTTAAAAAATAAGCCCCCCTCTTATTTTCATGAAGTGTTCCTAGTACAATCCATTTTAGAGTCAAGGCCATGAAAAAATGAATTCCAATTACTAAATTTATTGTTTATAAATAAACTCTTTAACAACTTGACACAAACATATAATGATTTCATTTATATTGGAGGTGTATGTCACTAGAATCGTGTTACAACTTTAATCGATCCCCCACAAAAAGGTGTCATGCTCCCTTGTGATGATGCATCAACCCTAATGGAGAACAATCTTGTGATGTAAAAGGAATTTAAACATGATGTAACTTTAATAGTGCCCTACATTGACCCCTTGGCTCACCACTCATGGAAAATGTGAGGCTATTTCAAGCATTAATAAGGATAATATGATTTTATTTTCTCTTATGTATAGTATTCTACTTTGACACAATTGGTTTTTTTAGAAAAGAAAATATTTGTATCAAGGGTTAGCTCCTTGTTCATTAGGGTCGAAGAGGTTGTGTCATTATGAGTGATCCATTCATTGCCAAATCCTTATGTGGGTGAGCACTACAAGCTCCATGTCAACATGAAGTGTAGATATTTTAAGCAATTCTTATTGAGGTTTCACATATTATCCAGTCGTTCTACATTTGGTATACATGTTAATAAGGGCATTACCCACAAACACACACCCTCGAGACTAATACCTATTTCTCTAAAATTCAAATGGTACCAATGTTATTAGTTAGAGGTGAAGGATTCTCCTAACAAGTTATTTTGTTGGTTTGAGGTGTTTTTTTTTCCTTTGATACTAAGTGGTTAAGGGCTTCAAGAGTTAAGAGTTAAGGGCCAAGGGCGTGTGGGGAAATGGATTTAGGGGTTAAGGGCTTAATAATTAAGGGATTTAGGTGTTAGGGGTTAAGGGGTTAGGCTTTAAGGTGTTTAGGGGTTATGGATTAAGGTTTAAGGGTCACAAGTTAATAGAATAAGGGGTTAGTGCTTAGGGGGTTCATGGATTCTAGGTTAGGAGTTAGTGGCTTAAGGTTTAATGCATTAAGGGGTTGATGGCTTATGAGTTATGAGTGTAGGCGTTAAGGGATTATGGATTCAGGATTAAGGGATAGGGAATTTAGTGGTTATGGGTTAGTGGCTTATTGGTTGTGATAATGGGGCCCCTAATCCCCTTATCACCACTATCGGGGGTTCCCCTTTCAATTTCTCTTGTTACCTTTCCTCTAGGCCCCCTAGCCCCTATGAGATTAGATCTTAATCCCCCTTCTCATTCTCTAATGTGTGGATTATAGATCTTATTAAACCATGCTTGGACATCCCACTTATACCCATCCATGCTACATGTGTGTCCCCTAGTCCTGTTCAATACACCACAAAATACTCTTCCCACCTTTTCGGTCATATCATTAAACTTATCCTAACATTATGGGTGAAATTGGTGTTTATGCTGTAAAGTGAACACAAAAAAATATTACTTGTTTTTCTATTGAGAAGATGTAGAAATTGATTTTTATGATTGGAATGTGCATGCATCAATCTACATTGGCTTGTTTTTCGAGCTTAGACATGAATAATCATTTCGTCATACTCCATCCTATCGATGGAGTCTAATATCACAAATGTATCGATGGGAAGTTTGAGAGATTCTTTTTAAATCTTGTGTGTTGTGGTATTTATAAGCTCCTTGAGAATGTGTCTGAAAGATAGCTAGTATAAAGAGTTTAGGGAATCGATGATATCCTGTAGGATGGGATGTAGGTAGATGTTTTCTATCATGAATTATTGAACCAATTGATCATGATTTTTGAATCCACTATGATCTATATGGATTTTACTCTTTTTATGGATGAAATTTCCAGAAGGGTACAAAGAGAAATGAAATCAACTCAGTTGTTGGAGCCTTAACTTTGCGTATATCTTACTTTCTTGCTATAAGACTGGGAGAGGAAGAGTACCACACCCACTTTGTATCTAGGTGGGATAACTTGTGCAACACCATCAAAGAAGTCATGGGGGCATCCAAGAGGGAGTGGAGGAATTACCAGAATCCATTATTTTTGTGGTTTAGGATGAATCTTGTCTTCCAAACATTGTTTAATATTAATTCAATTGTGATCTTTATTACAATTTCTCATGAACAAAATTTATTTTTGTTCCAATCCCACTAGACATTGCTAATTGGAATGCATGGGAAACCTTTATAATAATCTTCCATGATGTTGAGTTACTAATTTTTGAATTTTCTTCCAAGCTTAGATAGGAACACGAGCCTATCATGTTAAATTTTTCAAGGGTGGTGGTGATGACCTCTACACTGTGTAAGGACAAGAGATAAATAAGTGTGAAGAAATATCATCATATGACTTGAATAAAGGATAGATGTTGGGGTGTTGGGGTGATTCGTAAAATATTATGGATATTTCTTGTGAAAAAAATGTGTTATTGTTCCGATCCCACCAGATATTGCTAATTAGAATGCATGGGAAACCTTTTTAATAATCTTCCATGATGTTGAGTAACTAAGTTTTGAAATTTTCTTCCAAGCTTAGATAGGACCATGCGCCTATCATGTTCAAGTTTGCAAGGGTGGTGGTGATGACCTGCACTGTGTTAGGACCAGAGATAAATCAGTGTGAAGAAATATCATCATATGACTTGCATAAAGGATAGATGTTGGAGTGATTCGTAAACTATCATGGATATTTATTGTGAAAAAAATGTGTTTCTATTCCAATTCCACCAGATATTGCTGATTAGAATGCATGGGAAACCTTTTTAATAATCTTCCATGATGTTGTGTAACTAATTTTTCAAATTTTCTTCCAAGCTTAGATAGGAACACAAGCCTATCATGTTCAATTTTGCAAGGGTGGTGGTGATGACCCACATTGTGTTGGGACAATATATAAATAAGTGTGAAGAAATATCATCATATGAATTGCATAAAGGATATATGTTCGGGTGATTTGTAAACTATCATGGATATTTCTTGTGAAAAAAATGTGTTGTTGTTCCAATCCCACAAGATATTGCTGATTAGAATGCATGGGAAACCTTTATAATAATCTTCCATGATGTTGAGTAACTAAGTTTTGAAATTTTCTTCCAAGCTTAGATAGGACCATGAGCCTATAATGTTCAATTTTGCAAGGGTGGTGGTGATGATATGCAATGTGTTCGAACAAGAGATAAATAAGTGTGAAGAAATATCATCATATGACTTTCATAAAGGATAGATGTTGGGGTGATTCATAAACTATCATGGATATTTCTCATGAACAAAATGCGTTTTTGTTCCAATCCCACTAGAAATTGTTGATTATAATGCATGGGAAACCTTTATAATAATATTCCATATGATGTTTTGTAACTA
Organism: Pinus albicaulis; assembly: GCA_034641835.2. Lineage (NCBI taxonomy): Eukaryota > Viridiplantae > Streptophyta > Pinopsida > Pinales > Pinaceae > Pinus > Pinus albicaulis. The sequence continues at coordinate 43,447,590 of CM076584.1, forward strand.
AGTTTTGAAATTTTCTTCCAAGCTTAGATAGGACCACAAGCCTATCATGTTCAAATTTTCAAGGGTGGTGGTGATGACCTGCACTATTTTGGGAGAAGAGATAAATAAGTGTGAATAAATATAATTATATGAATTGCATAAAGGATAGATGTTGGGGTGATTCATAAACTATCATGGACATTTCTCATGAACAAAATGTGTTGTTGTACCAATCACACCTGATTTTTTGATTAGAATGCATGGGAAGCCTTTATAATAATCTTCCCTGATCTTGTGTAACTAAGTTTTGAAATTTTCTTCCAAGCTTAGATAGGACCACGCGCCTATCATGTTCAACTTTTCAAGGGTGGTGGTGATGACCTACACTATGTTGGGACAAGAAATAAATAAGTGTGAAGAAATAGCATCATATGACTTGCATAAAGGATAGATGTTGGAGTGATTCATAAACTATCATGGATATTTCTCGTGAAAAAAATATGTTGTTGTTCCAATCCCACCAAATATTGCTGATTAGAATGCATTGGAAACCTTTATAATAATATTCCATGATTTTGTATAACTAAGTTTTGAAATTATCTTCCACACTTAGTGTTAGCTCCCCGTAATTTGCTAGATTGATTGAGATACAAAGGTACAGGGTAACATCAAACCAAGCTTTGCAATCCTAGGACCTAGCCTTCTTGGATTCGGAGAGGGATCTCTCTAGTAGGTGCCAAGATGTGAACTTGCTTACTGATTAGGGTTGATTTTAGGCTAGATGTTAAGTGCAGGGTATTTTGATTGTTTTTGGTTGGGTATGATGCTTAGATAGATTTAGATAGAAAACAAGGAAGATTGTTAAGTCATTGGGAAATGGAGTCAAACAAGGTCATGAATGAGTTCATCAATGGTGTCAAGAGAATTTGCAGGGCAATTTAACTTGGTTGGTGGATCTTTAAGGTTGTGAAGGATCATGAGATGGAAATTTAAACTTGGGAACAACAAGCTAATAAAGGGCAGAAATATAATCCTTTATATACTTGTAAACTGAGGGAGTTAGAATATTTATAAGCATAGCGAGAGAGTCAAAGGCTTAAGAAAAACCTAATCCATTTGATTTCAGACTGAAAGCAGATAATCAACCAAGACAACATTCAGATAAACCATATAAAGGAAAAAAAATATTTAATCTTTCATGGATTTTATCATCAAGAGCAAGAAAAACATTTAAGATGCACATTAATTATAACCATAGAAGGAGAGAAAAACCTAACATCCACAGTGACATATATGAAAGTTCCTTGAGACAATTTTAGCTAAGTGCAGGCAAAGAGCATGGTTAAGACAAACTTCTTTGACAAACTATAGGCAAAGCTGCTTCAAAAGATGATTTCAAGAACAAAGTATTTCAGAGGTAACAATATGCAAGGCTAGCCATAAATCATAATTGATACTAACTGATCTAAACCATTCAAGAAAATAGACAAGCCAAAAACTTATTAGAGAGCAAGAGATGAATTCCCTAACATATCTTAGCAAAAGAAAACATTAAGGCAGTGAAGGAAACAAACAGATCTAAGGTGCCATCAACAAACATATCTTAGTCTACATTTTTTGTCCTATTGCAGCATAGATGGATGGAAAACATATGGGAAACTTAGAAAACATTAACAAGAGAAAAATTTACCATCAACCAGGCCCTTGGATCCTGCAAACAGTCCTTCTCCATCAACAAGTAAATCAGATCATGCATAAGCTCCAAGACATCAATTTCTCATCCAAGGCTTCAAGGGAATATGTATTACTTCAGCATAAGTCATCAACATCCAACAAAATATACAAGAGACTCATGCTCTATTTATGGAGAAAATGAGGAGGTGGAAACCCTAAGAGGCTTCCAGAAACCCTAATTCAGCCATAAATGTCATAAATGTGCTTAATGACCATGCAAGGCCCAAGAAACATAAGAGATAAGAAAATAAATGAAACACACAAAAAACATAACTCCCCAATCAAATCAGGAGTGTTTTGTCCAAGAAAATATTAAAAAACCAATTTTCCATTAATTAGTGTCTTTTGTTGACTTCTTGGCAAAAAGTTGTCTGTGTGCGTAGCTCCATATCAGTAAAACATACGGTCAGTTGCAGCTGAGGGCATTGGATTTGGCCCCGTGATGGCTCGTTGGAAAGCTTGAAGAGTATAATTTCTATAAATACTTGATTTGAGCTGAATGGATTCCATTTACTTACTCAAAAATCCAATCTCCCATGACTACTCAACGCACAGCACCAGGCCTAAAAAGGAGGTAGAAAGGTCATTTTTGAGGTGTTTTTTGACCTTTTGAGGGGGAAAAAATGCTCCAATTGACCTAAAATTTTTTGGGTAGAATTTTGGTGACATGAAAAACCCAAAAATGTAAACTTTAGTAGCTGAGGATGCCCCAAAAAAGAGCGTAGCGCCTAGGGTGCTGCACTCCTAGGGGCCAAAATTTGGAAAAAACAAAAAGTTTTCGGATTTGCCTCAAACTTGGTGGAGAGGTCCTTTAAGGGTTTGGATAAGCCTATGAAAAATCTTGAGTTATTTCTCCAAGTTTTTCTTGGTCTTTACTCTATTTAAGTGCTCAAATTTCAATGCCTCTTTACTGATTTCTTCATTTTCAGTTTGTTCTTCTTTTTCGAGCTACTTGCTACACTTCTCTCACTATCACCTTGTTTGGCATGAAAAACCACCCTCTTCTTTGTCTTCACCACATTCCATTTGATGAACTTCAAAGCCTGTATATAGAAAATGTGTGATCATGTTGATACTTTTACCTTGGAATTTTAGTCATGTATTTTTTATGCCTCCAGTTTGCTTAGGGAATAGATTGATAGAAGAATTATGCCTTCTTTCAACTGATATGCTGTCATGTTTTTCTCTTTGAAACAATGAAAAACCTCCAAGTGTGAAACCCTAGCAGCAAGCATCAAAAATCCCTTTAGTACTCATGTGGGCCATCACTATGAAAAACATTTGGTTTGTTTGTCCTACTCAATCTTCCTGTAGGTAACCCTTTGTGACAGTCCTGTAGAAATGTTACTAAGGGTTAATCTATCTTTTGTAGAATATACCTTTGATAAGGACACCATTTCTTGGAGGTCTCTCTAATTTTTTGCAAATTGTGTATTTCTTGGCCACTTCTGTTGTTGCGGGGGCCAACACAACTTCATCTTTTGATCACTATCCTTTGGTGAAGTGAGATACAATGCTCCTTGTCTTTGTGCTAATACTCTCTGCCTTTTTGTATCTTTGGTGTGGTGAAATCCGTCCTTCTTTTTCAAACCCTACAAGGCAGCTTGAAACCCTCTGAAGCTATCCGTTGTTATGAAGGAGGTCCTTGTATTAGCTTTCAGAAACTTTAGAGGAAAAAAATTTGATTCTTGAAAGTATTTGGAAAAATTTGCAGAGTGCTACCAGGAGCGCAACGCCTGTCTGTCTGTGCGCAGCGCCATATTGAAGAAGGCATTTGGAGGCCTTCCCGGTGTCAGAATGAGCTACGTGATAGCTCGTTGGAAATCTTGTGGAGTATAATTTCCAAATATACATTTTTTTTTTCCTATTTAGAGTTTATTTTCCCATCAAAAAGTTAATTCTCCCAAGACTGGTTAAAAAGTCCTGAATGATGGTGCAGAAACGCAGAGTGCTGATGCAGACCACTTTTGGATGACTTCCTCAATTCCAAATTGAGTCCATGATAGCTCATTGGAAATATCGTTAAGTCTAGTTGTCTTCTGATTCATCAAGCAAGTCATTTGGACACTCTAGCTGTGAGAAAAACTGATTTTCCCAAGGTCACTCCAGAAGTACAGAATTTCTCCCGTGACATCTGTATTTTTGACATTGATCTCAAACCATAATACCTGTGTAAAAACTGAAGGAGGTTTTTCTTCTTGGCCCTATTATGGACAAACACCTCTCTCATATTTTCCAAATTCATCTTTTGTTGGTCCGAAACACAATTTGAAGCAAAACTAGCCCTAGGTGTGACACATGGCTTGTCTCTTGGAATGAATTCTTGGAAAATGATGGAGGCATGATTTTTATGAGCTGGTATAGACTTATTTTTTCTTACATGATCTATCAAATGAATATTTTTCTCTTGTGCATCCCTTTCATGTCAAACCCTAGCTTAGTTAGAAGAGGAAATTACGGTTTGGTGTGAGGATTTAGGATTGCCTTGCAGAGGGAGGGGAATGAAGGGGTTAAGGGTTGTCTAAATTCTTGGGGAAATTTTTAGGGATAGGGATAGATGTCAGGGAGTAGGGGAAAGTGTAATTTAAGGAATTTAGTGAGGGGAAGGGGTCCAAAAGTTCAAAACACAGGCCTAGTCTTAAAAAGTGTCAATTTGTGGCAATAGACTAGGTTTTGTAGAAAAATGATGATTCTGAGGGATAGGAGTGATAGGAAGTGTTTATGGAGATATTTTAAGGATAGGAGGAGGTGTAAGAGCATAAATATATAAGCCTTGTTGACGATTTAATCATGGAGGTCATGAAACGAAGAAAAATGCCCTTAAAAACCCTAGATAGGCAATGGAGGAGTTTTAGGCAAAACAAAAATAGAGGGCTGAGGCCAAAGGTGGCGAAACATAGTGATAATCAGTGGCATGAGCCCATGATGGGTCTTCTAGGATGGGTGAGCTAAGCTTGGCATGACGGAATGATGAAATAGTGAAAAAATTATCCTAAGGATAATGAAGGCCGTGAGATTTCAAGAACTCACAATGTTCATGAACTTTGTTTCTAGAAATCTAAAACTGATACTTAGTCATCTTTAGATAGTGAAAACTATGGATGACTAACAGTGACTCCACTTGGGAAGGGAAGCTCCTTTTCAGGAGGTGTCCAGAACTTTCAGATCTCTTGGTTTATGAAGACTAGTGCCTTATCCATTGGGCAGATTTTTACCTCTTTCACTTGTTGATGCTTGCTTGAAGCTGTGTTCTTTAGTAATCTGAAAGAACATGATTAACATCAAAATAATCTCTACCTACCCAACCTACTTGCCTAAAAAATTTTCTTCCTTGGGTGCATTTGAACTGGCAAACCCTTGACATTTTTAATTTTGAAAACACAAATCAAACTATCTAATTGTAGCCGTATTTCTTCCAAGAGTTCAGATTAGGCTAATGAAATCTCTTATTCTCTACCTAGTCTAATCATTTGTCATGATTAAATTGTTTGAAAAACTTCATTCTCTAAGCTATAAACATGAAATTGAAAGCATGGTTTAAATCAAGATTAGGCAATCTGACTTACCATGAGTTGTGGCATAAGAACAAGCTACACACAAACATTATTTTGCATAAAAGTAAAATAGAAAGATAAGGGTTGTGATCTATCATTTTTTCTGCATCCTCATCTTCCTCTTTGGTTCTGTTTTGAGCATGTGGAACCCGTATCTTTTCATTCCTAATCTATTCTCTTTTGACAAGTCAAGTTTACATGATTTTGACAAGTTTTTCTTTCACTAATCTATCAACAAATAAATTTAAAACATGTTCAGCCATGATTAGGCTATATGACTAAACAAGACTTCTTTTTCAAAAACAAGTAGTTGCGTTTAGACTTGCACACTTTCAGGATCACTATTTTTTTGGTATGGGGCTGTACCTCTTCTTTTTATCTTCCTTCTTTTTCATTTTTCTTTGTTTTTTACTTTTTTCATTTTTTCCAAACAATCTAGAACTAAAAATATGCTCACAAGGCTGAGCTTATTTTTCATATCTATCTATCTATCCTAATCTAACCTATACATAATATACATTCATTTGGTGAAATATATTTTCCAACATAGCCAATCAAGCAGATGATTCCATGAGAGATTTTTTTTCAGCTCTTTGAGAGTGCTGAAGAAATAAAAATGCCACTTCCACCTTACTTTTTTTTCGAATAGTAGTGCCTAAAATGTTCTTGAAATTCTGCATCAAACTACTCTTGACATGTTTTACACCTTCTTCAAGTGCCTCTAACAAATCAGCAAAGAGATCTTGAAACAATACCTAGCTTAGAGGATTTGGGAGATAAGCTTGATCCAGGACTACTTCTTCCTTCACTTGGTTGAGCTTAGGACTCCTTTGGGAAAGAAGCTCATCCTCTTCCTCATGATCATCTGAACTGGTCGACTCATCATAGATTGAAATGTTGTCTTCAAGAAGTCCTGGTATGCTCTGATTTAGTAGATTGAATTCTGTGTGAAGACCATCATGTTGATGAGTAGGAGCATTCTTAAGTGATAAATATTCTTGAGAAAGAGGTGCAACAACTCTTATGTGATTGTAAATTTCCAAGCCTTCATCTAAAATTTGAATTTCAATGGGACTTGGTGGTTGGAAATCTGAAGCTGAAAAATATTCCGTGTGCCAAATGATTTCATCAACCATTTCAGGAAAATGTTTTTCACTTACAACTTGCTCAAGAAGTTATTTTTCTTCTCCAATTTCAACATCAAAACTGAAACACTATTGATTCCCAATCACATGAAAGTTATTGTTGATGGGCTGATATGAAGTGGAACAAAGGGTTAGAGATCCTTCACTTACTTCTGAACTTTCAAGGCTTCCATCATCAGTGGCATAGGTGGCATGAATTGGCTTAATACCTTTTTGAAGTTGATGAAAATGATCTTCCTCCCACAAACCAATTACTGATTTCTCTGCAAAGTTAGTTTCTGTTTGGAGGATATCATCATCAGATTGATAAAACTTTGGAAACTCATCAAAATAAGTAGTGTCACCAATCAAACATATTGGATTATTAGTTTTTTCTTCTTTGAATTGATCTACAAGTTCACTTTCTGATTTATGGTAGATGGATTTAGTAGGAGAAATAACAAGAATGTTTTGTTTACATGAAGGCTTAGAGGGTGGTTGCATGTTTAATATCTGATTTATTTCCTTTTCATTCAAAAGAGGAGGCATTTTTCTCTTTCTTTGGATAGAAGTACAATAGTTCTCTTTTTCTTGTGAAGGCTAATTTTGAGGCTGAATGTTTTCTTGAGCCTCACCTAGAAGAGATGGTGAGTCATCACTTGTGCCTTCAGAGAGATCTTGTGGGTTTTCTTCTATACCTTGATTGATTTCTTCCTCGACTAAATCATCCAGGCTGTCATGATATTTATCTTGAGAATTAAATTCATGAATGGATGTTAAGAGGTCTTCAGGATACAAATTTTCCAAATCTTCATCACTATCTATAAGGTACTGTATGATATCCTGAGATTGATCACAACAATTTCCAGCTAATGACAGAGATGGGCAATACCCTATATAGTGTTTATAGAATACCTTGTGGAAATCCTTAAAAGAAAACAAGATGCCAGGTTCCAGCCATTCATACCAATTTCTTGCCTTACCTTCTAATGTTGCCATAAACATTTTCATGAGGCAATCCTCATGCCATTCAACCTTTAACCTCCATACATGTATATGAAAATTTATGAGATGTAACAAGGGGTCATCAACTTTTTCATCTTGAAAGATAGGTAGGTTTTTTAACCAATTTATTTCAGGCATTTTGTGTGGGAATCCAGGGATATGATCCCTACTCATTGGGGCATATCTTCGTTGTATTCTTGGATCCATGTTTGTAAATCAGAAATGGTCACTAAATCTTTTCAACCAGTCTAGAGTTCTCTACCAGTGGAGTCTTTAGGTCTATTGAGAGTTGTGGAGTCACCAGGTGGAGGGTTTAAACTTTTCTGTCCACCATCAGCATGATTGGGATTGCTTAATGCATTCCCAGGGGAGTCTATGAGAGCTAGTGGGGTCAACAGGGCTACTGAAGACCAATGGAGTCGCTAGGTGGATGATGTTTAATGTTTTAAGGATGTTCTTGTTGTCCACCATCAACAACTAAATACCAATCTAAGGATGTTTGTGAGTTTTCTCAGATCTAAGGAATACTTAGTTTGTCACTAACTTAGAAGGTCCCACCGTGATCGCCATTATGTTGGTGTGAGCGGTGGGATAAATCCACAAGATAGTACTCTTAAGGGTTTTTTTGAAAGTTTTAGGGAAGTCTAAGTTTGTTTATCACTCAGAGTCCCACCGTGATTGCCATTTTGTTAGCTCCCCATAATTTTCTAGATTGATTGAGATACAAAGGTACAGGGTAACATCAAACCAAGCTTTGGAATCCTAGGACCTAGCCTTCCTGGATTCGGAGAGGGATCTCTCTAGTAGGTGCCAAGATGTGAACTTGCTTACTGACTAGAGTTTATTTTAGGCTAGATGTTAAGTGCAGGGTATTTTGATTCTTTTTGGTTGGGTATGATGCTGAGATAGATTTAGATAGAAAACAAGGAAGATTGTTAAGTCATTGGGAAATGGAGTCAGACAAGGTCATGAATGAGTTCATTAATGGTGTCAAGAGAATTTGTAGGGAAATTTAACTTGGTTGGTGGATCTTTAAGGTTGTGAAGGATCATGAGATGGACATTTAAACTTGGGAACAACAAGCTAATAAAGGGCAGAAACAGAATCCTTTATATACTTGTAAACTGAGGGAGTTAGAATATTTATAAGCATAGCGAGAGAGTCAAAGGCTTAAGAAAAACCTAATCCATTTTATTTCAGACTAAAAGCAGATAATCAACCAATAAAACATTCAGATAAACCATAGAAAGGAAAAAACTTATTTAATATTTCATGGATTTTATCATCAAGAGCAGGAAAAACATTTAAGATGCACACATAACTATAACCATAGAAGAATAGAAAACCCTAACATCCATAGTGACATCTATGAAAGTTCTTTGAGACAATTTTAGCTAAGTGCAGGCAAAGAGCATGGTTAAGACAGACTTCTTTGACAAACTATAGGCAAAGCTGCTTCAAAAGATGATTTCAAGAACAGAGTATTTCAGAGGTAACAATATGCAGGGCTAGCCATAAATCATAATTGATACTAACTGATCTAAACCATTCAAGAAAATAGACAAGCCAAAAACTTATTAGAGAGCAAGAGATGAATTCCATAACATATCTTAGTAGAAGAAAACATTAAGGCAGTGAAGGAAAAAAACAGATCTAAGGTGCCATCAACAAACATATCTTAGTCTAAATTTTTTGTCCTAATGCAACATAGATGGATGGAAAACATATGGGAAACTTAGAAAACATTAACAATAGAAAAATTCACCATCAACCAAGCCTATGGATCCTGCAAACAGTCCTTCTCCATCAACAAGTAAATCAGACCATGCATAAGCTCCAAGACATCAATTTCTCATCCAAGGCTTCAAGGGACTATGTATTACTTTTAGCATAAGTCATCAACATCCAACAAAATATACAAGAGCCTCATGCTATATTTATGGAGCAAATGAGGAGGTGGAAACCCTAAGAGGCTTCTAGAAACCCTAATTCAGCCATAAATGTCATAAATGTGCTTAATGACCATGCAAGGCCCAAGACACATAAGAGATAAGAAAATAAATGAAACAAACCAAAAACATAACTCCCCAATCAAATCAGGAGTGTTTTTTCCAAGAAAATATTAAAAAACCAATTTTCCATTAATTAGCGTCTTTTGTTGACATTTTGGCAAAAAGTTGTCTCTGTGCGTAGCTCCATATCAACAAAAAATAGGGTTTGTTGCAGTTGAGTTTTGGACCCCTTCCCGGCATTGGATTTGGCCCCATGATGGCTCGTTGGAAATCTTGAAGAGTCCAATTTCTAGAAATACTTGAGTTTTGCTGAATGGATGCCATTTAATTGCTCAAAAATCCAATCTCCCATGACTGCTCAACGCACAGCGCCAGACCTGAAAAGGAGGCAAAAAGGTCATTTTTGAGGTGTTTTGTGACCTTTTGAGGGGGAAAAAATGCTCCAATTGACCTGAATTTTTTTGGGTAGACTTATGGTGACATGAAAAACACAAAAATGTAAACTTTAGCAGCTAATGATTCCCCAAAAAAAAGCGTAGCGCCTAGGGTGTTGCGCTCCTAAGGGCCAAAATTTGGAAAAAACAAAAAGTTTCCGGATTTGCCTCAAACTTGGTGGAGAGGTCCTTCAAGGGTTTGGATAAGCCTATGAAAAAGCTTGAGTTATGTCTCCAAGTTTTTCTCAGTCTTTACTCTATTTAAGTGCTCAAATTTCAATGCCTCTTTACTGATTTCTTCATTTTCAGTTTGTTCTTCTTTTTCGAGCTACTTGCTGCACTTCTCTCATTATCACCTTGTTTGGCATGAAAAACCACCCTCTTCTTTGTCTTCACCACATTCCCTTTGATGAACTTAAAAGCTTGTATATAGAAAATGTGTGATCATGTTGATACTTTTACCTTGGAATTTTAGTCATGTATTTTTTATGCCTCCAATTTTCTTAGGGAATAGACTGATAGAAGAATTATGACTTCTTTCAACTGATATGCTGTCATGTTTTTCTCTTTTAAACAATGAAAAACCTCCAAGTGTGAAACCCTAGCAGCAAGCATCAACAATCCCTTTAGTACTCATGTGGGCCATCACTATGAAAATAATTTGGTTTGTTTGTCCTACTCAATCTTCCTGTAGGTAACCCTTTGTGACAGTCCTGTAGAAATGTTACTAAGGGTTAATCTATCTTTTGTAGAATATACCTTTGATGATGACACCATTTCTTGGAGGTCTCTCTAATTTTTTACAAATTGTGTATTTCTTGGCCACTTCTGTTGTTGTGGGGGCCAACACAACTTCATCTTTTGATCACTATCCTTTGGTGAAGTGAGATACAATGCTCCTTGTCTTTGTACTAATACTCTCTGCCTTTTTGTATCTTTGGTGTGGTGAAATCAGTCCTTCTTTTTCAAACCCTAAAAGGCAGCTTGAAACCCTTTGAAGCTATCCACTGTTATGAGGAGGTCCTTCTATTAGCTTGTAGAAACTTTAGAGGCAAAAAATTCGATTATTGAAAGTATTTGGAAAAATTTGCAGAGTGCTGCCAGGAGCGCAGCGCCTGTCTGTATGTGCGCAACACCATATTGAAGAACGAATTTGGAGGCCTTCCCTGTGTTAGAATGAGCTCCATATAGCTTTTTGGAAATATTGTGGAGTCTAATTTCCAAATATACAATTTATTTCCTATTTAGAGTTGATTTTCCTAGCCAAAAGTTAATTCTCCCAATACCGGTCAAAAAGTCCTGAATGATGGTGCAGAAACGTAGAGTGTTGGTGCAGACCACTTTTGGATGACTTCCTCAATTAAAAATTGAGTTCATGATATCTCATTGGAAATATCCTTAAATCTAGTTTTCTTTTGATTCATCAAGAAATTCATTTGGACACTCCAGCTGTGAGAAAAACTGATTTTCCCAAGGTCACTCCAGAAGTGCAGAATTTCTCCCGTGACATATGTATTTTTGACATTGATCTCAAACCATGATACCTATGTAGAAAATGAAGGAGGTTTTTCTTCTTGGCCCTATTATTGACAAAAACCTCTCTCACTTTTTCCAAATTCATCTCTGTTTGGTCCAAAACACAATTTGAATCAAAACTAGCCCTAGGTGTGACACATGGCTTGTCTCTTGGAATGAATTCTTGGAAAATGATGGAGGCATGATTTTTATGAGCTAGTATAGACTTATTATTTCTTACATGATCTATCAAATTAATCCTTTTCTCTTGTGCATGCCTTTCATGTCAAACCCTAGCTTAGTTGGAAGAGGAAATTAGGGTTTGGTGTGAGGATTTAGGATTGCCTTGCAGAGGGAGGGGAATGAAGGGGTTAAGGGTTGTCTAAATTCTTGGGGAAATTTTGGGGGATAGGGATAGATGTTAGGGAGTAAGGGAAAGTGTAATTTAAGGAATTGAGTGAGGGGAAGGGGTCAAAAAGTTCAAAACACAGGCCTAATCTTAAAAAGTGTCAGTTTGTAGCAATATACTAGGTTTTGTAGAAAAATGATGATTCTGAAGGATAGGAGTGATGGGAAGTGTTTATGGAGGTATTTTAAGGATAGGAGGAGGTGTAAGAGCATCGAGATATAAGCCTTGTTGATGATTTAATCATGGAGGTCATGAAACGAAGAAAAATGCCCTTAAAAACCCTAGATAGGCAATGGAGGAGTTTTAGGCAAAACAAAAATAGAGGGTTGAGGCCAAAGGTGGCAAAACATAGTGATAATGAATGGCATGAGCCCATGATGGGTCTTCTGGGATGGGTGAGCTGAGCTTGGCATGACGGAATAATGAAATAGTGAAAAAATTATCCTAAGGATAATGAAGGCCGTGAGATTTCTAGAACTCACAATGTTCATGAACTTTGTTTCTAGAAATCTAGAACCGATACTTAGTCATCTTTATACAGTGAAAATTATGGATGACTAACACTTAGATATGACCACAAGCCTATCATGGTCAAATTTTCAAGGGTGTTGGTGATGAACTGCACTGTGTTGGGACAAGAGATAAATAAGCGTGAAGAAATATCATCATATGACTTGCATAAAGGATAGATGTTGGGGTGATTTGTAAACTATCATGGATATTTATTGTGAAAAAAATGTGTTTTTGTTCCAATCCCACTAGATATTGTTGATTAGAATGCATGGGAAACCTTTATAATAATCTTCCGTCATTTTGTGAACTAAGTTTTGAAATTTTCTTCCAAGCTTAGATAGGACCACAAGCCTATCATGCTCAATTTTGCAAGGGTTGTGGTGATGACCTGCACTATGTTGGGTCAACTAGAGATAAATAAGTGTGAAGAAATATCATCATATGACTTGCATAAATGATATATGTTGGGGTGATTCTTAAGCTATCATGGATATTCCACTAGACAGTTCATCATAACAAACTAGATAAAACTATATTTAAAAATGAATGAATAAGAGTTTGTGACAAGAAGTGTTAGTGAGTTTCAGGTGTGCTAAGGAGGGAGTGATGTCCAGGCATGCTAGGCAGTGTTAAGGCATTCTAGAGGCCAAGGAAAAACAAGGGATTACTAGTCTCAAATGCATGAAAATTAATGAATAAGAGTGTGTTACAGTGAGTATCAACGAGTTCTAGGTGTGCTAAGGAGGGATTTTAGGGATTGAGAACTTCCTTCATAAGTCTTATTCTTCTCCCTCAATCCTTCAATCCCCCTCCTCTATCCCTAGAAGATCAAGTCCCTTACTTAAAGGAAATCAAGTCCAACTCTTTATTCTATCTTAAAGAAATGGTTTCTAGGGTCACTTCCCACCTATTCATTGACTAATACTCTACAAGTGACTTCCTACACTACCGAGACTCCTCCCATCGATGAAATTCCATGAAGAGCAAGGAGCCCTAGTTGTGGTGACAATGGGCTAAACCTCCATCGTTTCCCTTGTCCTAGCAGTTTCCCTCTTAGGAACCCCTTTTAGGTCCACTATTAGTTTGAGTGCTAATAAGTTGTTCACAACTCCATTTGTGAACAACTCTTTGGTATGCCCAATTTTTCCATACTACGACTCCAAGATGAGAAGTCTAGGGCTATGAATATTTCCCTTATTCTCGCTGAATTAATCCTCTACAATATAGTGAACTAGGGCTAGTTGGCTGGCCTACTTGACTGCTACTTTAGTCCTTCAAAGTCTGCACATCCTTACGCCCTATACACCTTCCCTTCTACCAATCTTGTTTTCCTTCACAAGGAAAAGGGTTAGGGATCTTCCTTTATAGTCACCTAACAACCCTCCAATTGTACTTGGAATACCATCAATATTCCTAGCCACAGTCAATTATTTTTACTGATCTAGGGCCCACAATATTGTCTTCATATAGGGCTCTTCAAATCTTCCACCTAACAATGGTTTGAGTCCTCTCAAAATCATTTTTCTTGTGTATCAAAAATTTTATCTTTGTTGTCCAATATATGAAAAAATCTGAACTACTCCTCTTATCATCCTTCTAATAATCTGTAGATGAATGAACTAGGGTCACAAATCAGCCACTAACAGTCCATTGACTAATTTTTTATAGGTTTCTTCCGATCTCTGTCTAGAACTCTATGGATATTCCACCAAAATCAACTTCTCTACATGTCAATCCATTCTTCATATGGCACATTTCTTCTACATGTTGAATCTTCCGCTTAGGTTTCGCCCTCCTTTGGATCTGCTATCTCCACACATACTGAATCTGCAAACCATCTTCCAGATCTATGGTCTATATTGTAGAAATAAAACTCGCTCTAAGGGTCACAACCACTCTTCTTCTACACAAATTGGTCACAGTCTTAAGGGCATACATTATGAACTAAACATGCTAGGAAATTTTTGTGCCTAGGGAAATATAATTAAAAACTTCTAATTGTTGTAGAACAAACCCTATCCACCCATAGAAAAAACCACGACTCTTTCCTCCATAAGAGACTTGACCTAGTTCATATGGATCCATATATTATGGGCATTTCTTTGACGAAATATTGACATGAACTTCAGACCTCAATGTCGACCCTCAAACTCAGGTTACCTCAGTCAATATTACACCTACTTCCACTTCTGTTCTGGCTCTAAATTACAGTGCAAGCCCTCCATTTATGTTGGTATTCATCACAGACCTTGGGACCTACTAATCACCACAGGAAAGATCATATCAACCATCTCTTCTATTTCATGTAGAAAATATAACCAACGGGATTAAATCTGATCTTGTAATGTACTAAAACAAGATATTGAATCCTTCCTACAATTTGCAGAAACAAAACATGGTCGTAAAATCACATATAAGTAAAAGAAATAAATTATCAATCGCATAACACAAGTTGTATCTGGGGAAAAAAACCTGCTCAAGACCCCTCTATCTCTATTGTATATTAAGTCAAGGAATCATGAAACAATACAATGCTTAATCTCTCATGAGATTCTCCAGCACTCTATCAATTGTCTCCTACTAATCTAGGCAAAATCGGTCTAGTCTTGGCCAATTCTCAACCTTCCTTCAGCCTGTCTTCCTGACGCAATTCCTAGGGAATTAGATCCATATTAATTAGGAAAATCAACCTTCCTTGATTGTGCAATCCATCATGGCATCCCAAGGACTTTATAATTTCACATGGGCAATTTTGTATAAATACAATTCATAGTTATGTTCCCTTTAACCTCTGTCTCAACTAGGTCTTCCTCGGAACTGACATGCATGCAACTATTAGTAGCGAATTATCAGTTATTTGATTGATCACAAATTGTGAATTAAACCTAATTTAATTCAGTGGACCTATCACTAGCTCATCACTCAAGTTGAACCATTTAAACTGATTTTAACTCAATTAATTAAGTTAACTACTTCACACCTAGACTCCAATAATGCATCAACTGCAACTGGACCCCCAAAATATTAGAATCCCTCTACATGCCTAATGAAGAAAACAAAGTTCCTTCTCAAGTTAAAATACTCCAGAACACTTGGAATACAAAGATATCCATGAGGATACAAATATTATATTATAAAAGATATGAGATAGATGATTGAATGTTACAAATGAGGCCTGCCTATATACCTACACAGGTGCCTCTTCACGAAAGGTCATGTCTTATCAGACATGGTCCTTCAACCTAATTACTAATTAACTAATTAATCACTATTTACTTTATTTTATTCATTACATTGCCTTCCCCTTAAAAATATTTGTCCTCAAAGCTTGTCGATGAAAGGCCTCGATTTTGTTTCCTGCTACAAACATCTTCTCGTCTCGGGGCAGGTATCCTTGTCGATACAAGTTGATATGATCCTGTAAGTGACAAAAAAAATTGTCGCACTAAGAATGGATCAGACCATCCTAAATCAATCTTCTGCGGAATCTTACGATGAACGGCAACTTGTGATGATTCGTTATTATTCTTCAGAATATGTTTTTGTTTTGAATACATAGCTTGGTTGAGTTGTCTGCTCCCATGATTTGGATGTCGATAGGGAACTTTTTTGGTTTGAATTTTATTTTCTTTTGGCGAGGATGTTATTGAGTAGGTTATAGGACCTTTACTTAGTATGTTCCTCATTTTAACTGCAACATCAAAGTTTGCATCTTTTGCAACTTGCTTGTCTTCTTCTTGAGTTGTGACATTTATTGTATCAATGTTTGTTTTGTCTTCAATTTGAACTTCTATATTTGGAGATTTCGATGCTTAATTTTTGACAAGTTGTTGCACCTTGTTTTCCAACAACTTCTTGTCTTTCTTCAGCTTCTTAATCTGCATTAGTAATTTATCATTGTGGTCCCTGAGGCAAGCCACTTCTTCATTCTTGTTAGTGGTTATTTTGTCAACTTCTCTTTGCAAATATTGTATTGCTTTTTTACTTTCTGGAAGAACTACTCTTGTGATATCTAACATGTCTTCCGGTGTTAGTGAGTTCGGCTTCACTGTGAGATCTTGTAACATTATGTTTTTATTTTTGTAAGAAAATGTCAAAATAAAAAATTTCATATTAAGGATGAATGACCCTAGTGAGTCCATCCAGAGCGAACCCAGAATTATATCATAATCGTTACAAAATAAGGTTTTAACTGTAAATTGCAAGACCAAGGAATACTCCCCAATACTTAGGTGTAGATTCCTTATGTCATATTGTTTTTCATTTGCATGAAATGAATTTGTTTCAGTTATATTTGATTGGGGATCACTAATTGGTTAGCACATTTAGGACTAACATAATTATTCTCTTGATTAAGATCGATATATATAAGAACTTCCTTTCCCGCAAGTGACCCTTTAATTTTAATTAGCGCACAAAGAAACATACTATAATTTTAAGGAAATCTTCCTTCTTTCTTTTCCAAATTAGATTTGATTTCCTTTTCATCAATGATTGATTCCATTTTGTCTTGTTGAATTGATTTTTTAGGGTTTTTAAGGTAACCCTTCCTAACTTCCTCTTCTTCTTTTTAATGAAACTTATTATTCCTTCAAATTATATATATATATATATATATATATATATATATATATATATATATTAAAATTTAATTAATTGAATAATTTTAATTAATTAAATTAATTAATATATTCTCTACAACCTTCGGATCCTTTATAAAAATAACTTTACGATTTCCTTATCACTTCAATTACATAAACTTTGACTTTAACTTGTACTATATATATATATATATATATATATATATATATATATATTGAATATATATATAATTTTGAAATTTCAACAATTTTTACTGTAACCTTCAAATCTAAATTTTGTCTTTTCTAAAAAATTTAAGGTTCCTTGGCTTTTGTCTTTTAGTGACTATTTCTTCAATTGATTTTTTTTTTTTTTATATATGAAATTTTAAATAACTTTCTTCAATTGATTTTTTTTTTTTTTTTTATATGAAATTTTAAATAACTTCCTTTATATATATATAACTTTTCCTTTGTATAAAATCTTCACCTTTATAACCCTTTTATTTTTTGTTCTCTTTATATATTTATTTTATTTTCATAAAAGTATACTTTGACTTTATTTTTACTTAATCTTAAAAACTTAGAACTGTAAATGCTACTTACGATTTCACTTTTATTTAAATTGTAACCACCTTCATAAATTTATATAATATTGTTCCCTTTTTATTATTTATGTTCATGACTTATTATGGCTTAATACCTTGAGATTTCAAAAGGCACGTCCCTTACTTACTCAAGGAACTTTAAAGTATGTATACCCCTATGTTTATTTGAATCAAATATGAGAAGTTGAGTCAAATATGGCAGCGACGTCGTGGTGAGGTTATGGCTGTTGGTTATGTGATTGGGAGCTACTACGTGAAGGGAGTCGATGCAGCAGGGAAAGCACAAAGATATGAGGATACAAATATTACATTATAAAATATATGAGATAGATGATTGAATGTTACAAATGAGGCCTTCTTATATACCTACGCAGGTGCCTCTTCACGAAAGGTCATGTCTTATCATACATGGCCTTTCAACCTAATTACTAATTAACTAATTAATCACTATTTACATTATTTTATTCATTACACCTCATCTTATACCCTCATGATCCTAACATATGGAGGAACACAATAAAGTACATAAATAAACATAAACATAGATATGCAGTAGGAATAACACTTCATTTCATTAGTATCAAACACCGAAATATGCTTACAGTAAGAATGGAAAACAAACTAGCTCGGGCGATGGTAGCTTATCTTTGAGAAGAGATGTGGTGGCTACATGCCTCTGAACTCTGTTATAAAACAGCTCAAGTGCCTTTTTATTATTGAAAAATAAGATAAAACCCTAACCCGAAGAGATGTAACACCAAGAGTTTATGGGCCCTGTTGGGGGTAGTTGGGCAGCCAACTTCTCGGGGTCGTAACTTGGTCATATGATCTCACTTTGACGCACAAGATACCTCGTTATAAATATCTCTCTGAAAACAGATATGGAAGTTCAGGCCCCGAAAAACTGACAAAATAGTAAATTGTGCTATAATTAAGGAAACTGAAAAATGAAGAGAGACAATGGTGAGGGCCCAAGTGGAATAGGCGGGTGGCCACCAATATCCACCTTGATCACCTCAACTCAAATTTCTTGAGCTAACTCAGTCATCATGACCTAGTTAACTGAACCAAGTTGTTATGAGATGAACTTACAATTTATTGTCTAGTTTATTTAATGGAAAAATAAATCAGACGCCTCACATTCCTCACTCCTGGTACATCAAAACTCCTCACCAGTGTGGGTGCATTCTTTTTTGTCCTTTCTGGTTGCCAATTTCACTTTTTATTGTTCCAAATTTCATTACTCCCTCTGAACAAGAAAGGAATTCAATCTATCCCAATCCAATACATTTGGAATTCTGCATGCAACACTTCTCTAGTGTTGTTTGCACCTAAAAATCCTGAAACTGAATAACCTCTGAACAACTGAATCATTATAATAAATTTGTCATCAGAGTCTTATGACTGCTGCTAGCTACTGCAACATGTCTACTGAACTCTCTGCACTAATTTTGACATCTGCATCTGTGTCATTTTCATTGTTTCCAACTCTGATTTTCGCTCCAGTATCTGACATTTTTCACTCTCATTTATGTATTCCTGACATCTGACTGCATTCATATAACTGAATCTTCCTGCTACTGTTGTATTGTGGACTCCTCGTAGCTAGGTTCGATCCATGAGACACACCGTCTCAATGGAACCTGCCCAAATTTATTATCTTCGGATTATGTCTACACATCACCCCACCTTTCACTTGGAGGTATAGTTGCAAGTGCTCCCTCTACCCATCTGGCTCGAAATTTACCCCTCATGGAGGTCTCTACTTGAGTGGATGCTTCCACTTGGTCTCCTCTTTGCTTCTCCAATTGTGGCTACTCCACAACTTTCAAAGGCTGATTCTAAGGCTACATGTTGAGAGGTAATTTGTACTCCCTCCCAACATCCAAGTCTTTAACCTCTGCTTTGCTCCTCAAAGCTTTCGATTCATCTGGTACCTCAAGTGCATATAGGTTGTTGACTCAGGCACATTGTAATTGTCTCGCCATTACAAAATTTTCTAAAAAAGAGTTGATTCTAAATCGACAATATCTCCCTCATCTAAGCTCCAAATTGATTTTCCATTTGGGTGGTTTTTCGTAAGGAATCCAAATATGCTATTTTTTTTTTTGAAAATTTTACACTAAAATATTCAGATATTCTCTGTAAACTCACCGCCAAAAAAAATCCTGCTTTGATACCATGTAGAAAATATAACCAACGAGATTCAATCTGACCTTGTAATATACTAAAACATAATATTGAATCCTTCCCACAATTTTCGGAAATAAAGCACAATCGCACAATCACATATAAGTAAGATAAATAAATTATCAATCGCACAACACAAGATGTATCTAGGGAAACCAACTACTCAAAACTACTCCATTTCTATTATGTATTAAGTCAAGGAATCACGAAACAATACAATGCTTAATCTCTCATGAGATTCTCCAACACTCTGCCAATTGTCTCCCGCTGATCTAGGCAAACTCGGTCTAGTACTTAGCCAATTCTTAGCCTTCCTTCAGCCTGACTTGCTCATGCAATTCCTAGGGAATTATCCCCCTATTAGTTAGGAAAATAAGACTTCCTTGATTGCTCAATATGATTGAGTACGGATGATCATAAAGGATTATAAATCACCTACATTGAAATTGTTAGTCATCAGTAATTTTTTTCCTTGATGATGACTAAATGACTATCCCAAGATTTCTAGAAACAAGGTTCATAAACATTGTGAGTTCTATAAATCTCACTGCCTTCATTATCCTCAAGATAATTTTTCACTATCTCATCACTCCATAATGTCTAGCTTTTCTTACCAGTCCCAGAAAACCCATTAGATTCTTGTATCACCCATTCTGTGCATATGTATTCACCTTTGGCCCAAATCCTTTTTTTTTTTTGCCTCAAAATTCCCCACTATCACCTAAGCCTACCAATCAAACAACTTTTTTATGCCTCCCATGATACTCTCAAACGTTGATGATCTCAAATTGTCTCTGTAGACCATTTGGATAGTCAAGTATGTTGGATTTTGATGACTGATTCTGAAGTAATACATAGTCCCTTGGAATTTGAAAAGAACTTGATGTCTTGGAGTTTATGAATGCCCTAGTTTGTTTGTTGATGGAGGAGGACTGGTTGCAGGATCCATGAGCTTGGTTGGTGGTGAAGTGTTTCTTTTTGTTCATGTTTTCTAGTTTATCATTGTGTTTCCATCTTTCTATTTTGCAGTAGGACAAAGAATTTAGACTAATAAATGTTTGCTAATGGCACCTTAGGTCTGTTTGTTCTTCACTGCCTTAATGTTTTCTTCTTCTAGGACTTGTTAGAGAATCCTTCTTTTCTCTCTAAGGATCTCCTAAGCTTTTTTATTTCTTGAATGGTTTAAAACAGATGGTATCCAACATGATTTATGGCTAGCCCTACTTCTTGTTGCCACTAAGAACACTATTCTTGAATTCATATATTTAAAGCATCATTACTTAGGTTTTTCAAAGAAGTTTGTTTCAATCCTGCTCTTTGCATTTACTTAATTAATTTTTTTAAAGGACCTTCATAGCTATGATCTTGGATGTTCAGGGTTTCTCTTCTTCTCTGGTTATAGTTATTTGTGCATCTTAAATGTTTTCTGTATTTGATGATGAAAACACTGAAAGTTAAATAAGTTTCTTGCCTTTTTGTATTTCATTTGAATTTTTGTCTCAGATAATTATCTGCTTTAAGTCTAAATCAAAGAGTTTAGGGTTTGCTTTGCCTTCAATTTTCTCTCTATGCTTATGATTCTTCCAAATCCCTTTGTTTAAGTATATGATAGAGAATTCTTTACTACTCTTTGTCAAACTTTGTTTCTAAAAATTAATGTCCATCTCATGATCCTTCAAACCTCAAAGATCCACCAACCAAGCTAGATTTTCCCTACAATACTCCCTAATCCATTAGTGAACCTATCATGACCTTGTTAGACTCCATTGCCTAATGAATTGAATTTTTCCTTGTTTCTATCTAGTCTATCTAAGCATCATACCCAACCAAAAAACAATCAACAAACCCAATATTTCATAACTAGCCTAAATTCAACCCTAATCAGCAAACAAGTTTCACATCTTTGCACCTAATAGAGAGATCCCTCTCTGAATCCAAGAAGGCTAGGTCCTTGGATTCCAAATCTTGGTTTGATGTTACCCCTGTCCATTTGTATCTCAATCAATCTAGAAAATTACAAGGAGCTAACATAATGGCGATCACGGTGGGACCTTCTGAGTCAGTGACAATCCAAGTATCCCTTAGGACTTCAAAAAACTTTGATTAAATCATAAGATAACTTAACTAATAGCCAAGAGTAGATTATTTTTGTTTCAACATCTTAGCAAAGTGATGAATCAACCATAGGACACTTATACAAACCTTAGGGCTACCTAAGCAACTCATAAAAACCCCAAAAAATCCCTGGATTGGTTTTTGTCAGTTATTGGTGGTGGACCATAACCATACATCCTTAAAACAAAAAACAATATCCACCTAGCAACTCCACTATCCCTAGTAGGCCTATTAACTCTACCAGTTCCAATTAGACTCCCTGAGACTATGTCAAATCAGCCTTGAGAAGTCTAAAAATCCCAGTTATACATTGTGTGAGTTTACCAAGTGATAAGAGAGGACAACCTTCCAAAAAACAGTCCTAAACTTTCATCCTCTCAATCATTTTGAATGTGAAATCTGGCTTCTCAGAGAATCAAGACCAGATCTCACCCGGACCCAAATCCTCCCCCCATAGTTGATGATCCAGAAAATATTTTGTGGCAAACTTCTAAATCTGAACATTCAACTACTAAGAGGACCATTCACAGAGCAAGCTCCACCCCGGAACATCTTATAGCCTTGCAGGACACTCAGTTTGACTCACACTATACAAGAAGCCTTTTCAAGACCAAGTCACAAACTAATATTAGCCAAACTGACCTTGAGCCCACAGATTTGCAGCAGAGTTCAAGTAGAGAAGTTTCTCTTTCCACTCCCCTCGAATTTAGCCTTCTCCATCACTTTATCTCTTTCCATACCAAATTTTCTCATAGTCAGCCTGCTGGTCCTAACACTTCCACCACACCCCTCCATACCTCCTTTGTTCAAACCACTTCACTTCATTCCCCTCCACCTGTCACAAATCCTCCCCTTGTAAATCTACCTCATAAGCCATTAGCACCCATCATGGCAGCTTGGTATGCCCCCTTGATTTTACCACAACCTCTAGCACCTCTACCACTACCAATCTAAGATTCCTCATTTCACAGGGGCTAAATCCATCACTTCCCAACAGCATGTATATAGGATCAGTGATGCCTATGATTACATGGAAATAGAAGAAGAAACCATTAAGATGAGGATCTTTGCACAAAGCTTAGGAGGTGAAGCCAAAAAATGGTTCAAAGCATTAACTCCTAACATCATTCATGATCTACCTTCCCGCTACCAAACTTTCATAAACAAGTGTGAAGTAAAGAAAAATCCCCTCCAAATCCTTTCTGAATATAACAATCTTAAAAGGAATGTAGGAGAGAGTGTGAAAGATTATTGCAAAAGATTCAATAGTGTCTACAATTCCCTCCCACCTCACATGAAACCTCCTCAAGGTCTAGCACTAGTGAAATTTCCTGAAGGCTTTGATACTGACATGACTTACCAATTAAGAGAAAGAGACTACACAACCTTAGAAGACATGCAAAAAGGAGTTGTGAGTGTAGAAGCCAATCTCATTGAGAAAAGGGCTAAAATGAGGATAGAGAAAAGGGTCACCTACAAGGATGCAATCATGCCTTCTACTTCCTCTTCCTCATCCAATGCTAAATTAGACAACTTAACTAGAACCATAGAAAGAATGATGGAAAGGATAAACTTGAGTGAAAGGATTCCTCCTAGGGAAAGCCAAACCAACCTCCAAAACAGAAATAGAACTCCAAACTTCAGAAGAGACACTCCTCAAATCAAACCAAGGGAAAATGACCAACAAATTAGACCTCCCTTTCAACAAAACTGTGTAGATGAAGAAGAAGGACAAATCATAGACTTAGAATAAGAACATGTAAATATAGTAGGCTCTGATAATGAAGAGGAGGTTTTTCTCACACAAGAAGAACAAGAGTTATTTTCCCCAAAACAAACTGAAACTAACTGCGACGAATCTGAAGATTACCGGTTGGGATTTGAGAATGCCATAATGGAAGTCCATAGGCAATATGACCTTAGGAGAAAAAATAACCAAGATGCCCCCAAGAGAAACCAAATATACATTGTTGTTAGGAAGACACCAGAACATGCTCCTAAGAAGACAGTAGACAGTACTAGCACCATGGCTAAGAATACTGAACCAAACATAGTCAAAAGCAACCAGCCAAGTAGTGATGCAAGATGCCCTAGTACCTCTACTAGTTCACCTGAGAAAACTATCCTATCTAGAACCCCAAATCAGAATCAACAAATCAAAAATGTAGAAAGATTCATGGCTGATAAAACTGATGTAAATATTCCCAAAACACAAATACCTTTCAACTTTGAAGGGGAGATTGCTAAAATCAAGATAACCATGTCTCTAACTGAATTGGTTACCCAGGAGATATATAGGTCTCAAGTGTTAAAGGTCCTGAACATAGGAAATGATACCAATACATTAAACTTGGAAAATGACAAACTAGAGCTGTTGTTTGGGCCCAAAATAGATGGAAAATACTAAGAAGGAGCCATTCCCCCTTTTTATGTCAGCTTCAACATACATGAAAAAATCCTACATAATGCCATGATAGTTTCTGGTGCCTCTCACAACCTCATGCCAAAGGTAGTGATGGAAAAATTAGGCTTAGAAATAACTAGGCCCTACAAAGATTTATACTCCTTTGATTCAAGCAGGGTTAAATGCTTGGGCCTAATCAAAGATTTATGTGTCAATCTGACACAAATCCCGGCCAAGAGCCTAGTCATGGACATAGTAGTAGCTGACATTCCTCCTAAGTATGGCATGCTTTTGTCATGGTCTTGGGGAGCCAAAATTTTTGGAAACCTCCAACTTGATATGTCTTATGCTACTATCCCCATTTTTAAACAGACCAGAAAACTATATCAAGAGTCTCACATGAAATACATGGTGAGTAGCCTTGAAAGACAAAATAACACCCATATCTATTCCATTCATTCAGATTTGGATTCATTCATCTTGTATAATGAGAATGACTTCTTTGAACAAGTGGACGAAAATGACAAAAGTCTGGGCACACTACAACAGTCAAACCCACCTCTTGTAAATCTTCCATTTACTCCCAGCATGGTAATATGGTTTGCTCCCTTACTACTAACCCAACCTCTGGTTCCTCTACCAGATAATTGTCAGTCTAGAATTCCCTACTTCACTAGAACCAAATCTACTACTGCCCAACAGCATGTAGACAAAATTCTTGAAGCCTTTGTGTTGTGGAGGTAAATCCCCTCTACGGATAGAGGCGATCCCTACTAGCCCAAACCGAGTCTAGCAACAATCGTTCACGCTATAGCACAGGTTCCTAATTGCAAATAAACCACCTAGCGATGAAGGCTTACTTGGAATCCAACACTATTGCTTGTAGAAGAGGAAGCACTCCCGTTCCTTAGCCCTGGCAGATCATGATCCCCACGATCTCCGTGATGGACACCTGCACATGCGAGAAACAAAACAAACGCAAGCATAAAATCCAGTAGATGCAACTATATGTCAGTCAGAAAGGACATAACTCATCATTATAAACAACAACAAGAGTGGAACCATAACCAATAGTCGCTTATTATTAATCAATCAAAGGAAGAATACAACCATAGTTCTGACGCTGAATTCTCCTTTGGAGGGTCGCCAGCAGAACACATCTCGAAAGCCTGTCAAGGATGGGACAAACCTCTCTCTTCGGATCTTGACAATGGTCTCCTTGCTTGAATTTGGCCTTAAGGGAAAAGATTGCCTTTAGTGTGCCAGCCATGTGAGATGGTTATGTATAAGATGGAGGAAGGGGAGTTATATGGGATTGGCCCCAGTTTTCCAAGAGAGGTGGCAAACCACTTCCTCTCTATGGAAATCCGTAGCAAAACCTCCCAACTCAAGATAGATAGCAGTCCAAGAATTTGTTAGGACAAAAATTCCGCCATTTATTTTTAAAAAACACTCCTTAAATTGGTTGGCGTGAGTGCAACTCTAGGACAGAGCGCCAATTGGCGCGACCTCTTTGAAGGATTTTCCCAATTGGCGCGGGTACTGAACTGTCTGCCCGCACCAATGCAAAAAGGGCCATTTTTAGGGTTTTTCACAAGGAGATGTCTTCAGGGCAATGAAAGCTCTTGTTCAGAGGGATGTCATGAAAGTGGTTTCAAGCCATGTCACTGCTCACAGGTCACGAAATGAGCTCTCCAATGTGCGGGATGGGGATTGCAGGGACGGTGATAAATTACTGTGTAACAGATGCCCCCTAAAGCATGAGGCCCGAGAGAGAGAGAGGGGTGAAAGTCTTTACGAGAACGTGTCCAAATAAAAACTCTGCCATCGAAAAGCCTGCGTGAAGAAGTACAACTGATGTCTCAAATACATGATATATAGGCGGAATGGGTGCATCTATCCATAGTAGAGTATACAATAATTCAGATCCAAGGCATGGGCGCAGCCATCCAGTGAGGATCGATAAATAGACTCAGGTATGGTTACAACCATCCAGTCAGTGAGTCATGTAATCAATCATAATAATCCACAAAATCGCAGCCTGGATTATAACAAACATAATCCAAGGTCTTGTGCTCCATATCGACCTGAACACAGTACAAGTCCAAGCATGTGAATAAATGGGCTAAAGTCGAACATGCAAGAACATTTTCTGATTACCAGCCGATGATGAAAGCTGTTAACAGACGCGAGAGGTACCACCAATAATGACAATGGCCCTCAAGGTACTACAGGTACAATCTACGGCATGTGAATCAATGAGTTGGTGTCGAACACCCGTAGAATCACTCGATCGGAGGCCAATGATGAAAACCCCTCGTCGAATGCGACGAACCTGCCATTGAGGCATGCAGGCTCCAAGGTACCGTAAGGGAGTCTCTAGATCAGCTTCCTGGATAATGAGCTGAAGTCGACAGGAAGTGACCTTGATCGAAGGTGGGCCATAATGTTTCCCACATCATCGACGCGAGACAGAGGAACATAGTGTTTTTTTGAATCACGATCAGATGAGAATCAGAGGAAGGTTGGTGCTTGCAGAGGTAAAATTCTCTTGAACATATGAACAGCACGACAGTGGGCTTGGAAGTATTTGACATCAAAAGATCAGAGGTCATGGTGATGAGGCAAAGAGCTGATGAGAGGTCAAAAGGGATTCCCCAAACCCACGGAGGCAAGTGAAAACGAGATGAGATGTTGCCAACCCGACACGAATGCAGACAAGTGCCATGTTCAAGAGCGACATACTGCCGACACGACAATGATTTTGGTTTCATTTTTTCCCCACCATTTCTGGCGAGTACCCCAACTATTTTTTATAACAAGCTTGAAGGGGATAGCATATGCTTTTAATATAAGTCCGTCCTTCGGACGAATCCATCCTAGTACATTTTACGAGCCCCAGGAAGGAGAGACTCAAATAGCGTCATCACGACTAAATCCGATGTCATCAGGTTTTAACGAGTCTGACAAAGGAATAAATTGGCGTCTTTTCATATTTATAGAGTTTGAAAAGACAGCTGAAAAGTAAACTCCAATGGTCCCTTTTCGTAAATAGTTCCTCAAATCCGAAAAGGTAGAAAACTATGTCTGAGAAAACCTCCTAGTCGCGATAGGCTAGGGTATTCCTTTTTCGTAAATAATCTATCCCAGCCCGAAAAAGGGGTAAACGTATACCGGGTAGATGTCGTTTCGTGTCCACTTTAACGAGATCAAATGCCAGGACTCCTTCTAAATATTTTCATGTTTAGAGAGTCGAGTATTGAAAAGACTGCTCCTGGAGGAACGAGTGGTATGAAGGGTAGCAACTGGTTCCGGTAATGGTGGAACTGCTCTGAACAAATAAAGGTTAAGAGGCTAGCTAACAAGACCACTCATCGCAGCGGTTCCTCAGGAACGGGTAAAACAACCAAGTGAAGGCATATGATCGGCCAAGCTAATAGTGACAATGGAATGAGAAAACCAAGACTCATCTGACAAAATAGGCTGATAAAATGACAATCACAAGAGGTAAAATGGGAAAGGTTTCATTTTTACACAAGCTTGAAATCAGGAAACTCTGCTTGAAGTTGGTTTCATTTTTACACAAGCTTTAAACAAAGATAAACTATGCTTGAAACCGATTTCATTTTTACACAAGCTTGAAACGGAAACAAACTGTGCTTGAAAAAGTAAGCATGCCCCCAGCATGGTGACTCAATTCGAGGTACATGCCCCCCAAGCTTCAGTCCATGCACCTGAGCAAACAAATGGAGGGAGTGAAGGTTCAAGTTACGAGATCTAAAAAAGGCTCGACTAGGATTTTACGAGATCTTATCAAAGACTCGAATTGAACAAGAAAGTGTTTCATTATTTTAACGAGGTTGACACATTAAAAGAACTATGCTCGGACACCCTGTTTCATGGTTTAAGGATCTTGACACAAGACAAGGAACTCTGCTCCGACAACCTTGTTTCAATTTTTAAGGAGCTTGACACAATAAAACGAACTCTGCTCCAACAACCTTGTTTCATTTTTTAAGGAGCTTGACACAAGAAAAGGAACTCTGCTCCGACAAACTTGTTTCATTTTTTAAGGAGCTTGACACAAGACAAGGAACTCTGCTCCATCAGACCTCATCATAATGAACAAGAAGTCATCGCTTCCAAGAGTTCCACTCCTGATGGAAGGAAAACATCCTGGAAGTCGGGACCCAATGCCCCCAGCACACTATGCACGACGACATTATCACTGAGTACAGGCACGGGGTAGGTAGCCACATAGTTGACCTGCGGTGGGGCAGATACAACGGGTGGATAAAAACCAGGAAGGGATGATGGCGGGCCAGTTTCCATATCAGGACCAAAGAACGAAAGTTGATCAATGGTCATGTTCTGTCCTTCATGTGGAAAACAGACCACACGAAAAAGGGAGACAAGCGCTCCCATGGCATAGGTGTAATCGCGCCCCAAAAGCAGATTGAAATCCAAGGGGCCTGGAACAACCATCACGTCCATATGGACGGTTTTACCTCCCAAAGTAACAGGTAACCTTGGAAGCATCCCTAACGGTTGACTCGTTCTTCTGTTAAATGCCAACAGATTCTGCGTAACAGGCACAAGCGGCGATGAACCGAAATCTTGCCAAGTAGTTGAGGATAGAACACTAATACCCACTTCTATGCCGGTGGCCGGGTGTACGTCTGCACCAAAGCCTGACACTGTTATCTCGGGAAGGCACATAAGACTAAGGCGGTATCCCGCAACCGACTCCACTAAACAGCGACCAAACTACTCTCGTGAGGGCTTATCAATCGAGATGGTCTTCCCCGGGGTAAGGAAGAAGAAGCACCTCCATGACCTCCATCTCTAGAAGGTGGGAGGGGAATCCTCCGGGACCTCTATCACGGGAGGTGAAGGAGCTTGAGGTGGACAGGGATGTGGACAGAGCCCATATATATCTATGGGCAACACACACAGAGACATTTAGATCAGTTGATGGAGGACTCAAAGAAAGTTGTTTATAACTAGCCGAGAGGCATGGTGTAGAAACAACCGAGTTGTCCAAGACTCTTTTGGCTTCATCCATATACGAACAAAGGAGAATGGCATGGTGCCCTTCACACAACTTGCAGGGATTGGTGAGCTACCCTCAGCCTCTAGGAGCCTTACTAACACTACCTGAAGACGTGCCCCAACTTGACTCCCTAAGCCAAAGGCAATCTGATCACGGGACCATTCTTCTGCTATTCCGGGAATGCCAAGGCAAGCCCGAAGAAGATGGTTCCATGCACAACATGCAGGGAACTTGACTTCTTCCATGGGGAGGTTTATCGACGAGCTTCTTAGGCGCAATAGTCGCTACTCTCTTACCGGACTTCTTCTTCTTGTCTTTCTTCTTCTTCTCTTAGCCACTCACATTTCTCGACTCCGACTTTCACTCGGCGAAGTAAAAGATGAGGCGAAGGCGGGGAGAGGTCCACCTTGAAATCGTTGTTTTTTGAAGTGAGGAACTGAACAGTAGCCGAGACATTCGAGACTACGAGGTTGAAAACAACCAAACATGCACCCAACAAGCACCTGTAGAAGGGTTACATAAGGAGCACCAACATTCCCAAAAGGAGGAAAATGACCAGGATTCCCATCGGAGGGGATTCCTTGGTTGGTGAAATCTGGAAAAGTTGCCATCAGAAACGACCCAAAACAACCCTAAGGAAACTAACTTTAACCAAGAATATTTCGTGGGCAGTTAATTTTTTAAAACATTGAAACAAAACTCTACTGTTTCATATTTTAAGAGTCGAGAAACAAGAAAAAGGTGACTCTATCTCTTTCAGATTGGAAACAAGCTTGAAAGGACAAGCGCTTGATGACCTTTTCAAATTTAAAGAGTCAGAAAAGATCGAAATGACTACTCAGGAATTCTAGGCAAAGGGTGTACCAAATAACCGTGAACTGCAATATACACCTTGGTTTCAAAATGAAAGAGAAATCAACCAGGGACTTAACGTACGTGCAATCAATCTCCCCGAATGCTATGTCCGGTGTATCACTGGTATAAGGTGGTAGACTCGGCTTCCTATGGATAAAGGATAGCAACCTAGTGGGGTCTCCCTTTATATACGCGACGGTACGCGGAGCACAAGTCCGTACTAACGCTGTCTAAAGCCAAAAGGCGAACGACAACTACTAGGTTTAACGACGTCGGAACACGTCTCTAGCCTAGACCTCTAAATGTGTTTCGTTAGATTTCAATGTTGCCTTAGTGTAAATTGAGTAAATTTTAAATTTTATCTTCAATTAAGTTTCAGTTTTCAGGCCCTAGCGAATGTAATGTATCAAAATCTCCTAAATGCACTCTATATGCCACAGTATATCATTTCATTCGATGAAAGCTATTTATGAGAGGGTTGAGATCTTTTCACACAATAACGAAATGAACAGAAAACAACCAATGATGTCTCTAATGCAGCTAATGGAAATTAAAAAGCTTTTCGTTCAAGGTTACCAATCACTAATAACACCAAAAATATCTAATTCACATTAACTAATGAAAAGCAAAAGAGATTCTTTTTTATATTTTCAATATTTCAGAGCAAAGTGCGCTAAAAAATGAAAACTAATGCAAAGGCGATTCGAGAAATGATGATAAGAGAGAAAAAAAAAAAAAATTCACTCAATAGCAAACACAATCAGACCTCAAATCGACCAAAAGTCCCTTAAAACCAAGAAAGTCCCAAATACACAAATGAGCCGTGTAATCTAGGCCCAAAACGAGACAAAGCGGAATTCGAATGAAGGAGGAATCAATCACTCAAATAGCGCAATAAAAAAATAAACAACTGTCAAATTAATGCAGGGAAGCAATCACAAGGTTTACTGAACCGATAGAAACCAAAAACTCCCAAGGAAGGCTCGACACACCATAGCACCTAGATGACCTAGGGCTAGAATGCAAAATCGATGGAAATGGGCAAACAACCAAAGGATGAAGGTAAGAGTCAGTCAATCAAGGCTCCAAAACACTCAAGCAGTCGAAAAAATGAAACCAAAATCAGAGATCAGGCTCAGAAAGCTCAAAATCAAGCAAACCCTAGCAGTCCCCAGCACTGGCGCGACTGTCACGTTAAAAAACGTGCCAGTCAAGTTTGCTATGCTAAAATAAAAAATAAAAAATAAGCAATCCAAGATCAGACCAGTGATGTTTGGAGTTTTCAAAAACCTAAATTCACAGAAAGAACCAGCCCAAAAGAGCTAATCAAGCAAGCAGAATCAAGAATCAACCGAAGAGACAAGACAGTGCTCCAATTGTTCAATTTAAAAACTAAACCGGTGATTGAATGAAGCAGCTTTGATCTACTTCACAATTGTAGAGCAAAAGCGTTTCGAAGGATATCTGGCCAACTTCAGGCTCCGTCTATAGCTCATAAAATGAACGACAACAAGCTAACGATCCCCAGTGGAGTCACCAATTTTTTGTGGAGGTAAATCCCCTCTGCGGACAGAGGCGATCCCTACTAGCCTAGACCGGGTCTAGCAACAATCGTTCACGCTATATCGCAGGTTCCTAATTGCAAATAAACCACCTAGCGATGAAGGCTTACTTGGAATCCAACTTTGTTGCTTGTAGAAGAGGTAGCGCTCCCGTTCCTTAGCCCTGGCAGATCACGATCCCCACGATCTCTGTGATGGACACCTGCACATGCGAGAAACAAAACAAACGCAAGCGTAAAATCCAGTAGATGCAACTATATTTCAGTCAGAAAGGACATAACTCATCATTATAAACAACGACAAGAGTGGAACCATAACCAATAGTCGCTTATTATTAATCAATCAAAGGAAGAATACAACCATAGTTCTGACGTTGAATTCTCCTTCGGAGGGTCGCCACTAGAACACGTCTCGAAAGCCTGTCAAGGACGGGACAAACCTCTCTCTTCGGATCTTGAAAATGGTCTCCTTGCTTGAATTTGGCCTTAAGGGAATAATCGAGGCTCTTGCAGCATAAGGCTCTTGAGAATTTGGGAACTTGAAGACTAGCTTGCCATGGAGATGGGTAAGCTTTTATAGATGGAGGAAGGGGAGTTGGGATCCCTATAATCATGGGATTGGTCTCAAATATCAAGGAATACTTTCACCACTCAAACAGAAAAGAACAAAAGCAAACACACACAAGGACATGTCATGAAAGTGGTTTCAAGCCATGTCACTACTCATAGGTCACGAAATGAGCCCTCCAATGTGCAGGATGGGGATTGCAGGGACGGTGACAAATTACTATGTAACACTTTGACATCATGGAATTTGAAGAAGAGACCATACAAATGAGGATCTTTGCCCGAAGCTTAGTAGGAGAAGCCAGAAAATGGTATAGAAGCTTGACTCTTGGCAGCATACATAATCTCCCTTCTCTGTACCAGACATTCATGAACAAGTGGGAAAATAAGGAAAAACCTCCCCAACCCTCTCAAAACTACAACAACCCCGAGAAACCTCATGAAAATAGCACTAAACTTGATTTTATGCGAAATAAAGATAAAATTTCAGGAACAAAAGTCAGTTTAGAATATGAATTAGGTAGTTCAAATAAAGGACAAACATCAGGAACACAATTGTCTCCTTTTTCCAACTCCAAGGTTCTTAAATCCCCTCATTTAATAGAAAACTTTGGGAATATGAATCCAAAGAGTCTGATGTTATTGCCTTATATGGATACCTCACCATAAAAAATTTCTGTCTCTCCAAAAAAGTTGTTGACTCTCACTGATATTGCCATAAATCCTGAAGGAATGTCTATTGAAACTGATATAGAGGGATACAATATAAGCAACCCAAAAATAACCAAGGTAATAAACTTATCCAAAGCCTTGCCATTACACACAAAGATCAAATATTTGAGGTTATGTAAAAGGTTTCAAGATGCCCTTGTGTATAGAAGAAATAGCTCAAAAGCTGCTGACATAGATATTGTTCAAGACAGGCATTTTTCCGAGAAAAACTATGAAACCTTTGCGCAAATTATATTACTAACGAAGAAAAACAAAGGATACAGACTATGCATAGACTATAGACACTTAGGCAAAGCCTCCATGGAGTCCCAATACCCTTTTCCCAAGATAAATCACACTATGCAAAAAATAGGAATTTCTAACAAGGTGGCATTGATTGGTAGTGTTTCAGGATTTCATGAGAGGGTACCACTACAAATCAGTCAACACAAAGACCTTGACCAAGTCCCTTGGGATGACTACATGCTTGACCAAATTTTTCCTAGAATGAGTAATGCTGAAGACACCTTTCAAGAGGCCATGGCACCTAGTTTCAAATTTTTTACTATGATATACATGGATGACATTATAAATTGTTTGGGGGCTGATGAAGAATGTCTTCTTCACCTAGACAATTTCTTTCACAGAAGCAAGGTTTGGCAACAAAACTTAAAAGGGAAATGTAAAGGAGAATTTGGCAGGTTTGAATATTTTTGGCGGAAATATTGTACAAAGCCCTCAAGAATAGATAGCCATGCTCTTTATTTACAAAAGTTGAATGAAAAGGGGTGGGTAGATGATCCTGTAGATGGTAGGATAATCAAATACCATGGCCATTTAGAATCCTAGTTTGTTTTTCTCATTCATTGTACATACCACCGTTTGATGAAAAGAAAAATCACAAAAACACAAAAACAAAAAATGTAGAAAAGAGGGCAGATTTGAAAAGAGGTAAAGCCCCATGTCTGACAAATAGAACTACTTAAAGTGTGCAAGCTTAAATGCACTACTTATTTCAAAAATTCGTGTTTAGTCATCTAGCCTAATCATTGTTGAACATGTTTTAAATTGATGGTTGATAAGTTAGTGGATAATAGTAGGTCAAAATTTTCAAACTTGACTTGTCAAAAGATAGATTAGGGAAGAAAGATATTGGTTCCACATGCTTAAAATAGAACCAAAGAGGAAAACAGGGATGACTAGCAAACAATATATCCTAGCCCTGATTTTTTCTAAGTCTTGTTTTGTACAAAAATAACACTTGTGTGCAGCTTGTTTTTATGCCACAAACTCATGGTAAGTCAAATTGTCTAATCCTGATTTAGCCATGTTTTCAATTTTATGTTTGTAGCTTAGTGAATAAATCCTGTCAAACTATTTAACCTTGATAGTTGAATAGCATAGTCAGAGAATCAAAGGAGTTCATTAGCATAAACTGAGCTACGGGAAGAGATAAGGTAGAAATGAATAGTTTATTTTTCTTTCAAAAAACAAGAAAATGTCAAGGTTGCTAGTCCAAATGCACCTAAAGAAGAAAAAAATGCTAGGCAAGTAGGTTGGGTAGGTAGAGATGGATTTGTGCTGAACATGACTTTCAGAATACTAAGAATATAGCTTCAAAGTAAACATCAGTAAATGAAAGAGGTAAAATCTGCCCAATGGATGAGGCACTGGTCTCCATAAAGCCAGAAATCTGAAGTTCTGGACACCTCCTAAAAAAGAGCTGCCCTCCCCAAGTGGAGCCACTATTAGTCATTAGTAATTTTTTGCCTTGATGATGACTAAATGACTATCCCAAGATTTCTAGAAACAAGGTTTATAAACATTGTGAGTTCTAGAAATCTCACTGCCTTCATTATCCTCAAGATAATTTTTCACTATCTCATCACTCCATAATGTCTAGCTTTGCTTACCAGTCCCAGAAAACCCATTAGATGCTTGTATCACCCATTCTGTGTATATGTATTCACCTTTGGCCCAAATCCTCTATTTTGTTTTGCCTCAAAATTCCCCGCTATCACCTTAGCCTACCAATCAAACAACTTTGTTATGCCTCCCATGATACTCTCAAACGCTGATGGTCTCAAATTGTCTCTGTAGACCATTTGGATAGTCAAGTAAGTTGGATTTTGATGACTGATTATGAAGTAATACATAGTCCCTTGGAATTTGAAAAGAACTTGATGTCTTGGAGTTTATGAATGCCCTGGTTTGTTTGTTGATGGAGGAGGACTGGTTGCAGGATCCATGAGCTTGGTTGGTGGTGAAGTGTTTCTTTTTGTTCATTTTTTCTAGTTTATCATTGTGTTTCCATATTTCTATGTTGCAATAGGACAAAGAATTTAGACTAAGAAATTTTTGATAATGGCACCTTAGGTCTGTTTGTTCTTCACTGCCTTAATGTTTTCTTCTGCTAGGACTTGTTAGAGAATCCTTCTTTGCTCTCTAAGGATCTCCTAAGCTTGTTTATTTCTTGAATGGTTTAAAATAGATGGTATCCAACATGATTTATGGCTAGCCCTACTTCTTGTTGCCACTAAGAACACTATTCTTGAAGTCATCTATTTAAAGCATCATTACTTAGGTTTGTTAAAGTAGTTTGTTTCAATCCTTCTCTTTGCATTTACTTAACTAATTTCTTTAAAGGACCTTCATAGCTCTGATCTTGGATGTTTAGGGTTTCTCTCCTTCTCTGATTATAGTTATTTGTGCATCTTAAATGTTTTATGTCTTTGATGATGAAATCACTGAAAGTTAAATAAGTTTCTTGCCTTTCTGTATTTCATTTGAATGTTTGTCTTGGATAATTATCTACTTTAAGTCTGAATCAAAGAGTTTAGCTTTTTCTCTGCCTTTTATTTTCTCTCTATGCTTATGATTCTTCTAAATCCCTTTGTTTAAGTATATGATACAGAATTCTTTACTGCTCTTTGTAAAAATTTGTTTCTCAAAATTAATGTCCATCTCATGATCCTTCAAACCTCAAAGATCCACCAACCAAGCTATATTTTTCCTATAATACTCCCTAATCCGTTAATGAACCTATCATGACCTTGTTAGAATCCATTGTCCAATGAATTGAAGTTTTCCTTGTTTCTATCTAGTCTATCTAAGCATCATACCCAACCAAAAAACAATAAAAAAACCCAATATTTCATAACTAGCCTAAAGTCAACCCTAATCAGCAAACAAGTTTCACATCTTTGCACCTAATAGAGAGATCCCTCTCTAAATCCAAGAAGGCTAGGTCCTTGGATTCCAAAGCTTGGTTTGATGTTACCCCTGTCCATTTGTATCTCAATCAATCTAGCAAATTACGGGGAGCTAATAGAAATCAATGCATCTAGTGCAAGCATTCAAATATAATTATAAATCAAGATCTACACAAAAATCAATGCATCTAGTGCAAAAAATCAAATAGGATTAGAAATCACCCTCTACACTGAAATCAGTGCATCTAGTGCAAGAAATATTATTCCCTCTCTCCCCCCTCCAACTCTGTCTCTCTTTCCCTCCCTTTCTCCACTCTCTCATATCCTCTCTCTTCCTTCCTCTTTGTCCCTTTATTTCCCACATCTCTCTCTCTCTCTCTCTCTCTCTCTTCACCCTCCAACTATGTTACTATATCCCTCCTCCTCTCATTTTTTCCTTCATTCTCTCCACACTCTCCTTCTTTGTCTCTTTATCTCACCCCAAAACATACACACTCTCTCTCCATATCTCCCGTGTCACTCCCTCTCTCTCTCTCCACTTCTCAATATCTATGTATTTCTTCTTCCCTCCCTCTCCCCCCCACCAAATCCATCTCTCTATCCCTCGATCTCTCCTCTTATCTTCCTCCCTTTATCCTCCTCTCTCTCGTCCTTCCTCTCTCTCCTTTTCTCTTCTACCTCCCTCTCTCTCTCTCTCTAATTTCCCTCCAATTTTCTCTCTCCCCCCATCACTCTCTTCCTCTCTCTCCCTTTCTCTCCTACCTCTCTCTCTCTCTCTCTCTCTCTCTCTCTCTCTCAACATATACACTAAAATCAATGCATATAGAGCAAGAAATAAATACGATTAGAAATCACCATCCACACTCAAATCAATGCATCTAGTGAAATAAATATTAATCCCTTTCTCCCCCCTCCAACTCCATCTCTCTTTCCCTCCCTCTCTCCACTCTCTCACATCCTCTCTCTCTTCCTTCCTCTCTCTCCCTTTCTTTCCCACCTCTCTCCCTCTCTCTCTTCACCCTCCAACTCTGTTACTATATCCATCACTTTCTCCTTCTCCCCCCTTCCCTCCATCTCTCATTCTTTTTATCTTTATCTGACCCCTAAACATACACACTCTATCTCCATTTATCCCTTGTCACTCTCTCTCTCTCTCTCCACTTCTCACTCTCTATGTATTTATTATTCCCTCCCTCTCTCCCCCTCCAACTCAATCTCTTTATCCCTGCCTCTCTCCTCCTCTCTCTCAAGTCCTCTCTCTCCCTTTATCTCCTACCTCCCTCTCTCTTCCCCCATCTCTCTCTCTCTCTCTCTCTCTCTCTCTCTCTCTCTCTCTCTCACTCTTTTCCCTCCAACCCTCTCTCTTCCCCAATCACTCTCTTCCTCTCTCTCAAGTCCTCTATCGTGTCCTCTCTCTCTTTCTCTCTCTCCCCAACTATGTTACTATATCCCTCCTTTTATCCTTCTCTCTCCTTCTTTCCCCCTTCTCTCCATCTCTCCTTCTTCATCTCTTTATCTCGCCCTAAATATACACATTTTATGTCCATCTCTTCCTTGCAACTCCCTCTTGTTGGAATATGTAATTATTACTTGTATGCAGTGTTGACTCTCTATGTAAGGAGTTTGTTCCTATATCATAGGAGGTAGCTAAATATAAATATTCCTAGTTTGGTGTGTGGTTGAGATATTATCTCAGCCACCTTATTGTGTGTCCAAAATAGTTTTCCTATCTTGAGACTATATTTCGTGTATATATATGTAACCATTTTGATTAATATAATATAGTGTGCATAATGAGATTTATCTTGGTATCAGAGCCCATACGGGCCTGGACCTCAGCCCTTCATGGGCTGAGGGAAATAAGAGAAAGTATATTGTGTTTTAGTTTTTTGGTTGTCCATTCATTTTGGCGAAAGTGTATTGGAGCAGCGGTGCGCCCATCACTTGACGATGAAGTTGTACGTTGCTTGTTGTTGTTACCCTCTTGAGCAGCGTCACTGGAAAAGACCTTTCTGCCTGCGCATGAAAATGAAATTTCATTGATCACTGCCCCGTTGCCAAGCCATCGAAGTGTTGGGACCGTTGTTTCCCATTGAATCAGAAACAAAGTGTGTGGAGGAGCTATGTGAGGAGGAACAAACACATAGAGGCCTGTATTTCTTGCAGAGTGGATTGAGTGTCGGTGGTGGAGAAGTCAGATCTGCAATAGAGACTTAGCATCGAAGCATCAGATGAATTCGACATAAGAAATTTTGAGGTTTCAAGTTTCTCGACACATAGTCCGAGACCAGTTGATCCTGAGAAATTAGAGTTGGATGGTGAAGGGTGACAGGGTCTGTACTGTCAATTGGGCATCAAAAGAAAATGACATCTTTCCTCAGACTCGATATGAAGTATTCCTCTATATTATTATCATCATCTTGGAGCTCTGCATCCATTAAATACTCCTAGATTTCCTATAACACTGTGGACAATGACTTGTTGTTTCCATAGCTAAAGGTATTCTTCCAGAGAAATTTGCAGAAACTGCAAAGATGGGGTTTATAACTTCTTTGGCATCTACGATTGACACATAGGTTCACAACCAACACATTATTGCAAGGATCAAATTCACATGGTCGTGGCAGAGGAAATCTTATTGACGGAGCCTGTGATGGAAGCGTGGAGGCCAATGTTGGAATGGTTGTTGGTTCTCACAACAAGAATGAAGGTGAAACGGGTCCTAAGTCTCTACATCATTTCATTTTATTTTCCTTAATTGATTATGTTTGAAGACTTGCAAAGAGAGCACATTTGGGATAAAAAATGAGAGTTTGTGTTATTATCCTTTGTGGCCCATCCTTGTGTCCATAGAGCATGCCAGTGTGAGAAATGGATCCATGGGATCCAAGTTTAGTGTTATCGTCATGTTGAATCCTTAGATGTTGAAGAGTTGAATGTTGAGTTGTTGCAGTGTGGAGTCTGTGAGAGGGGAGCCTGCAAGTTTGTGTTCAAAATTTGAATTTTTAGGGTAAACCAAGATCAACATGCAGGAGGGAAAATAACATTTGATCGAGCATATGAAGTATCCACTTATGGGTGATTTCCATCTGTATTGAGCCAGTGTGGATCGATTAGTTTCCCTATGACGATTATTAGTTCATCGATGACCAGCATCATCGTGTGGAGCGTGGAGAAGCAGAAGGAGGAGCCAACTGGTGGAAGTGTTGGGTGCACACTAGGAGATTTTGTGTGAAGTGTTTCTTGTGGTGGCGAAAACCAACAAGTTTGGCTATCATTATGGAGCTGAATTCCAGAGGCTTGGTGGAGATGATGCACACTGGTGCAGCTCACTTTGATTTAGAGAGGTTTGGAATCATTTTCAGGCACATGCCAACGAACATGATGTTGTTGCCACATCTTGTGTGCTCATCCTGTGTGGAGAAGGTAGTCGAACCTGAACAACACAACTGGTGAACTTGACGTGAAAGTGTTGGTATGCGCAACGGATGGTTGCCTGTGTTTTTGCTGCAGATCAGATCATTTATATTTTGAGTGCTAGGTTATTGTATGGCGAGAGGGTGGACGAGGCCACTGAGAAGGGTCGAGTCCTCAAATGTTGGTTTTATTGTGCTGTCAACAGAGGTGTTAGAGCGCTAGTACCATGGCGCAGTGGCAATGTGGCCATAGTCATTTTGTTTGTGCCAACAGAACCTTTCTACCTCACATTTCTTTTTGAAGGTACAGTAAGGCCTGATTTCTTTTGTTGCCATTTTGTTTTGGTTTCAATTTCTTTTTAATTGCTCGTTGGAATGTATCGGTGGTGGCTTCACCTCCATGCTCAAGATTGAACAAGGAAGTTTCAGGTTGGAATATTTGTTGTTTGTGGTGCAATCCAACCGTGGGCAGTTGAAAGAGCCGTGTACCAAGATGGTGCTTTATATGAGATAAAAGCCTCATGATTTATATGTTGTGACCAGATCCATTTATGTTGCAAAGGTCACTTGGTGCTAGTGCTAGTTACACTAGTTACTGGTGTTGTGAACGTGGCCTGGCGTAGAGAAGAGGTTGATAGAATGTTGGGTCTTCTGCAGGTGTCAGAAGAGGTGCGGAAGCATGCAGAGTTGTTGGGATTTTTCCAGCTTCTTATGTTTGGGATTGGCCTGGTTGAAGGTTGTGCGCATTTTTTCCTCACTGGTGCAACCGCAGCATGTAGCACGTGAAGCAGTTTGAGGGCATTATTTCAAGTGAAAGATTTAATGGGCTGGTTGGGTTATATGATGCTCTTCTTTATCTTTGTATTTATAACCAACTAATATAAATTTGGTTGTTTTTTTTAAAGCACAGTTGTTTGTACACGCTTGGGTAAATGATATTTTTATGGTGGAAGTATTTTGGAATTAATATCAATATACATATTGAGATTAGCCATCTCAATATGAAGTTATTTTGTTAGAATTGTCTACTCCAACAAATGACAGGTGAAACATAAAGTTCCAAGTTTTAATTGACAAAGACAAAGATGCTCAAGATATGAACAATGAAAAGAGGAGGTAAAGAAGTAGCAACAATTATTATGATGGACATCAATCAAGTTTGTGTGAGTTTGTGGAATAGACTCTTGATGATGAGTCACACAGTTGAATGGTAAACAAGTCTAGGATGATTTTGTAGTGGTCATTGTATGTACCTGGTAACTCCATTGGAGTATGTAATGTAAGCCTTGTAAAGGCATATGTATCCCCGTGAAGTTCGTGGTTATCTAAAAACCACTTTGTAATTACAGGCTTGTGGTCAGTCGGAAACCACTTTTGTCACTTTGAAGTGATGGTTTGGGGTGAAACAGAAACCACATGCGAGCCTTAGTGGCTACGGTGCCCGTGGTGCACACAGGAGCCTTCGTGCTCACAACGGAGTAGGTGGTCTGCAGAAACACCTTACTCACAGGAGAAAATTAGCTTCTCACAAGTCTCAGTTTACTGAGCACATTTTGGGGGGGATTTGCAGATACAGATACATCTATGCAGTGATAATGGTTGACAGAAGGACATCGTACAAGACTAGTAGTTGCAGCGGTTGGTACCCATGCATTCCAGTGGATGGTTTCTCCTTTATATGGACGTCAACACATCTTTTGTTGGTTCTGGACATGGGATTTGCTCGTTTGTGGTGGATCTGAGTTGAAAACACATCTTTTGTTGGTTCTGGACATGGGATTTTCCCATTTGTGGTGGATCTGAGTCGCAAACACATATTTTGTTATGATTGACCACAACTAGATTTTGTGAATCGCTATCGAGACAAGTAGTCATTAAGGGGGTGTGTTGGAATATGTAATTCCTACTTGTCTGCGGTGTTGATTCTCTATGTAAGGAGTTTGTTCCTATATCATAGGAAGTAGCTAAATCTAAATATTCCTAGTTTGGTGTGTAATTGAGATATTCTCTCAACCACCTTATTGTGTGTCCAAGATAGTTTTCCTATCTTGAGTCTATATTTCCTGTATATATATGTAACCATTTTGATTAATATAATATAGTGTGCATGGTGAGATTTTATCTCGTCTCTCTCTCTCTCCCCTTCTCACTCTCTATGTATTTATTCGTCCCTCCCTCTATCCCCCTCCAACTCCATCTCTCTATCCCTTCCTCTCCCCTCCTCTCTCTCCCTTTCTCTCCTACCTCCCTCTCTCTCTCTCTCCTCCAATCCTTTCACTATCTCCCCCCCTCTCTCCTCCTCTCTCCACCCTCCATCTTTATGTCTCCCTCTCCCTCTCTTACCCTTCCCTACCTCTCTCACTCCTATCCCTATATCTCTATCTTCATTCCCCCTCTAGTTTACCATGCCTCTTTTATAAATATGGTATTTGGCCCATGGTATTAATAATAATTTGTCCCATGGTATTTTGCATATAGGTTTCACCTAAATAAATCTTTGTTTTGAGTTTTTGTAAATATAAAGAGTTTTATGAATTAAATATAGAAATATGTTTTATTTATTTACCATACCTCTAGTTTATTTATATTTTTATTTATTTACCATACCTAAACCTCTTTATATTTTAAATTTATATTATGTTTATACATAATAATAATTAGGTTTATTTTTAACTAAGACGATATTGGATCAAAAATGTTAAATGTTAAACATTACATTTACATGTTTACGTTTTTATGTGAGATCTACCCCCATATTTAGTTATAGAGAACCTGTGACACAATAATACATAATTTTATTTTAATAATCAATCTTAGTCTATAAATAAAATTAAAAAATTATTTATAATTTAATATTCAAATTAATGTTTTGATCAACATTTTT
The DNA here is from genome assembly GCA_034641835.2 of Pinus albicaulis. Classification (NCBI taxonomy): domain Eukaryota; kingdom Viridiplantae; phylum Streptophyta; class Pinopsida; order Pinales; family Pinaceae; genus Pinus; species Pinus albicaulis. The sequence goes on from CM076584.1 coordinate 43,490,025, forward strand.
ATTATATTTTTTTAGAACATGACTTACACATCTGGTTTGAACTGTAAAATACACCTCCGAGGGCGCAACTAGTTATATTTACGCTCAAAGATGCATTTCGAGAACGTTACTCTTGTTCTGTTCCCACTGTATTATCGGGACCTCCATGCTCTCAACAGCAAAGCGTGTTTCCTTTCTTTAGAACTTTGGCATATGTCCAACAGAAAAATCCAACGAAATGTTGAACCAATTACAGAGATATCTTCATTTTTTTTTATTTCTTTTTAAGTATATTCAAAAGACGTCCATTTCTGTTGGATCTTTATATTGTATTTTTATCGTTTCTAATAAATTATTCTTCTTCTTTTTTTAATACAGAAATGTGTGGTTTGACTAAAAGTTGTTTTTGGGTGAAATTCAAGAGACCACAGTTCAAATTTCATTGAGTATGTGGCTTGCTATGATTTTGGCTCAAGGAGTAGGTTCTTTCTTTTCCTAGGGGTCTCGGCTCTTGCTGAATCATAAGATCTGAATCATAAGCTCTGGTATATCTGACTAGCAGGCTGTTGGATATATCCTCGTGTTATATTGGCAACCATGAAGATTGATCTTGAGTCTCCCTTAGATTACTCTAAAGAATTACCGATTCACCATATGTTAAAAAAAAAAGAGAAGAAAAAAGAAAAAAAATTAAATTTTGTATTCGAAGATGTTAATTAAAATGTTAATGTTTTTATTAATATTTAAATAATAAATAATTTAACTATGAATTTTATTTTTATGAAAAAATAAAGTCTAATCAATGAGTTCGGTGATTAAGTCATTAATTTTCAGTAAAATTTAATTATTTTCATCTCTTTTTAATGAAACGCTAGCCATAGCGAAGTAAAATTTCTTAAAAGATTTGTAAATTTAATTGTTTATATATCTTACTGAATCTCTCATTAGTCTAATCATGGAATATTCATGGTTCAAACAATTTAATTTAATTTATTTTTTTTAAAGCACAATCTATGTACTAACTTGTTTTAATTTTTTAGTTTTTATTAATTTTTTATTTATATATGTGAATGGTTTGCTAAAGTAAATTTGTGTAATGAAATTACACTTGAATGTCTTATATAGATGGTTGAAACTTGATGTCAATAATATTTACATTATGTAAATTTGTACGATGAATTTATATAGATAGAATAACATTTGATATGTAAGCATGAGATAATAAGTAGTTTTTGGTTTGGTAGATTTAGAGTATAAATATCTACTATTTAGAGTATGTATGCCTGTGTAAATTTAGTCAAATTTTTGTGTGGAGGTGGGTTTCTTGTCTAACAAACAAGGGGGTCTTGTTCCACAAACAAGGGGGTCTCATACACCAATTTGGTGTCTAGGTTAACCATGACCTTGAAATTGGATAATAATAATAATTTTTGAATAAGATATTCATATTTTATGAATTGACAACATGTACATCACCATTATTGCAAGGTTAGAAAACCAATGCACTGAGCAGTAAAATGTTCAATTTAATAGGCAATCATGTTGAAAATAAATAATTTAATTTTTTTTTTTAAATAATAAATTTTAATGTGCAATGTTCAACTATAGAATTTTTGCAATTTTTTTTGGTCAAATTCGAACAAATATGGATTTGATGATACCAATCCGACCGAGAGAGATAATAAATGATAATTTTGTTACTTGATTTCAAATTGTTAAATTAATTAAATGGTTTTAAAACTTTCTAAGTAACAACTGACCTATGCTACTTGTAAGTTTTTTCAATGCACAAGCATGCTTAAGTTATAATCAAATTAAATATTATACAAATCAATTTCATGTCCTTCATATTATATTAACGAGCTATAATTTTGATGATACCTTATAAAATTAATTATGTTTCAACATGGTTAAAAGGATTTTGGTTTTACATAGTTTTGATGTTTGCTACATAGATTTGCATCCTCTTATTCTATATAAAAATTATCCAAAGGCATTGTTGGTCACTTTAATTGTTTATTGAATTAAACAATTCAAGTGCTACATAAATTTTCAACCCAGGGAAGTCTGTTTATTTCAAAGGCAATCACACACTGTATATGTTCAATCTCAAAAGCAATGAAATGTTGTAGTAAAAACTACACTAATTACACCTTGCTCCAAACAAACTAAAGTCTACTTGAGTTACAACAAAGACAATCTTTCTATTGCAGACAATCATTAAAAGAGTCCTGGATTACATTAAAAAGAGAACAATCTAGGAAAAGAAATCAATCTGCAAAAGGAAGACCAATTATGCTGTAACAGAGAACAGGGCCCTATTTCCCAAGTAGGAATCTTCAGCACCTGTTTCTGATTACCAAGATTTCACAAACTCATTCTGTAAACAAGATTTCCAATTAAAATAATCCACAATTACCTAAGAATGAATTGTATGAAATCAATGCAACAAGTAATGGAAACAGAGCTTCAACAAGAAACAACATAATTCCAATACTACATAAATGAATTCAGCAAACAGAGTTTAACAAGGCGTAAATGGAAAAGAACAGTTAACAAACTACGGAAATAAATGGGTGAATCATGTGACGAAGGCGAACCCTTTCCTTCTCACAAGATTCCCCAAAAGAAGGAATTAAAATGAAATGCTCAGAACAAAATTTTATTCATCTGTCGAAAGCAACATATTACAAAGGATTCACGTTCCTTCTCTGTTCAGAATAAACCTCGCGTAGTCTCTCTAATTGTCCCTCTAATGCTGATGTCTCCTCTTTTTAAAGAGGAGACATCTATTACAATTGATTTACATTATAGAAATCCTATTTTTAACCCAATCTGATCTTCTATACTGAAATAGGACCTTTCTGTTCTTCCATAGCAAAATGTTGTTACAATGATTACAATGGTACTGGCTTCAAAGTGGCTCGTGTAACAGCTTCCTTACTTGTCTTTTCTTGTTGCCGTCATGCTTGAAATATTACTTCAAATTCGCAAATCACGGGTTGTTTCAGCAATGGGATTTGCGTACCATGTTGACTATTTCAGCAATGCGGTCTTCAGACAGCCACGATAGATTATCTGCAGTCTTCAAACTGTCTCAGCAACTATATATCTTCGATTAATGATTAAATATGAAAGTAATGTAAAATTATATGTAAAACAAGTTAAACGTATAGTAAAGAGAAGAATGTTATATACCTTTGGAAGAGTGGATGAAAGTGATAGTATAAGCTTTAAATATGGACTGGAAAAGAGTGGAATGATAACAAAATGTATGGTCAAAATGGTACATTATGGGGTCCTAACATCCCCCCCAACTGAAAGGGTTGCATGTCCTCAGGAAAATTTAGTCTGAGTCAGAGTCCGGATACTGGCTTTTGGCATGCAAATTACTTAGGCAGTAGCTATGGAAGGTGCTATCTGTTAAAGCTCTGAATCCCTGCACACTTTGCAATCTTTGCCAAGCTATTGCTTCATCCTTGTTAGCCAACCTATGATGAGCATGATATTCTTCTGCTGGCATCCATAAAATAGGAAAATGAAAGCGGTACCCTATCGACTTTTCAGCACATTGCTGAACACATCTGATGTAATTGGGTACTCTAGACAATGCAGTTTTGAGATTAGTAGGGCTAAAAGGATTATACTCTTGCCTCTCCCTAGAGGATTGTTGCCAAAACATATTGTTTGCTCTTAAAGCAGCAGTTTCTTTGGCCCTGATAAAATGGTGACAATCTTAGAGTACTAAAGCCTGTAATTGCTGTATATGTTCAGTCATCCCTGGCTTCTGCAAAAATTGATGATATTCTGCCACAAAGATGGTAGTGTTTTGAGGTTTTGGCCTTATCCAGAGAAGACGGTTGTCTTCATTATGCCTGGTTGCAAGGAAATAAATTTTCCATGTAATCTGATTAGCAAGAAAAGAGGCAAATGCCCTGATCTGAATATCGCCAACAAGAGGGTTAAGATTAATCTTTCTATTTTCAGGGATGGCTTCATTGTGAAGGTACAACTCACATAGTAAGTGTTGATCACTAGTGGAGGCTTCTGCGAATGTTTTCAAAAACTGTTCAGATGTAAGCACCTCATGGGGTCTTCCATCTTTGACTGCTTTCAACTGAAAGTAAACAAAGCGTTCTGAGAGAAATAAAGAGTAATTTAGGGATGGTTTCCTAGTAGCCAATAATTTTTGTACTAGTTCAAACATGAGGAGCAATTTGCCTTTTAGCTATTTTTTCTCCTTCTTGTAAACTTTAGATTGCTAGAGTGTTTGCTCCAAGATCTCCCAGTTAGAATATATATGATTCTGCCAGACTAATTTGTGTTGCTGCAAGGTTTTACCTTGCGAAATGGCATACTGTTTCCTCCACTTGTTCATTATTTTCATCTCATTCCATGGTTTAGTTTGTGTTCCAGCATTGCAAGTGGTAGGCTAAGGTATATTCTGAGTAGCAGAATCCGTTACAGTAGGGCAGGGTACTTGTACATCAACTTCTTTCGCTGAAATTTTTGAAGGCCGTACTGGTTCTTGTGTAACAGTAGGGCATTCCTCTTTGACTGCAGAAGATATAGATGCTCCCGACATTGGAACTTGAACTATCTTATATCCTGCTTGATGATAGATGTTTCCACATTGGTTGCACATATATTCTTTATATGGATCATTTTTTGTATGTTTGTCTACCATGGATGTTGTATGGGCCAAGGTATAAAAATTGAGCTCCTTGTCATAAGCTTCCCTTGCCATTACCAATTCTCGCTTATAAGCTTCTAATTCTGATTTTAAAAACTCATTTTCTTGTAAAAGGGAAGCCATGGTGACTGGGCCTTATGTATCAGTTGCATTCTCTGGAATTGATTGTTGTGTTTCAGCTGTAGTTGGTTCTTGCGTGACAGCTAGAGCTGGTTCCTTTGTGGCAGCTACTGAATAAGTAGCATATTGGATGTCTAGTTCTTGTATATCGACAGCTAGTTCTTGTGTTTCAACTGCTGACTGAGTAGCTGGTTCTTGTGTGACAGCTACTTTCTTTGTAGAAAATGATGTCATATTACCCTGGGCATCTGGTTCTTGTGTTTCAGTGCCACAGGGTGAGATAGGTAATAATTCCGGGGTTTGTAAGGGTGGTGATGTGTGGAGTTTTAACAAAATGGTTGCGGGGTCAGAGGTAATAGGAATGGTTTCTGCTTCAATAGACATCCTCATTCGTCTCCTAGGTAAGAAGGCAGAAAAAACAGTAGTTAGCTTTTTCCTTTTATGAGAGGGTTTTTCCCTAGGAGAAGGGATATCAGAGGAGGTAGCTGCTTTAGTTACGGCCCTTGTTTGTATTTTTGATAGGGAGGCGGTTGTGATTCGTCTTTTCCTTTTACAAATAGAGGAAGATGGTGGTGTATCGGCCTGAGAGTCATCACTGGGAATATGGACGGTAGGATCAGATGATTCTGCTAAGTGGTGAGATGGACTTGAAGAAAGGTTAATTGGATTAGTTGGTTCTATGGATGGAATTGGTGGAGGGTCAAGGATATTCTCTGGTTGTTGCTCATGGGGACTTTCAGGAATTTCTTGAGGATTTTCAGTAGCTTCTTGAGGAATTTCAGCAGCTTGCTCAGGGGGTAGGGGTGGGTTTTTTAGAGGAGGGTTTTGTTGAGCAAAACCCCTTTGAATCAAAATCTGAACAAGGCGGTGATGGGTGAGGGAAAGGAGTGGGAATTTTACCCTTCTACAGTGATATGACATATTTATAATGCATCCAAGTAAATAGTAAGAAATGTTCACTAGTCTACCGTGTCGTAAATGACTCATTAAGACAAAATCATGCTGATAGACTACCTGATAGCGACCTTCACAAGTGAGATAATGTTTGACGAATTCAGCAACTTTTGGCCAAGGAGGCGGCAATGAGTGAAGTCCAACACCCCAGCCTTTAAGCTCGACGTGTTCTCCTGGCAGAAGAAAGTCCTATTGTGCATTCAGAATGATGTTCTTCGACTAAACCATTGAGTACCAGTGACTGACATACCTGAAACCTGTGCTATGTTTCCCTCTGAAACCAGAATTCGAACTCCCTGGATAGTAGAATGATCTTCCTGAATATTTTGTGCAAATTCAAGGACCTGTTGTGGATAAAACTCTTGAAATATCTCAAAATATCCTACCCAACCTGCCTGCTAAAAAATCTGATATGCGTTTGGGAATAATTCAAGCAGAGCTATTGAGCTGAGCTCATGTCGAATAACAGGTCCTCCCACAGTTAACCAGCTTTGGTAAAATGTAGAGTCAAAGAGCGAAGTTACCGGACTTCGAACAGAGTAAACTTTGTGAATGAGAACATGGAGTAACAGTGAAGAGGCGAAGTAATGGGTAGAAAAAATGATGGTAAGTGGCATGCTGTGAAATGATGGCATATAATTTCGATATTCCCCCCAACTACGACTGAAATGATGTCTTTAAGTGTGTGGAGATTGTGGTCATAATAAACGAAATCTTCTCTTTAAACCATAGTTTAATTGTACTTACATATAAAATTTACATACCTCATGTTTACCTTTGATTTGTAGTTCGAAAAATATAGTGCTTGTTTATGATGGCTCAATAGTCATGGAAGAACTTTAGAAGCTTTTTGAAACATAAGGGAGATCATATTAGAGGTCTGTTTAATCATAGGAAAAGGTAGTGAATGGATAGGATTAACCCAAGGAATAAGAAAAGTGAAAATGAAAGAACTAAAGGAGATGATTTCATGACAGAAAATGTTGCATAGTCATGTTTTTGGAGAAAGAAATGGTGTTTCAGCAATGGGAAAATGAATGAAATGCTGTTGAAAAGTGGTGTTTCAACAATGGAAAAATAGGGAAAGTGTTGCTGAGGAGTGATGTTTTAGCAGTGGGAAAATGGGGAAAATATTTGCTGAGGAATGGTATTTCAACAATGAAAAATAAGGAAGATATTTGCTGAAGAATGGTGTTTCAGCAATGGGAAAAATAGGGAAAATGATATGAAAAGGGGAAAAGGAATGAATAGAATGAATGATGAAATGTTACTGGAAGATGGGGAAATGAGTTGAAGTGAGGGAAGAAATGCTTCTTAAAATGAAGCTTGGATCTTCTTGTGGTGAAATTGTCCTTCCTTGGTAAGCCTTTCCTTAATCAAGAATCTGCAAAATAATCAATTGTAACATGCCAGCCCTTGATATGGATTATTAGTTTAATAAATCTAATCTAATACTAAAAATACAATGCAGAAAAATTAATTGCAATGAGGGGCAGAAGAATCCCCTAAAAAAAGATAATGTGCATCTGCCATGCAAGTAGCCTTAAAAATAGTGGTACGGACGAAGCCGATGACCATTTACTAATAGTGGTGTTTTAGAGTCATCAATTTTTAAGAGCCTTATTGTTCCATTGGGAAAAACAGCATCTACTTCGTAGGGTCCCAGCCATCTTGTACGTAGCTTCCCTTGAAAGTTTTCAAACGTAGAATCATACAATAAAGCCCAATTACCTTTTTTGGAACTGCTTGTGCTTGATGATTTTATCATGCCACTTTGTTCTCTGTTGTTGGATCATAGTTGTATGATAAATGGCATCTAATATTTTTTCATCCAGTTCATGAAGCTGCTGCAACCTAGCTGTCTGTGCATCAGTCAAATCAAGGTTAACAGCTAAAGCAGTCCTTAAGGTTTTAATTTCAAATTCCACAGGAAAAAAAAAACTTTTACAATAAACCAATTCATATGGAGAAAATCCTATAGTATTTCTCCAGGTAGTTCTATAAGCCCATAGTGCTTCAGGGAGCCTTTGGGACCAATCCTTCCGGTTATCCTTCATTGTTTTGGTTAGAATGGCTTCTATTACTTTGTTTGTACTCTCCACTTGCCCATTGGCTTGGGGGTGGTATGGTGTAGTCATTCTATGATGAATGTGATATTTCTGAAGGGTGGATTTGAAACCATGAGAAGTGAAAGGAGGTCCTCCATCTATAACTAGCTCTCTAGGGACTCCAAATCTAACAAATATTTCTTCAAATAGGAAAGCTAGGACAACTTCTTCATTAGCTCTAAGGAGTGCTTTGGCCTCCACCCATTTAGTCATATAATCTGTGCAGACTAATATATAAACTCTTTGATTGGATGGAGGATTAATGGCTCCTATAAAATCTAAGGCCCATCTTTCAAATGGTTCAAGTATTACCTGGGGGTTTAATGGCATTTCATCTCTATGATTAGGTTGACCCATTCTCTGACAGCTATCACAAACCCGAACATATTTCTTTGCATCTTTAAAGTGTGAGGGCCAATAATAACCCATCCTAAGAATTTTATGTGTCGTTCTCTTATCAGCAAAATGCCCTCCACAAGGGCCATCATGACAAGCTTTTAGTATATCATACACCTCATCCTCTCTAATGCATCTCTGGATTTCATGATCAAGTCCTGTATAGAAAAGACACCTACTTATCCAGCTATACTGAGCACTTTTTTGAATGATTTTTATTTTCTCTCGATGTGATAAGTGTTGTGGTAACATCCCTGCAACCAAATAATTGGCAATGTCTGCATACCACGATGAGTGAGAAGATACTGCAAATAAATACTCATCAAGAAAGGAATCATCTATTGGAGTATTATCATCAGCTTTTAACCGAGAAAGGAAATCAACAACAACATTTTCTTTACCTGGTCGATCTACAATTGTAATATCAAACTCTTGTAATAACAATAACCATCTGGTGACTCGAGCATTTGTGACAGATTTTTTCATTAAATACTTGATAGCTGAGTGGTCAGTATGGACAAAAGTAGAGTAACCAGTAATGTAATGTCGAAACTTATTAATAGCATAAATTACTGCTAAAAATTCCTTTTAAGTAACTGTGTAATTGAGCTCAGCAGGAGTCATATTCTTACTGATAAAGTAGATAGCATAAGGAAGATGGTTTTCCTCTTGTCCCAAGACAGCTCCAATTGCAGTATCTGAAGCATCAAAAGATATATGAAAGGGGAGTGCCCAATCAGGTCCTCTCAGAATAGGAGTTGCAGATAACTAATGCTTGAGTTCTACAAAGGCCTCTTGGCAAAGATTAGTCCACTTTAATTCAACATTTTTCATAAGTAACACAAACAAAGGAGAAGCTATTTTGGGAAATTTTTTAATAAATCTCCTGTAATATCCAGCATGTCCTAGGAAACTTCTCACATCAGTTTGTGTTTTAGGAATAGGAAGGCTCTGAATGATTTGTATTTTGGATGGATCTACCTGAATTCCTTGAGATGAGATAAAATATCCAAGGACTACTCCTTCACTCATCATCATATGACGTTTTTCGGTGCTTAAGGAGAGGTGAGCTTGTATACATCGTTTAATTACTTTCTCAAGATTTTATAATGCATCTTCGAAAGACACACCATAAGGGGTAAATTCATCCATAAATATTTCCATGGAGTCATTCAACATATCAGAAAAGATTCCTATAACTTCCCTGTGAAAGGTTGTTGGTGCATTACATAATCCAAATGGAATAACTCTATAGGCAAAAGTTCCCCAAGGGCTAGTAAAAGTGGTCTTATCTTGGTCTTGGGGTGCAATTCTGATTTGGTTATACCCACTAAACCCATTTAAAAAGGAGAAGAATTTCTTTCCTGACAAACTATCCAATACCTGATCAATGAACGGTAAAGGAAAGTGATCCTTTTGAGTGGCTTTATTTAAGGCTCTATAATCTACACACACTCTCCATTTCCCGTTTTTCTTAGGAACTATTACCAATGGGGACACCCATTCACTATCATATATAGGGTATATAAATCCTGCATTAAGCAATTTATGAAGTTCCTCTTTAACAATTTCCCTTAAATTAGGGTTCATTCGTCGTTGGGGTTGACAGACTAGTCGACAACCTTCCTTGATATAGATACGATGAGTACATAATTCAGGAGATATTCCCTTCATATCTGTATAGTCCCATGCGAATGCTTCCTTATTTTCAAGCAGTAACTTCATTAACTGTTGTGTTTCAGCAAATGCCAGGTTAGGATTTATGTTCAGTGTTTTGCCAAGTTCGATTTCTACTGTTATAGTTTTAGAAGAGATGGTGGTTGATGTTTGAGGTAGATCTTCAGATTTAAGCTTTTCCTGGGTATTTGATTTCAAAAGTGCAACTGGTTGATTATGTGTTTCAGAAGTCACAGAGGAGGGTTCACAAATGAAATTATTAATTACCTCATCCTCAGTGGTATCTTTAAGGCTTAAAGCTTGTTCGATAGTCAAAATAGGTTGAATAGCATGATCATCATAGTCCATCCATACAGAATTATCATTATTAATCATGGGTGTAGCGTGAGGGTAAAGAGTAAGCTGCTTAGTTTCATATCCATTGGAAATTGTCATTGAACCAGATCTGCAGCTGATAAAGGCATCAGTTGTAGCTAACCAGGGTCTTCCCAGAATTAAAGGATGTCCCCCCAACTTTGTTTTAGTCTGTAACACCACAAAGTCAGCTGGGTAATTCCAGGACTCAACCGAGATGACTAGGTCTTCAATAACTCTCTCTGGTTTGATTGTAGAACGGTCAGCTAACTCTAGAATGGTTGGTGTATTTCTGATTATGTTCTTTAGCTGTAATAGTTGTGAAGTTTCAAGAGTCATATTGTTTATAGCAACACCTAAATCTACCAGAACTTGAGGGATTACTGTTTTACCGATTTGGACTGTTACAGTAGGATGGCCGGGGTCACCATATTTAACTAGAGGAGCTTTACCAGACATTAATGCAGATAGATCACCCATAACATGGACTGTAAGGGGATCTTTATCTTTCCTACCGGGTTTCTTAACAAAAATATCTCTCATTGTTCTGGCATAAATCGGTACATCTCTTAGTGCCTGTAAAAGTGGAATTTTAACATACAGATTCTGTAATTCCCCTAGAAGATTAAAAGCAAGTGGCTCAGGTGTTCTAGTTAAAACTAAACACTCAAGGAATGGTGGCTCTGTTGTTTCAGCACCCTTGTTAAAGGGTGGTTGTACCTCTTTATGTGAATCACGTTTTTCAGTTTCTTCTTTATCCTAATCGGAAGAGGTAACATCATCGATAATGGGTTCAACTATTTTCCCAGATCGTAAATGAATGTCATTACATTGTGCAGGGAAAACATGAAATATAGGCTGGTTCTTAATATCAATAACTTGCACAGCTTTATTATTGGGGTTAGGATTTGGTTGTATAGGTAGCTGGGGTCTCATCATTTGATTATTTGGTGGAGCACCTGATGGTAGAGGAAGTGGTTGCTGAAATTGAGGAAATTGATTTGGGAACGGGAGTTGCTGACCCCTCCAATTTGAATTCCATTGATTAAAGTAAGATTGTTGTTGTGGAGGCCAAGGATTCCACATTGCAGGATCTACAAAGGTAGGGTTTGTTTGTTGCATGGGAGGGTAATTCATTTGATTGAAGGGTGGATATTGAATTTGGTTAAAGGGAGGGTAATTTTCTTGACTAAAAGAAGGATAATTGCTCCAATTATTAGAAGATGTAAATGGCATATTAGAGTTCATACCTTGTCCTCGTGGTTGCCATTGTCTTCTCTGTGTCAGCAGATAGACTGCTTCAACTTCTTCTTTGGTTGGTTGCAATGCTGCTTTTATTCCTGGTAAAGAAGGGCGTTATTGTGTTTCATGATCTTTCTCACAAAGGGTGCAAATTGGCACCTTGTCCAATGGGCATTCCCTTAGTGGATGTTTATCTCTTCATTTGGGGCAAAAGATAGCCAAAGCTGCTTCTGCTTCGGCTTGTTTCTTTTTAACCTGCAAGGTGTCAATTTGTGAAGCAAAATAACTTAACATTTCAGTTTTAAATTCTTCAAGTAAATTTCCTATTTCGGCTCTTGTTGCTCCTCCATTGGCTGATTTTTGAACTATTGAATATGTGGTATCTCTGTTGTTTGACCTGTTCCTTGCAGCTCCTCTTGAACATCTTTTACAGAGGTTAACAATTTCATCATATGATTCCTTAGATATATCCCCTTTACCAAGCATATTTAGCATATCTAAATAGTCATCCCTCACCCCTTTCAGTAATATTGTTTTAAGAATATCCTTACTTACTTCGAGATAATTGGATCTCTGCAGGTTGTACTATAGTCTTTCCACAAAGTCCTCCAAATTCTCATCCTCCTTTTGTACCATCTTAAATAGTTCCTCTCTTTTTTCTCTTGTCCGGCAGTAGTCTTGATATTTAAGCAGAAACTTCTGTTTCATCTGTTCCCATGTTGTGATTACATGGCCTCCAAGACTCATGAACCACCTTAATGCATTTCCTTTTAGTGTTGCTGGAAATAGCTTCAAATTTTGGGCATTAGTAACATAATCATAACTTCTGCATAATATATCGAATTCAAAAATAAATTCGTTAGGATCTTCAAAAGATAAACCATGGAAGTTAGGTAAGGCTGAAAGTGGGATATTCTTCATGAGTGTTGCCCCTCTAGGGAGATCACCAATAGGAAATCCCAAGGTAGAGAGAGAATTCTCATCTTTTCCCTCTCCTTTAGGATCTACTTGTCCTCCGCCGAAGAATCCTTCATTGTTCCCTTCCATTGTTTGATCTCCTACTGCACTTGCTCGATCCTCAATGTTTTCTATTGGCTCCTCAATGTTTTCTGCTGGCTTTTCAACGTTTCCTGCTGATTCCTCAACGTTTTCTGCTGGTTCTTCAACGCTTTCTAATGGCTCTTCAACACTTTCTACTGGTTCTTCAATGTTTGTTGGTGGTTCTTCAACGTTCTCAGGGCTCACAACTTCTTCTATTTCATAATTCGATTGAGGGGAGTGTTGAGGCTTTGGCCTTCGAGAGCTTAGTCTTTGAGAAGATTCAGCTTTTGTTACGATCTTGTCAATAAAGGTCTTTCTTCCTCCCCTTCCTTTGCCCTTTCCACATGTAGGGTTAGTTTTCTTATGGGTTCCGCGTCCTCTCATGCAATATTCACATCTGAAAGAAAAACATCAATGCTTTTGAAATCTATAATTGCCTTCCCCGGCAACGGTGCCAAAATGTTGGTCACTTTAATTGTTTATTGAATTAAACAATTCAAGTGCTACATAAATTGTCAACCCAGGGAAGTCTGTTTATTTCAAAGGCAATCACACACTGTATATGCTCAATCTAAAAAGCAATGAAATGTTGTAGTAAAAATTACACTAATTACACCTTGCTCCAAACAAACTGAAGTCTACTTGAGTTACAGCAAAAACAATCTTTCTATTGTAGACAATCATTAAAAGAATCCTGGATTACATTAAAAAGAAAACAATCTAGGAAAGGAAATCAATCTGCAAAAGGAAGACCAATTATGCTATAACAGAGAATAGGACCCTATTCCCCAAGTAGGAATCTTCAGCACTTGTTTCTGATTACCAAGCTTTCACAAACTCATTCTGTAAACAAGATTGCCAATTAAAATAATCCATAATTACCTAAGAATTAATTGTATGAAATCAATGCAACAAGTAATGGAAACAGAGCTTCAACAAGAAACAACAGAATTCCAATAATGCATAAATGAATTCAGCAAATAGATTTTAACAAGGCGTAAATGGAAAAAAACAGTTAACAAACTACGGAAATAAATGGGTGAATCTTGTGAAGAAGGTGGACCCTTTCCTTCTCACAAGATTCCCCAGAAGAAGGAATTAAAATGAAATGCTCAGAACAAACTTTTATTCATCTGTCGAAAGCAACATATTACAAAGGATTCACATTCCTTCTCTGTTCAGAATAAACCTCGCGTAGTCTCTCCAATTGTCCCTCTAATGCTGATGTCTTCTCTTTTTAAAGAGGAGACATCTATTACAATTGATTTAAATTATAGAAATCCTATTGTTTACCCAATCTGATCTTCTATATTGAAATAGGACCTTTCTGTTCTTCCATAGAAAAATGTTGTTACAATGGTTACGATGATACTGGCTTCAAAGTGGCCCGTGTAACAGCTTCCTTACTTGTCTTTTCTTGTTGTCGTCATGCTTGAAATATTGCTTCAAAATTGCAAATCACGGGCTATTTCAGCAACGGGATTTGCATACCGTGTTGACTGTTTCAGCAACGCGGTCTTCAGACAACCACGATAGATTATCTGCGGTCTTCAAACTGTCTCAGCAACTATATATCTTCGATTAATGATTAAATATGAAGGTAATGTAAAATAATATGTAAAACAAGTTAAACGTATAGTAAAGAGAAGAATGTTATATACCTTTGGAAGAATGGATGAAAGTGATAGTATAAGCTTTAAATATGGAATGGAAAAGAGTGGAATGATAACAAAATGTATGGTCAAAATGGTACATTATGGGGTCCTAACAGGCATGGCCATATACCATAACTAGCATGAGCATGAATACTTGTCATAAGGTTGTTGGAATTAATGAAGACATCTAGTCTTTTCAAAATTAATGTATTTGGTTGTTTGTTGTTAGGATTGAGATCTTCTATTTAGGTACAAGATCCTATTATTTAGGGAGTGGTTCAAACCACCAAACTAATGTGTGAGTTTATATATACAAGACTTTGATTGAGTGATATGGTGTGTTTATTGCTTCGGCATTCTCCAGGTAACTCACTTGGAGAGCCTCTTTCTTTTATCTCATATTATGTCTCTCCTTGGAATATCATTGATCTGAAATGACTGTATTATTTTTGTTGTGCTAAGTGTCTTTTCAGTTTATAAACATGTGCATAATCAGTTCATTAGTTTTCATAGTAAATGAGGTGTTTGTCCATGAATTGTAGATGATTTTAGGTGAATTAGAAGCATAAAACAAGCTTAAATAACATTGAACAACAGTGTAAAACAAAGAAATAAGTCACCACATGAAATTTACACAACAGGCATGATGAAGCAATTCACCCCTCTTGGGCCACATATGTTGGTCCAACTCCCAATGGCATGTCCATATTTCGTTATGCTCAAAATTTTGAAAATACATGTAGCTACAGTGCTCTAATGGTTGTTTTCTCTGCACAAATGGCTCCAGAATGCTCCAATTAGTAAAAAATGACTCTTCATTCACTCAGAATGGGCGAAAATTGAGTCTCCTACTCTTTTTCCTAGTTTCACCTAGAAAAGCTCCACTAAAAGTGGAGAAATCCACTTAACTAGAGCTGAAATAGTAAATACCGCCATTTTGTAGGCGTGCTCCAAAGATTCCACCAAAATTAACCGTCGCATTAAACTTGATGGTTGGGGTGGCCACATGCCAACCCCAAACTGCGGATTTCAAACCGTCTGGCAGAACTCCAGGCATAAACCATGGTGGAACTTTAAATTGCGATTGAAGTTGTGGGTGGAGTGCTGACCGCGCAGAGGATGGTCAAATAACCATTACAATGTGACCAAATAACGTGGAATCGTTGGTGGAGACTATCGGAGGTTTGTTTATCCGTGGAGTTTTCGTTGGAGTTTGCGTTGCCATCGTCGTGTGACCACCATTGTGAGGACCGTTGGCAGGTTGGGACCGCCGGCGGCCCCTAACCCCCACATGTCAATACATTAAACCATAAATACATCCCGCGCCCTTAGGGGTTAAGATTCAAAGTGCAACTCGGGAGGTTAGTCGTGTGCGTGCTGGGCAGGAGGTCCCACGGTTGATTCATGCGACCTCCAAACAAAATTTTACTATGTGTTACAAGGCCACGTGGCAAGCTCAGGGCTAGCCATGTGGCAACTCCTGATTGGCCTTCCAAACCCGTACCTTCCAATAAGAAGCTAACACTTGTCAACTTGCGGTTAGTTCTGAGGAAGGAATATTCTTCATAATATTCCCTTTTGCTGACTGTGCATCAACCCGTTTGCTGATTGTGCATCCCAGTCAACCTTGGTAAAACTATCGCAATTTACCTGTTTGGCATTTCGATTAGAAAGCGATATCTCCCTCATATGACATCAGTTTTTCGAACCGTTCATGGCACCGGAATCAGGAAAACGAGATCTATGCAACCATCCTAGTTTCAATGCAATCCTATAACTTTGAATTTTGAGCAAAATTTATGAACTCCTGATCAACCATGGTATTAGAGCTTAAGATGAGAGGTCTGTGTGCCATCGGTTAAGTCAGGGTCACATTGTTGAAAGTGAGGAGCTTCTCGTGCATTTGAGAGGGTGTTTCATGCTTCTCATGCAGTTTCATTCCTTGCATTGTTTGGTGTTCTATCGCTGGCTACCCGCAACGTCAGTGCCACTGTGTTTGTAGCGATGTGGAGTCGTTGCCGTGGCATTTCAGTATTGTGGAGTCTCCACCAATGTTTCTTTGTGCTGTAGATCGTGGTGAATTTGCATCGTTCTTTGCTATGGCATAGTCGATTCGATCCCATTTGCTGAAGAGGTCAAAGAATCGAACCAACGTGTTGAATGGTTGCATATTGAGAGAGGCCCAAACACTGCCTTCCTCTAATTTATGTGAATCTTCTGCTGGATTGAGGTGGCTCAATGTAGTGGTTGATGTCTACGAGTGAATAGGGTCACAATTTCCTGCAACACCCTTGTTTGGAGATGGTTTTCTGGACAATGAAGACGACGAGCCGAGCCGCCTATAGTGCTACCGCTGCTTGTAAGTTGAGATGTATGTAAGTTTGCTTTGTTGGAGAGACGGTGACTGCGTAAGGAGTGGCAGCAGCTACATGCAGACTCTGGCGCCAGCTCCATGAGGAGGGCTGAGTTGGTGTAGGTGGACCGACCTGATCTAAGATAGGGGGTATGATTTTTCAACTGCATCGGAATCCGGGCAGTGGATTGTGATCTGCTGCAATTTTGTGGTGAGGAGGAGCAGAGAGCTTGAGTGCATGGATTGTGGTGTTGATTGATTGTGGAGAAGCATCGATCTGGATCATGGTCCTTGTTGTGCTGCAGCTCGGTCGTAGTGGATCGATCGTGGTATTGATCAGTTGTGGTGTTGATTGACTATGGAGACCTTCTGGAGGTGCAATAAAAAAAAGGGACACCTATGGGGAGGAGCGACTGCAAATCCATTTTTTTCTCAAGCGTTGGATGTCATGATTTGTGACCTTCCCACTAGAATGGATCCACAGCTCTTTGTGCTGATAACGTGGCTATATGACCATGTGCCTCCTAGTGCCTCCTAGTGCCTCTGTTGAGGATTTGTAAGTTGGTGTGAGAGGATTTGAGAAAGGAGGTTCCCTGCCAGTTGAGTTTGTTGTTTGGAGAGGTCCCCGAGTGCTGCATTGCCTAGTGCAAAGGTGTGACTGCGTGGGATTTTGGCATATTCGTGAAGAAAGGCCCTAATCCGTCATTTTTTTCAAGCATTGTTTGATCACAATTAATGATTTTCCAAACTTGTTTGAAGGGCTGTCGTGACCATCATTTTGGCGTAAAATTGTCATTGCAAGGTTTTTTGTGAAGCAACTCATTATCTATTGAAGGTAGCAATGAGAGGGTCAGATGGTTTGCGTCAACAACCTTCATATATGTGATTGAGAGCTCCAAAATGAACCTATTTTGCTTTTCCATGCTGAATGTAAGAGATCTACCAATCCCAAGGCACATGAAAGGAAGCTTCCTCTTGGGCTTTGGATGCAGTAATAATGCTACTCAAATTTAAAATATTTGGACTTCACTAAGCATTTCTTGATATTTTTGTACATAGGAAGTTAACTTCTCTGTTGAATAGTTTCAATTATATCCATTGGAATTTTGGCAGTGTTGAGGTTTCTTTTGAGTCTTGATTTTGTGTGGGATATTGCTATGTTTTGGTTGAACAGATCCAACAAATTTCTCTGTTATTCTTGTTTTTCCACTTCTCTTTATTTTCCAAGTGCTAATATTAGTCTAAATTAGTGGAAATTTTAGAGTAAAAAGATCGAATTTGCAGATGAATCGATATTTGATTTAGAGCCTGGAGGTGTCTGAAGTAGCTCTGGGTTTGGAGTCGAGCAAGCTGCCCTTCCTATAGGTGTTGCAACCATTGAATATGACACTGGGCAGCGAATTGTTCCTGATCAAGGTATTCTTGAACGCTTGATGCAAGGGAGAAAATAGAAGGTGCAATGGGTCAATAAAGGAGACCAAAACAGTCTTGAAGAAAACTGAAACATATGAGGAGAAAGCATCAAGAGATCAGTGTGATATATTTTTTCAACTGAATTTGTTGAAGAGTTTTAGGTTGACGTTGATGAACCTACCACTGATAAAGTCAAGGATCATAATACAGATCTGGAATTTGATGAAATCGTTAAGAGGTTAATGTTGGATCTACCCTATTTTTTAGGTATGAATTATGAAAGCCAAGCAACTGAAATGAAAACAATATCATGGAAGGTAGATTTATTAAATTATGTTGGAGATGATTTTGTTAAATCAAACCATGATATGAGTACAAATGCATCAACATTACATCTTATAACGATTGCATTAGATGAAAAGATCTTATTCAGTATACTACATGAATATGGTGATATTCAAAGTGCAAAAGTATTGTGGGATATTTTAGAGATGAAGTACAGTTTGAATGAGGGAAAATATGATGAAGGTATTGCTCTTGAAAATGATGATTATGCTTTCAATCTCATAATTGAGTGTGAAACTGAAGATGACAACATTGAAGATGTAATGATGGATGATGAATGTGTGCCTGTAATTGACATTAAAACATGTGATGATGAAGTAACAACCATTTCTGTAGAATCTAAAACTTTTTATGAAGAAAGTTTCACTAATGTAGAGATCTTTGAAGTCAAATTTGATGAGAACTATGTATCTCATGATGAGTGGATCAATCAGATGCATGAAAAACATCTTATTGATGAGTTTTTGTTCGGTGAGAAGGAAAGCCTATCTCCATATACAGATCAAATGCATGACAATGTGTTTGAAGAAACAAAGTTGATTAAATAGGTTGAAGACATACATCAATAAACTATGACAGCAAAGAAAGATGAAGAAATGAAAGCTCTCTTAAAGGAGCAGTATGACAAGAAACATTATGGTCCTCTTTATGAATCTAACATTGTTTTTAAGTGTGAAGATATTGGAAGCCAAGAAGAAGCAATTGAAAACATTAAGGAAAATTATAAGTCCCAAGAACCTGCAACATTAAATACAAAGAATGTTAGGCTACAATCGAGATCAAGAAAAATGAGATTAAGATTTCAAGTATTCCACCTTTGGGGTAGAAAACGTAAAAAGGAAGAAAAACTCCACCACTATCTTATGGCAAGAAAAGTGAAGATGAAATTTCACCGACAAATGAACGAGCATGGACTCTTTAACAAGAAGACAAAAATGAAAGCTCAGTTATGAAGTGACCTTATATGTTAAGCCAAGGAAGGAAAAATATGACTTTGGGTGAATTTCTCCATTAAGGGGGAGTGTTGGAATTAATGAAGAAATCTAGTCTTTTCTATATTAATGTATTTGGTTGTTTGTTGTTAGGATTGAGATCTTCTATATAAGTACAAAATCCTATTATTTAGGGAGTGGTTCAAACCACCAAGCTAATGTGAGATTTTATATGTACAAGGCTTTGATCGAATGATATGGTGTGTCAAGTGCTTTGACATTCTCCAAGTAACTCAGCTAGAGTGTCTCTTGCTTTTATCTCATATTCTGTCTCTCTTTGAAATTTTATCAAAGGTTAGAAAGATATATGTAGTGACGGTGGGCGACTTGATCTTTGCTAAGTCATAAATTTGTATTATGTCATTTAATGAAGATTGCATTTTGATATGAGAGTTAATATCTTGCAGTGATAAAACAAATTTAAAAATCTGGAATTATAATATATATATATATATATATATATATATATATATATATATATATATATATATATATATATTCTATCTAATAAACCAGTCTTCATTGGAAATTCAATGATGAAGAAAAATCACAATCACAATTTGGTAAGAAAATAAGATCCTATGAGGATGAATTGATTATTTAATTAT
Source organism: Pinus albicaulis (assembly GCA_034641835.2). Lineage (NCBI taxonomy): Eukaryota > Viridiplantae > Streptophyta > Pinopsida > Pinales > Pinaceae > Pinus > Pinus albicaulis. Next base: position 43,509,955 of record CM076584.1, read on the forward strand.
AGAAAACACCATTAGAGAAAAGTTATATACATTAAAAAACATTTTATTTGCTAATTTAAATAATGCAAATATCATAGTGTTGTATGGCTACTGAAAAACACATTTTTGGTCCATTCATGTACGTATTTCTTGTGTTTTAGTCTAATTTAACTATATTCAAAGTTCAATAATTAAACCAAGTAATAGGAACACTAGTTATGCTACGTTGTTTCAAAGATATCATAAAAAAACAAAGTAATCCAACCCAACCAAAGCTAAGCCTTTTAGCTTTTTTTCTTGAAAATTGAAAACCACCATGATATAGAAACACAATCTCTTTGTCTAGTAAGTGATAATTGTGCCTGAATAGTTATTTTTCGAAATATAATATTTCTTTTTCAAAAAATATTTTTTTAAGATGAGAGAAATAAATTTGGCATTTTCAAAAACTAGTGAGCCAACGAAAACTCTAAAAACTTGCCAGCTATAACCCCCAAATTTCCAAAACATTCTGCCAAGTTTTATGAAAACATGCCATAATTTCTAAAATTTTAGATAAAAAACTTCACCTCCTTAAACTACACGGTATATAATGTTCATAAACGGGTCCCATTCATTTAATTCAATTCGATTGGAAAAGCATGAAACGGGTCAACTGAGATTCCTGATACGCAAATACAACGCGACTCATATAAATGAACAAAGATCAGATATAAGCCCACGCCCGAGTCATTGTTTAGTCGGTGTCGGAAGGTTACTGGGAAGCTTTCGAGCAGATCAGAACGACGTTTACAGAGCATATTATTATAAATGGGGTTTTAATGACATGTTTGGTACTCTTTCATGTTTTTTTGGTTGTGGCGTACAAAATATCAAATATATTTTTTAATTAGAGGAAATTGGTAAGTTGCTGAAGGAATTTGGCAAGGTTTAAAATCAAATTTAATAGCTATTGATATAGCATCAAGAGTATGTCTAATGGTTTGTAAGCTAAATATATTAGAAATTTATGATTTAGCAAGAGTATTATTTATGAAGACCGCAAAGTAGCCTTATTATAATTATGACTTAGCAAGAGTCAAGATTCCATAAAGGATGGGAGAACAATCTTATCACAATTATGACTGAGCAAGAGTGGAGACTCCACTAAGATGGGAGAACAACCTTATCACAATTATGACTTAGCAAGAGTCCAGACTCCACAAAGAATAAGAGAACATCTTTATCACAATTATGACTTTGCGAGAGCCTAAACTCCACAAAGATGAAAAAGTAACTTTCACAATTATGAGTTAGCAAGAGCCAAACTCCACAAAAAAATGACAAAACAACCTTATCACTTATCACAATTATGAATTATGACTTAACAAGAGTGGAAAAAAAAAAAAAAAACCTGCCATTAATATGAATACCAATACCAATACAATATACGAATACTACCATGTGCCTTATGGTGATGTATTGGGTTAGTGATGAGTCTCATCCACCTCACTTCTGCACTAGCCCAACCTCCCAGTGATTCGAAGGGGACTCTACGCGACAGAAATGAAGGCTTTTGGCCCACCTGACCGATCATGCTATGGTGATGGTCAACAATATTAAACTTGGCCATTTTATCCATGGCCGGCACTTTAATAAGTAACAAATATGTCATTTTATCTAATAAAATACTTAAGGAAAAAAGTATTAATTTTCATTCATTTAAACTACTTCAAATTAAGTCAAGGCGTTATGTTTTAAACTACATGAAATTAAATCATGCTATTATTCTTTTATGTTTAAAGTGCCCCCACCCACTAAAATTGTAACGAATGTCCATATGTCCTTGAGTTCAATGATTACGTGGAATCATGAATGGATTTTATTTCATATTTCATTTGATGTTTTAGAGTGGTGTTGAACAAACAACATTATCAAATATGCCTTTATCTGTGCAGCAGAGTAATGTAATTTGGTGCGTCACAGGGCATGTTTTCATCACTACATGTGCTGTGTTACACAACTGCTATTCACTATTTATCAATGTGATTCGATCACTAATACAACTTCCAATCCACTTTCAATTAAGTTTGATAGCCTGTAGGTTAATTAACATATTTTTTAAGTAAATGTAATCTTTAAATCTTAAAAGAGTAATTAATTATTTAATCACAACATAAACATTTCATTTAAGGTATTTTAATTATATTCAATTTTAATCACACAAATCAACTTTGCCATTAAAAAATCTTACTCTCTCGCACTCTAATTTTGAGAACTTATTAAAGTAAACTAAAATTGGATGATCTTTACATTGCCTCGTATGCATCATGACCAAGCTCAAATCTACTTTAAAATCTTCATGTACCTCAAGAAGAAAAAGAAGGGGAGAGGGGAAATGTGTATATTTTAGAAAGTTGTAAGTTATGAAGAGCTATATGGAAATAATAGCGAAGAGTTTTGTGATTGCCATTCAAAATACATGGATTTCAAATTCATTAATTTTGGTGCTTCGAAAAGGTTGTAATATTGTTTTTATAGAACTCAATTATTGATCCATTTATAAGTTTGTCTCAACCAACAAACACTTTCTTTTATTGTGATTTTCTTACAATAATCCCAATTTTTCAACTTGTCAAATTTATCAAATTTTCTATTAAAAACATCGTTGTGACTACCAATTTAATACATTCTATTTCTATCAGTGCTAGATAGCTTCATGTCCATCATTCTTGACATGAAATGAATCACTATATAATTTTAAATATGTTTTTGGTACTTTTAAGTCGAAAAAAAATGAAATTGATATGGACTTGTTAGGTGCATTTTAGGGGAAAGTCTTATCTTGGTAATTTGGGGTCCTGGAAATTTTGAAGCTTATTTGGGAATTAAATGATCATTTTGGTGTAAAAAAATAAGTTCCCTACCATTTGATGTTGTTCTGCTCATCCAAAAATTTCCAACATTACAAATACTACCTTACTAAAACTTTATACACGACGATGTAATGTTTCTCACATGTTGACCTATGCATTGAGATAGTTATATTTTGGATTTCAAGAAGATTCTAGATGGTCCAAAAACCTAAAGCAAATTAGGATTTATGCAAAACCCCTAACCCAATATGACTATCAAGACATGTTAAATACTAAATTACTAAAAATGGAAGGGTCTCTATGCATATTGTATTGATGTTTTTCTCCCATAGTTGAGTAACACAAAACAACAACCTATTCTGAGTATAACAAAGTAGAAGATCATGTAGCAACACTTCATGCCACAGTTTCTATTTCAAATCCATATTGAGTCCATATTTTTTTGTATTTGCATTCTATATCTAAGAAAAAAAGAGTAAGGCGTAGTCTGCACTTTCAAGCTATATTTTCCCATATTAGGCTTCCCAAGTACATTTTGTGTTCATTGTGTGGATGATGTAGTATTAATTGTTTTAACTTCTTTCATTACAAATAATAATTTATTTCAAAATTTTGAGTGTTATGCTTGTAATAGTAAATTATACTAATAATTGTTGAATAATAGAGGATAACCTCTCTATATTTTGCAAAAACTTATAAGATTTATTGTTATGAAATATTTTGGTATAATGTATCTGGTAGTTTGTAGATCATTATATTGATATCAAGGTAGTTTTCTTTGGGCCTTTTTGTGGGATATTAAAAGATCCCAAAATTGGATTGAAAAAATGTCTCAAACCCTAGCAATGGTAGATGAGTATAATATCAATCCAAGGGATGAATCAAAGGTGAGATTCAGAAAGCTAGAACCACAAGTCTTTGACATCTCTCACAAAATGGTGATCTTCATTTTCAACCTATAAAGTGAATTCTAACCTTTTGAGGCATTTGGTAAATCTAAATCAAATGCTACCTCTAAAGATAAATCTAAAGACAAAGAAGAAATGTAAAGGAGCTAAAGAAAGAGAAATCAAGTTTTATCATTGCATCTTTCCAATATTTATTCAAACTAGAAGCAATTTTGGACATCAAACCTTATCAAGGTGATATATGCCGTAAAGTTGAATCAATTGTTGCAACGTTTATGGGGCCATGAAAAACTTAGTGGTAAATCCACATATAGACTCTTAGAGTTAAGGGTGATTACTTTATAACTAAGTGGGAGGTTTTAAAAACCCTCATTAAGTCTCATTTTCACACTATTGGATACAAAGATGACAAATGGATCCATTCAAACTACTTTCAGTGGAAGTAAGCACACAATGTACAAGAGTACACCATTGAGTTTTAGAAAATTTACCATTATTGTTGGAAATACTAAAAGGGGGGGGCGGGGGGGGGTTAATCAGTATTCCTTTCAATTAGAGCATTAGTTAATCTTCAATTATTATCAACATTTTTACAATGATAGCAGTAAACAAAAGAAACACAAATGCACACAGTTTTTAAGGTGGAAACCCTCTCTGGGACAAAAACCACTTGATTGATTTTCTAATAATTATTCAATATTCAACTCCAATTGAAAATAAAGCTCCAACTTCCTAGAATCTAGAAAATTATTCTTCTCCACCTCCCACTCGATGGACGCTCCAACACCCAAGATCCTTCATTAGTCAACTGAATGGATGCCCCAACACCCAATGAGATACAACTCACCCTAGCACCACCCTACCACCTGTTGATAGCCCTAAAAATCGGGTCTACAACAAGGGGGATACCCACCCGGTCCGGACCTTGGTTAGCAGCTCCTTTTCCATTTGGTATAGTGGGTCCGACTGGGGATAATGGGACCAGTTTCCCAATATGTGTGTGTGTGTGTGTTGAGAATTGATATTTCCTTTCTAAAAGTTCCTAAGTGAAATGCTTTTATTCTAATTATAATCTAATAACATGCAATTGTATTCTAATAAACAGAAATATCTAATTCTACACTAACCCGGGATGTAATCTTTCCGTTATGCGATCTAAAATGATTTCAAATAACAATTGGTAATAAAGATCATTCAACTGTTATAAGAAAATAATTCAATAAAGATAAACCACTTCGTATAAAAATTTAGACGAAATAGTTGTGAAAAACATATCGCATAATGAGCTACTCATATATTAAGCATAAATAAATAGCTATCACCGTACAAAAGTGCCAAATGATAATTCAAGCATTCAAGCATTAATATATAAACAACTGAACATGAATATCACTTTAACACAAAGGCAGAAATAGTTAAGAGATAAAAGTACCATTTATAACTAGTTCTACTCATGAGCTTCAAGCAATAATGACTTATCTCTTCTTAATCCAACATCCACTAAGAGTACAAAAGTGCAACATCAGTAGTAGATATTAAATGCAGATATCAATAAATCCTATTCCATTCATTCATCAAAACCTCCTCAGAGGGTGCAAAAGTGCATGTTTTGAGGACAAGTTTTTGACAAATTTCAGGAACCTTCTCTAAATGCATGAGAAGGGTTTAAATACTACTAACTAAATCTAAAAATAATTTATTACAAAAATGGAGGATATGGTTTAAATGACCGTCCTCATTTCAGGCACAAATAAAGCAAAATTAATACTAAATCTAAAATTAAAACTAATCAACTAACTATTTGTGTATCTTTTCTTTCAAATCGCAAGCGTTCAGCATTTGTTTGAGAAGAGTAGGCTGGCCGACTTCTGACTTTAATTGTCCTATGAAAATGGAATCGGCAAGAGCTGGCGCCATCTTCTCGGCAGAATTGATGATACATTTGAGAGTCATGCACTGGTTGTGTGCTTTTACCAAATATGCCCAGTAAGAAACCCAATTCAACTTAGTTAATCTTTTAATTGATTCTGCCTTTTCTTGAGCCTTCTGTCTCTAGTCTATCTGCAGTTGTTGTGCTTTCGGTAGATACCCTGGAGTGGTTTCTGAGATCAGATTTTCCTTGTGAAAATTTTCATTTATGCAGTCAATAACACTGTTTGCTACTGTGGCTGCTTCTTCTGCTTCTTGCTCTGCTTTCCTGATTTGTGCATCCCAATTGTTAAAGAGCATTTCTTTGTGATTGTCGTTGATTATTGGTGCACCTGCTCTTTTCCCCTCCTCTGTTTCTTGCCAAGCCAAATATTCGGTAACTCTTTTATCAATTAAATCGTAATCATGTCGTAAGTCTACGACTTGATTAGTGATTTTATCGTTTATTTCACAATAAGAGTTCCACTGTGATATTATTTGGCACAATATTTCATGTTGCTGCAGTAGTTGATCATTTAAGGAAATGGATTCTGTGATGAATTCTGTAAGCTTAGGATCATCCTCGTGCATCTCTTGCATAACCTGTAACTGTTTTTCTCTTTCAGCCAAACTGTTCTGGTACCCTATCTGCATTTGTTGGAAGTCCTGCTGTAATCTTTCAAGTTGTTTCTGCACTTCGTTGTTGGCGTTGGCTTGTTGCAGTTGTTGTTGCAAAACCTGTACTTGATATTCTTTCTCATTCAGTAATTCCATGACAAATCTTGTAAAAATATGGAGTGAAATTGGAATCCCACAATTCTTTATGATAAATATGAATGGGTAAGGGGTCTTGAGTCGTCCATTTCCAACCCATCAAAGGAAACTTGGAAATATAACAGATTGAATCCATCACATATGCAGATAAGTAAAAAGGGGGATAAATTCTCTGAGAAACAGTTCTTTTAGACCGGTAATTTAAAATGGCCATGGCTAAGTTGCCAGATAATATCTTAGCCCAATCCACAACAGTAGCATTAACAGTGGCATTCAATAATGGTAGCCATTCAGATGAAAATTTATTAATGTCTGGCTTCCAAAAAAGCCTATAGAGCATAGCAACAGCAAAGCAATATGGGGAGGTGAGAGACCCAGTACTATACATACCATGTTTATCATTTTTTAGTGGTTCGTCCCTCCTTGACAAGTCCTTGGTGCATTCTGCCAGGTTTTCATTTTCTTTAGCAAACTTCTCCATGAACTGTTTGTTATAAGTCGCCTGTGGCTCTGGTAAATAATACATGAGTCTCAAATCTTGTGGAGTGAATGAGCCAATGAGTTCTTGACCCTGAGTCTTAAATTGTCTGTTTGTGATGTCAGTGTTGTCCAATACCCATTTAACCATGTCCGTGTATGGAAGAATTTTGGGCCTCGCCGCTATCCGGTGCAAGAACGAGCAAGCTAGCTCTGTAATAGATGCCTCAGAAGACCCATGTGAGCTTGCAATAGCTGTAACCTCCATTATTCTTGGATTCTCTTCCTCAAGTAGACTGTACATGCTTTCCCAAGTAGTAATACCAACATCTTTATTACAGGCGGTGTCTGTATACAAGGGTGTCATTTCTTTGTTTTCAGAACTCGGAGCTTTGTCTTTCTTTCCCATAATATCCTGAACACTGCTTTGTATAGTTCTCTGTTCTTCATTCCTGCAGTTTACAGATGAAGTGAGAATAATGATAGGAAAAAGGTGACGGGAAAGCTTTTAAATGCCGAAGACATATAAAATATACCACCTTACGTGAAATGGCTCTTTGATCATAACAAAACCATATTTCATTAATGATTGACAACCAATTCATTGATTAACATTAAAGCGCATAATCAGGCCTCGGTTTATGGAAAAAAAATTTCGTACAATGAGCTCTAAATATCTGTGATAAGGCGATTTGCGATTTGCTTCGCAATATCGCAGATCGCAGTATCGCTATATCACAATATCGTGGAATTACAATATCACAATACCGCAATATCGCAGTATTGCAAAATCGCTATATCGCAATATCGCAAAATCGCTGGAGCGTAGCATATGACAAACATCCGTTAATGTGTTTTTCTATGAAACACGATTTGCGATATGTGCCATCGCATATCGGCGGTTTTGAGATTTTTCAGCGTAACATATGACATTTGAGGCATGCGATGCGATGAATGTTTTTAGTGCGTAGTTTCGCATCGCGATCTTGCAATCTTAGAATTCCGCTTGTAAGGAGATATCCATTACCTTTTTGAGATGCGATATTTCTTTAAGGAATGATTTTATCCTACCTTATCATAAAACTTAGACTTTTTAAAATTCTTCAAGGGGTATTCTCCTAAGTTTATGATATTAAGTTTTATTGAAAAAGGAAATACAAGCACTAATCGATTTTTAAAATTTTTTGACTAAGGGCCCCCACTTATTTAGTAGTAGTGAAAATACTAAATAAGAAGGGGGGTTGTTGCTGGCCACAACACCACCCTAAATTTTTTACAGGCTTGAACCTATTGGTGACTTCATGCACTAGCCTAGCACCAGCCTACCACCCTATAGAAGAATAAAATAAGAATGGACTCCCGTACCAGGGAAAATGGTCCACTATACAATGATATAGAATAATGTAGAAGAAGAAGACACACTAGACCATAACCCCAACTATGACACAACCACCTAATGATGATCCTAGACCTCCCAACACTGCCTCTTCAACTCTTGGCAAATAGAAACTTGTACAATTTTTATAATGATGTATTTACAATGACTTAGTACAATGACACATTTACAGTGACTGTATGCAGTGCTGCCCACTTGAAGTCTTCATGTGATGAAATTCTTGATGTTGTTATGAACCTTGATTTCTACTCTTGTCATGCTACCCTCTACTGCACCTTGCTTTTCTTTGCTGCCCTAGAAAGTCTAGTCCTTTGCAACCCTTGACAACACATGATCTAGCTTTTTCTTGCCTTCTAGGAGCTCGATATTGAATATGGTGTATCTCTGTTATTTCAAATCCTCAATATGTGATTTTCGGTTCTGTAGTAGTCCTCTGAGTCTTCTTTCCAATGCCATAGGTTTGACCCAATTTGGATTCTTCAAGGGAGAGTTATACCCAATATCTCACAATGACCTGATTATGGATTGGTTAAGTAGAGCGAACTTGTACAACATGTCACGTGTCACTATTTCTTCATTCGGCTCCGAAATTGATACAGAAAAAACTAAATTTCGTGCACTATCTGCCAATTTTTATATAATTCCAATCTGATACTCAGAGAGATAGTTATGACAATTTTCCCAATGTCACTTCTTTGAGATGAAGTTTAGAAGCCTGCAAAAACACTAACTTCCACAGATCATATCTCTGAAAATATTGCGCACCTTGATCTGAAATTTTTACAGGAGCCTCCTCAGGATTTAGGATTTTCCTCATAAAAATTTCAGCTTTTGAACCTTCGTAGAAAAAAAGTTAGAGTGAAAATTCCACAATGACTTGTTTCCGGTAGTGAAATCCCTACATAAGGAGGATATGAGGATCACAATTTATATAAATTCTTAGGTTGAGAGGGGCTTCAACAAGTGAACACGGGATGGATTTAAGGAGCTTAAAAATTATTAATTATTGAATTTTAAATGCCATGTTATCACTCAGATTTTCCTTGAAGTTGTAGGGAAAAGGAAAGAGGTCCGAGGTAACCACAAAACAACTTTTAGGTACATAATCTAGCCAATCTGTACCCAGAGAGGGCTCTCTCTGTAAGATTTAGCTTTGTTTTGAAAGATATTAGGCTAGTTATGAAAGTCCAAAGATTTTGATTGAAATTTGGGTGATGAAATTTTATAGCAGAGGGTAAGACTAAGTAATTTAGGCCATTGGGATGATAGAGTCAAAGAAAGATGGCTTAACTCGATTAAGTTTCTTAACAAGAGATGGTTTCACAGGGAAAGGTAATCAAATAGGGAACAATTATAGATCTAAGGTGAATGGAATGAACTCGAAATGGGTGAAGGACATTTAAGAATCCTTCAAAATTTTCAAAAGAGGGAACTTGAATGATTATTAATAAAGAGAAATTAAGAATTCTTTACTAAATAATCAAAATACATAAACTAGAAAACAGGAGGAATTAAGAATTCACTGTTTAAGCTAGTTTAGAAGAAAACATTTAGAATAACAACGATTGAAAACAGATTGCACTTAAGCACTTTCTGATTTATTCCTTTTCATTAATCATTCAGATATGAAACACAAATGGTTTAATAAACAAGTATAAAACTATAACACATGAGATAGATGACTTATTGATCCGTTGTCTGACTCAAGAATCCTGTGAAAAGTCTTTTGCCTCAATTCTTTATCCAGCTAGCCATACGAAATTTGTCCAACAACATTTTATTCCAAAGTAATCAATGTTACAACAAAGTCTAAGAATCCACCACCCAATACTCCAATTGAGGGAGTATTTATACAAAAAATTATGAAAAATATCTCCTAACAAAATGAGATATAATCTAGGATGACTCATGGATATATTACAAGAAAATAGAGACAGATGGTCTCGTAGATAAGAGAAAGGATAATCGATGTTGTGTTGTTTCCTTCTTTTGAGAATGTGCTGGAGGCAAGCCCTATGATTAGGCTTGCTGTTGTCCTCTTTAGTAATTCTATGCCGGCTGCTTTGTTTTACTGATACTCTTTACCTGTACTAATACACTTTGACTTTTGTTTGATATTTGTTTATCCTTTTTATTATGTCTTACTGTAGTAAATAATCAAAATTCATGCAAGGATAATATTTACAAAAGTTCTAACATCTCCTCCCACCATTGAGCTTCCGGTATTCTGGTTCTTTGAAGTTTCCTCAGAGTTTCATCAGTCTCTGTATATCTGAAGAAAGTAGGCTGAATTGGGAATAAGTGTTTTACCTCATGTTCAAGATCAAATTTTCCAGATTGTCATGAAGAATCTTTCCTGTAGGCAATTCTTTTGTTATTGATGAACTAGTTGAGGAACTGGCCTGATCGTCAGCATGCTTGTTCAATTTCTCTACATAACTTGCAAAGTTCATTAGTTTATCATCTGAAACTAAAGGACTTGGAAATCCTTTATTCAACAAAATATCCAATCTTTTTGTGAAAGCATTGATTTCTTCCTACATATCAGAGCATCTTCTTTCTAGATTCTGCATCAGATTTCTCTTAGTAAAAACTCTTTTTATCTCCAAAATTGTTCCTGTTCTGTCTTGGATGCCGAGTTCTTCAAGTTGATATCTGTTCTTAGCGTTCAAAAAGTGTATAGGTTCATTGGATTCTTCAGGCATGTTCCCTAATTCTTCTCTTGCTTTTAGAATTTCTTCCAGAGCCAATTTAACTAAATCATTCTGCTCATACATTATTTGAATTGATGGCCAGACATCTTCTATTGACTGAATGATGTTGGTCCAAAGAATTTCTTTGATTTCTCCCAAAGGTTTCTCCAGTGTGAGATCCCTTTCTAATGCTCTTACCAATTTTTCTAATTGGTTGATCTCTCTTGTCTTTTCTGCAACACTTATCTTCGAGAGATCATATTTTTGTTCTAAAGTGGTGAATTGTACCTTTGTTCTCTGGAGCTCTGTCACTTGGAGTTTCAATTCCTCCTTTGATTTTATTAATTCTTCAGTGCTTAAATTGGAAGTGTTGACCTGTGATAATTCTGTTGGTTGACTTGTTGTTGTTGTACCTGTAATTACTTCTGTTGTAGATGCTGGAATGTTTGCCTGCTTGTCCTTTAATGCCTTTTCAATTTCTTTTTTAGTCTCATTTAGTTGCTCATTCAATTTCAAGAGTAAATCCATCAATTCTTCTTCAGAGTTTTGCTTTAATATTTCTGCAGTCTGCGGATGCCTTGAGGATGGTAACTTCAATTGTTTTCTTAAGGCTACAATATCATCATCTTTCCTCTTAATTAAGGCTTCTATACCCTTGACATCTTTGGGATTATGACCCAATCCAATAATTATTTCTTCCAAAGTCTTTATTTTGTTGTCCTTAGCCTGGGAAGAGGTTTTTTCAAGATGCAATTGAGCATTATTATTCTCTAAAGAATCCTGTAATCTTTGGGTCATCATTGATTTATCAGTCAAAGTAGAATAAATCATTTCACCTGTTTGTTTATGTAGCTCAATATGATCCAAAGGATGAATATCCTTTTCTATGACTTCAAAATTGGTTCTGATATAATCTGCAGCTATTTGAGGCTGCTGCACTTTGGGTTTGAAGTGACTCATTACAATTTTACCCTGCTGGATGTCATAGGCTGACATCAATATTTGTTGATTTTTAGGAGCCATCTTCAAATATTGATTATAGACTTGAAGTCTTAACAGATCATTTCTAGCCTTTATATTTATAAATTTCCTTTTAATATCCCAGGCATCCTTCACTGGTGGCTTGAAAGAAGATACTTCTGCACTTTGCTGCCTTTGTAGCTCTTTTCTCTGTGAATTAGTGGATGTCCCACTGATTTTACATGTTTGCTGACTACCTAACTCTTCTCTCCTCTGACTATCAGGGATTTCTTGAACAAATTCTATTTCTGAAAGAGGATTTAATTTTTTTCTTTTAACATAAGGTTGTTCTGAAGATCCACTGATAGGGGTGGTTGTTTCTACATCTCTCTTCTTACCTTTTTCTTCATTGAGAGGAGTTTGCAAAATTGAAATTTCTGCCACATTAATCTGAGTAGGCGAAGTCTGTATTTGGCCTTGTTCCTTAGAAGTTTCAGGCTGTTCTGTCATTGTGAATTTCTCTGTAACTTGTATATCAGCCTCCTTTTCTTTCCCTTTGGACGCTACTGTGGCCAATGCACTGATTTCCTGTAAATTTTGCTGAAAGGTTCCAGCAGAAGAAGGACCAATTCCTGGTCTTTGCACCTGTCCAAAAGAATCCAGGTCAAGTATTTTCTCAGGATCTTTCATAACATTTTCAATACTGACCTGCTCACTATCTTGTTCTATCAATGTCCCTTCCATCCATTCATTCATATTGGCATATTGTTCAATTTATGGAATTCTATGATGAAGATATGGTGACAATTTGTTTTTCATCCTCCTATCACAAATAAAGCTATTTGGGTCATAAGGTACCCAGTAGAAACTTTTTTGCAATTTGAGATAGTCTACTAGGATTCTTTCAGCTTCTTTTCCTGCATCCCTAGAATTGCAGACAAAAGGACCTAATTGACTCTTAATTTTGAGCTGAGCTTTTTTTATTGGCATTGAAAAAATGGACTATGTCTGAATTTATCATCTGTCTGAAATATTCTAAGGCAAAGAGCCTCATTGGGACATATTTTGGTAACTTGAAAGGACACAGCTCACACCCATATATTCTAATTTATGTATGATTCCGGTATAGGTACCAATCACCTATCCTGTATTGCTTTGAGAGTTGGAGAATTTTCTTGATATCACTATTGACCCTAGGAGGGGAGACTCCTGTTAATAAAGTGGTTGCAGGGTGCACAAATAGGTCAATGAACTCATTGTAAGAATAAGGAGAATCAAAGGAATTATGAGTGATTGCAGACCAAAAGATTACAGACCTAGGATTTCCTTTGGCATCAATTTTCTTGACATTGAAAGGGAAACTCTCTAATTGATAGTAAAGCATGAGATGGTATATAACAGAGGAATATTTGAACACTTTTTCATTTTCCAATCTCATGAATTGATCATGGATTTTATCAGCAATGTAGGAAGAAAAATCATATTTAACAGTAGGGGGCTGTCCAGGGGTAAAAATTGACAACAAAACTAGGGCTAATTGATCAACATATTCACTAGTATCGAAACCTATTACAGAAGATATCATATTCAAAATGAGTCTGCCCACATCAGTGAAAAAGGTATATCCATAAGGGGGAGGGCCTTTGGGCTGATGTTCTGGCAACATGAAAGTTTGGAAAAGGCGACTTAACTCTTCTTGGGATAAATTGGCTGATTTCTCAAGTAAATCTCCCATGGAAAGGGGATTCAGGGCTTGACCAGGCTGAAACTGTAACATTTCGTTGATAGACTGAGCAGTTATTGGGAAAAGGACGGTTTGATTCGGGGACATGACTGCTCGTTCATTGGGATCATAATTGGCATGGCAGTAATAGATTATTTCAGGAAAAATGTGGACAAAGGGTAGAAGGTACATTGGAAGATTGGATCCCCATAGTCCAAAAATGTCAGAGCCGCTCAGGTATCTATCTCTGCAGTGGCAAAAAATTCGGAGAGGATTTTCACTGAGGATGAGGTCTTTAATTTGGAAATCCCTATTTGATAGAGGCAGATAGTCTAAATCTCGGTGAGGGGCATTCAGGGGTGCAACATTCAAAGCCACGGGAATTTCCATTTCTGGTTCTTGTGGATTCAGAAATGAATTCGGGTTTTGATGAAAAAACAGGCACAATCACAGGTTTGGGAATACAATTGCAGTTTTGGGGATTGAGGAATGAAATAAAGACCAATATTGAACCCTGTTTCAGTTTTCTTGTGTGGAATTAAAACAAAAACCAGGATTTTGCAGAGTTCAACGAGAATTTGGGTAAATACTTGTTTTCTGGGAAATAAACAGTGACGAAAACAGGTGTTGGCTATGGCGGACGAATTTTGGATTGCTCGACTGTAAATTTCCTCAGCAAGGTAGCGGTTGACAATATTCACAGTTGGTTTTTGAAGTTTTCCATGGGACACTGGTCGCTGTACAAAATAGTGAAAATGACGCGCATTGGTGTTTTATTTGCAAAGTCAAAGGTTGGCAGGTTTTTTAATTTTTTAAGTGGATGACGTCAGCAAGTATGGTTGCTTTGACATGGGAGGCAAGCGGTAAATGGTATTCATCGCACAACTTTTGGGGACATGCAGTTTTCAACGGAGGGCGCGCGATTCCATACAATACACGACACGTAACGCGTCACTGTTCAGAAAACCGCTTAGCCATCGCGCGTTATCGTTCAGACGTGGAGGCGCAGCGATATGGACGACAACCGTATATCATGGCTTGGTTGATCGAACGATTTTCGGGAAAGGGAGATGACGAAGAATTAATAAGGCGGGCCCAATGTAATTAAGTGCGAATTAATCGCATCGGGAGCAATTCTATTGGTGAGGTATGTTTTTAATTAACCGTGAGGGTTAATTAACGTATTTTAAACATGGCGGGGATAAGGGCTCACGATTTGATTAATTAATCACCATATTAAGGTTATATTTCAACCAAAGGGGCGGGATAATATATTAATTTTGGAATCTTATTAAAATAATACATGAAAAAGGGGAATTTGTATAGGGATTTAAATAATCAAGTTAAAAATTAATATGACAAATGAATGGAAGCGCTAAGTGCAAAACATTAGGTTAATTTTTTTAACTTATGCTTGCATGAATAGGGTTTTTTGTGAAATATTGCATAATTTTCCTAAGTAAAATGGGATTTTACTTATGAAAATATTTTTTGGATGTGAATGAATGATTTTATGAATAAGTACTTAGGATTTTTTCAATTATTGGGCCGAGGGTCCGGTCCCTCCAAAAGTCAAGGAAATGCCTTGAGCCCCTCTAATTTTCAAATGCCTTAGTACTTAGGGGAAATTAGTGAAATTTTGAGGGAAAAATGAGAAGGGAAGTTAATAATTTGACTTTGCTTTGCTTGAAATTCTTCCAGTGTAGTGTCTGCCTTTGCACTTGTGATGAAAGTAAAGATTTAACACATCTAGAGTCATTATCCATCATATGTAATTCTGCAACAACATCTACCTACCCTACCTACTTTACCCTACCATTTTTCTTCTTTATTAGGGTGCACTTAGACTGGAAGACCCTTATCACACTTTTTCTTTTTACATGTAGAAATCTATCTAATTCTAACCTTATTACATCCAAGGGCTCATATTAAACTGTTGAGCTCCTTTTATTTACTCTACCTATCTACTTATCTGCCAAGATTAAACAGTTTGGTCAGATTTTATTCTCTATCTCTAAAACATAAAATTGAAAAATGAACTAGCCAAGCTTAAATTGTTTGACTATTCATAAATTGTGGTGTAAGATACAAGTTGCACGCAATTTTTTTATTTACATAAGAGCAAAAAGTAGTGGCATTTATACTAGCGCACTTTCCTTGGCCTTTCTTTTGGTGGGGTTAATTTTCTTTTACTTTTTTGGCCATTTTTCTCTTTTTACCCTTTGATTTTTCTTTTAGGGTATACCCTCTTTACATTTTTTAATTTTTTTGATTTTTTTGACAATATGGAAAACCTTTGCAGCAAGAAAAGGTATGAACATATTACATAGTTCATCAAGTCAATCATGATATATGACAGTTATTGGTATAGGAGTCTAACAATGGCTCCACTTGGGGATGGCTTTTCCTGGTGAAAAGTCAAGAACAACAAGTCAGTTGTCGTCAGAATGATTTTGACTGAACTATGGCATCTTCTTCTGCTTGTTGCTTTATTGTATGTATGACAGTAATACTTCTGAAGCTTAGGGCCTTCTCCTCGGGCTTCAACTCCAGTAAATTACTATCCACTCAAAACTGTAACATTACAAAGGATATAATATGTACATGTTAAAAATCAGGATATCCTAATAAATAGGATCAAAGTAATGTTTCAACATTCGACCATTAACTAGCCCTTCTTCAGTTTCTGTACCATCCAAGTTTTTCAGAAAATATGTATTATTTCCTTGTAAAGCATGAATAATATAAGGTCCTTTCCACAGGAAGTCAAACTTCCCATGTTTTCCCTTATCCTCTCTTCTGGAATCCATCTTAAAACTTTTTTTCCAATTTGGAAATCTTCTTCCTTGGTCCTTTTATCAAATATCTTCTTTAGTTTCTCTTGCAATACTTGGGATCTCTGATATACTTCCTCTCTGGTCTGTTGCAAATTGATAGTCTGATTTATTCTCCTTTGAATATCATTAGGTTCAACCTGAGCTTCTTGAAGTAATTTCATCACAGGAACTCCTAAAGATGAAGGAAATACAACCTCAATGCCATAGACTAACTCATAAGGACTAGTCCCAATAGATTTTTTGGTGGTGAGTCTGTCTGCCCATAATGCATTTGTAAGTTTCTTGTGCCAATTTTTCTTATTTTCCTCCAATAATTTTTTAATAATATTGATGAGACTCTTGTTGGAAGGCTCGGCTAGTCCATTACCTTGAGGGTAATAGGCTGTGGAATGGCTTAAGGTGATATGATATTTGTGACAGAAACTTATTATCTTCTTATATTTGAAGGCAACAACATTATCAGTTATAATTTTCTCAGGACAACCAAATCTTGATAATATATTGGTTTCTAGGAATCCTATAATTATAGTGTCATTGGCTTGTTTGGAAGGAATTGCTTCTATCCATTTGGTGAAATAATCTGTAGCAGTGAGGATCCATTTGTGTTGGCCAGAAGAAGGAGGATGGATTTCTCCAATGAAATCTAGGCCCCATTGTTGGAAAGGTTTTTCAGTGGAAATTGGTTTCAGGGGTAAAGGTAATAGTTTTCTCTTGCCTTCAAAAATTTGACATTTATGGCAAGTAGTGACAAATTTCTTTACATCAAAGAACAAGGTTGGCCAATAAAATCTAGCTCTTAGGATCTTATTTGCAGTTTATTTACAATAAAGGTGTCCACCGCAGTCTCCTGCATGGAATTCATTGAGAGCCTTGTCAGCTTCGTCTTTTAACAAACAATTCAATAGAATACCTTCATGATTTTTCCAAAAAATAACATGATCTAAAATACAAAACTTTGAAGATGTCATCTTTAAAAACCTTTTCTTTGTTCTGGATAACCCTGGAGGAGCTTGCAGGTTTAACAGTACATAAATTATATCAGCATACCATGGTGAATCTAAGAAGGCCTGGCTGATTTGTGGAGTTGCCATCTCTTGTTCATCATCCAGTTCATTAATATCCAGGGCTTGGCAATTTGTTTCTGTCATGAGTTGAGCTAATCCATGTCCTTTTATCAGCTTTGTAGGTTTTATTTCAATATCATACTCTAATATGGTAGCAATCCATTTACCTCTTTTGCCCTCAATTCCATCTTGAGTTAAGATGTCTTTGACAACAGCATTTGGTACATAGGCTATCACATGGGAATACAATATGTAGATTCTAAAATCTTTAATGGCTTTTATAAGTGCAAAAGCTTGTTTTTCCATGATGTTGAATTTTAATGATGCATCCCTTAATGCTTTACTAAAAAAGGCTATAGGTTTTTCACATCCTTGATCATCCTTTTGTAATAAAACAACTGCTACAGTGTGTTCTGATGCAAATGAAAATATTATGAAATCTCTATCAAATTGTGGACTGGTAAGAACTGGTGTTCTGGTCAAAGCCATTTTAATTTCTTTAAATGCTTGTTTGGCTTCAACTGTCCATTTAATACTTTAATCCTTTCTTAACATGTTAGTAAGCAATCTAATTAGTTCAGCTAAGCTAGATATGAATCTTCTCAAAAAATTGATTTTTCCTAGGAAAGCTTGAAGTTCTTTAACATTTCTAGGGTGAGGTATCTGCAATATAGCTTCTATTCGAGCAGGATCAATTATAATACCATATTTGGAGATGATATGGCCCAAGATTTTACCTTCTTCAAGACCAAATAAGGACTTTTTTGGATTCAAAGAGATACCATATTTTCTGCATTTTATGAATACTTGTCTGAGATGGTCCAAATGCTGCTGATCTAATTTAGAAAAAACAGTTAAATCATCCAGATATATAACAAGAAAGTCATGAATTTCTTTTGCAAATGCAATGTCCATTGCTCTTTGGAAGGTTTCTCGAGAATTTTTAAGTCCAAATGGCATTTTAACGTACTTGAATGTGCCCCATGGTGTTGTAAAAGCTGTTTTTTCTTGGTCATCAGGATGAACCAGAATTTGGTTGTATCCTGAGAACCCATCTAGAAGAGAAATACTAGAAGCACCTACTACCCTTTGTAAAATGTGATCCATTTTGGGTAAAGGGTAATTATCCTTCAAAGAAACCTTATTTACATTTCTTAAATCAACACATAATATGATCTCTCTATTTTTCTTCCTAGTAGGGACTAAATTAGACACCCACTCTGAAAATATAATAGTAGCAATTATCCCTGCTTCATACATTCATTTGATTTATTTTATCAATTAAAGGTAGCAGTACAGGGTTGATTCTTCTGAGTTTCTATTTAAATGGTTTCTGATTTTCTTTTAGAGGTATTGTATGCTGAATTATAGAGTTATCATATGATTTCAAGTCTTCATAACTCCAGGAAAATACATCCTGGAATTCTCTTATTAGTTCAACATATTTTAGTTTTTGATCAAGAGACAAAGATTTAGATAACTTTATCATTTTAGGATTTTCTTCAGTTCCCAAATTATATTCCTCAATATCAGCTTTCAATGGTTCCATTTTGAGTTTCTTTGGAATATCATTAGAATCGAAAAGATCTTCTAGAGGAGTTAATCCCTTAGGCAAATGATTATCTTTTAAATTAATGATTTCTGATTCTTCTTCTATAATCTCATCAACCTCCATTTGTTTGAGGTCCTGCATTTCTTTTTTGGTGAAATTTTTTGGATGAAGAATTTGAATTGCACTTTCTTCTGAAATGTCTGTTTCTTGTTCATTTGTTTGATTAGGTTCAATGACTGTATCTTCATCTATGTTACTGTTAGAAAATTCATTCTCTAAAGTCAGGAAATTGTTAATCTGCTCATTGCTTGCAAACACTTGCCAGTTATTAAAATTGTTTGGTATGGCTGGTCTATGTCTAATCTCAGCTGTGAACTGATGATTAGGTTCGAATGGTAATTTACAAGTGCTGGCAAACATTGCTAAGCTATGGGCATACAAATTCTGTTTTCTTGGGATTTTCGCAAGCTGAGTTTGTAGAAAAGTATTGAGAATCTCTACAAATGTTCCTCTATATTCTCTCAGTCTAGGATTGTTTGTTAGGAAGTGTCCTTTGATCTGTTGAATGATTAAATCAGAATCCCCTATGACAGATACTCTAATTTCTCCTAATCTTTTGACCAGTTTGAGACCTAGAAAAAGAGCTTCATATTCTGCCATATTATTGGTGCACTTAAAATTTAATCTGTAGGCATGGCCTTCAACATGATCATTTTCAAGATTATGCACCCAAACTCCAGATCTTGCTCCTAATTTATTAACGTAACCGTCAAATTCTAAATGCCAAATAATTTCATGTTCGTAATTAGTATTGGGAGTTTTAGGAACTTTCTTGACAATGAGATCTGGTTTTTTACTTTCTTGTTGTTTTTCTTGAGTATCTAATGTTTTATTGTCCTCAGAGATTTCCTGGATTTGAACACTCGATTTTCCATTTGTAGTTTGTTTTGGTTCTGCTGCTGGAGCTTCTAATTCAGTGGGAGGATCATTTCAGCATTGTAAAGAATAAATGAGTCCATATCAAAGTGTACTAAGTAGATGGGGAAATTTTCAGGTTTCTCCTGACTACTGACTACATATTTCATTAAAGTTTCTTTATATAGTCTCTTAGGTTGACCAAACAATGAAATAGTAGCATATGACATGTCCAATTGAAGAGATCCTCCAAGCTTTGCACCCCAAGATCTGGACAATAACATACCATATTTTGGAGGAATATCTGCTACTACTATGTCCATCAAAATTGTTTTTGCGGGGTATTGAACCAATGAAACACACAAATCTTTGATTAGTCCTAAACATCTCACCTGATTTGAATCAAAAGAAAAGAGGTCTTTGTATGGTCGGGTGATGTCTAGGTTTAATTTCTCCATTACAGCCTTGGGAATTAAATTGTGAGATGCCCCAGAATCAAGCATGGCATTATGAAGTATTTTATCATGTATTTTCAAACTCACATAGAATGGAGGAGTCCCTCCACTTCCTGGTTTTCCATTTACTTCAGGGCCAAATAATAATCTAGGTTGGTCATCAAAAACATTTACTGAGTCATCACTTCCAGTAATATTAAGTGATCTATTGATTTGACTTCGGTAGACATCATGTTTAGCTAATTCAGACAATGGAACAACTATTTTTATTTTGCCTACTTCAGCTTCCAGATTAAAAGGTTTTTCAGTCTGATTTCTTGTATTTCGAACAGTTGGATTCTCTTTATCTTCTGTGTTTTCAGTATTTTTCTCCTTCTTAGGAATGGGGTTGTGGGCTAAATTTGTTTCCGAATCAACTTCTGGAGGTTCCTCTACATTTCCTTTGGGAGGAAGAGTATTGGAAAGTTGTCTGTTATTCAGTTGACTATCGGATACGTCTTCAATTATTGGGTTGGCAGGATTAGGATATGATCTAGAAAGAATATGTACAGGGGTAGTATTGGTTTTACCTTTGAGGGGATATTTTGTAGCTTTCTGTTTACTTGTTTCTGGGACATCAATTCTTCTGCTCCTCAAATTATATTGCTTGTGAACTTCGTAAATGGTTGTATCATATCCTTCCTTAAAGTCAAACGATTCTCCTGAATGGGTTTGAAATTTCTTAAGAATGTGAGCTTCTTGATCATCTTGGGTCAAGAAAACTTCTGGTTCGTTCTTGCGTTTAGTCAAGTTGTTTATTTGAGCATCTTCAGTTGGTTCCTCAGAAGTTGAGGATTCAATATAATTTTCCTGGAATGGGGGCCTAATATTTTGGTCAGGACCAATTTTCCCAGTATTTTGATTTTGGTTCCTTCTGAAATTTGGATTTCTCCTAGTATTGCTCGGTTGAACATCCCAATGAGATTTTCTTTCAATTGTTTCTACTCTATCTCCTAGCCTTTCCATTCGTTTTATAATAGCATCTATTTTCTTTTCAAAAGCCGAGGGTTCTTCATTTAAAGGCATTCTTCTTTCAGCTCTGGCTCTAGCTTGTTTCTCTATTAGGTTGGCTTCAACACTAACAGTTATACTTTGCATTTCTTCTAAGGTTTGAGGAGCTCTTTCCCTAAGTTGATACGCCATATTAGAATCAAATCCATCAGGGAATTTAATTAATACTGAATCTGGAGGAGGTCTAAGGTTTTGAGGAATAGCATAGTAAACATCATTGAACCTGGTGCAGTAATCTTGCACAGTCTCATTTGGTCCTCTCTTTAGTTTTCCAAAGTCTGATAAGATTTGAAGAGGATCTTTCTTCTTTTCCCATATGTTTAAAAATGTTCTATAGAGAGCTTGTAAGTCAGTAACACTGTTTGCAGGAAGGGCTCTAAACCAGGTTCTGACTTCTCCAGTAAGACTTTGGACAAATATTCTCATTCTTACATCATCAGCATCTATTTCATAAATTTCAAAATAATCGGTCATCTTTTTAGTATGCTATTGTGCAGTGTAGGTACCTGAACCATCGAAAGGAGTTATTTTACTTTGGTAGTCTTGGGGCATAGGCCCTAGATTGGCTGGTAATACCAAAGGAGCATATCTTTTTTCCATTGCAGGAGGTAACAATGAAATAATAGGTGAGGTTGGTCTATGAGTAGTGGATGGAGGAGTAGAAGGACTAGTTTGAGGTTGAGATGTTTGAGGAAATGCTGATGAACTTGGAGAGGCTGAAGTGATCACAAAAATATTTGATGTTCCTTCAGAGGTAAGCTCAGATTGTATGGAATTTCGCAAATGTTTATCAAGATGTGAAGTAACAAATTCAAATTGTAAATATTCAATAAATACTGGGTCTGGAACCAAATTGGACAAATCACATTCAGAAAAATTTACAAATAAAGAGGTTTCAAATTGCTCGTCAAAAGGTTCGTCCTCAAGGTAAATCCACTTCACAGGACAGGATATTGATCTATAGAGAGGTTGAGAACTACCAGAGCTTTCTTGACTCTCTTTTCTCCTAAGAATTCTGGGGATCAGATTCAGATTTTCAAACACAAGTGGTGGATTTGGATCAGGATTAGCCCTAGTGAAATGAGTCATTTCTGAAGCCAAGTTTCTAGGTGATATTTTTTGGTTTTTTATCTAAATGGAATGAAAAATACAACTTCGACAATCTCTTTAAGAAATTTTTGATATTGGATTTAAATTTTCTTAAAGATTTGTTTAACTTAGAGGAACTGATCAAATGTTTGAAACCAAATGTTCAGTTCATAAACTAAACCGAAGATAGACTGAAGCATCATTTATTTACTTATGCAATTGCAGAGCAAAAGCAGTTCAAAGGCTCCCTGGCTAACTTCAGGCTCCGTCTGTAGTTTATAAAGTAAACAATAGTAACAATAAAATTATTCAGGTCCCCAGTATGGTCGCCACTATGTTATCACTCAGATTTTACTTGAAGTTGTAGGGAAAAGGAAAGAGGTCCGAGGTAACCACAAACCAACTTTTAGGTATAGAATCTAGCCAATCTGTACCCAGAGAGGGCTCTCTCTGTAACTTTTAGCTTTGTTTTGAAAGATATTAGGCTAGTTATGAAAGTCCAAGGATTTTGATTGAAATTTGGGTGATGAAATTCTATAGCAGAGGGTAAGACTGAGTAATTTAGGCCATTGGGCTAATGGAGTCAAAGAAAGATGGCTTAACTCGATTAAGTTTCTTAACAAGAGATGGTTTCACAGGGCAAGGTAATCAAATAGGGAAAAATTATAGATCTAAGGTGAATGGAATGAACTCGAAATGGGTGAAGGGAATTTAAGAATCCTTCAACATTTTTAAAAGAGGGAACTTGAATGATTATTAATAAAGAGAAATTAAGAATTCTTTACTAAATAATCAAAATGCATAAACTAGAAAACATGAGCAATTAAGAATTCACTGTTTAATCTAGTTTAGAAAAAAAAAATTAGAATAACAATGATTGAAAACATATTGCACTTAAGCACTTTCTGATTTATTCCTTTTCGTTAATTATTCAGATATGAAACACAAATGGTTTAATAAACAAGTGTAAAACTCTAAAACATGAGATAGATGACTTATTGATCCGTTGTCTGACTCAAGAATCCTGTGAAAAGTCTTTTGCCTCAATTCTTTATCCAGCTAGCCATACGAAATTTGTCCAAAAACACTTTATTCCAAAGTAATCAATGTTACAAAAAAGTCTAAGAATCCACCACCCAATACTCCAATTGAGGGAGTATTTATACAAAAAATTATGAAAAATATCTCCTAACAAAATGAGATATAATCTACGATGACTCATGGATATATTACAAGAAAATAGAGACAGATGGTCTCGTAGATAAGAGAAAGGATAACTGATGTTGTGCTGTTTCCTTCTTTTGAGAATGTGCTAGAGGCAGGTGTTGGGTCATAAAAAGGTATCGTTTGAACAACTAATTAGCCTACATTAATCATCAATCCAGGAGCGAATTTTTATTTCAAGAGTGTACTCTGTCTGAGGCTGCAATTTTCTAAGAGCAATGCTGTGAAGATGTAGTACGGAATATCAAATGCGAAAGTAACAGAAAGAAACCTAATTACAGTGACATGAATGGAAAAACTACTTCAATCTTGCAGAACATCGATCAGGGATGCAATAGCAGTAACTCTTTCACTTAGAAATCGATGCAAGATGACCAATCTGGGGACTTGGAAGAAATAGCCTCTATCCTCTACAGTTGGAGATCTTAAAGCAATTGAAACGAAAACAGATTCAATGAAAGCAACTCAAAAGAAATGCAATCTGGAAAGGAACAACAACATGTAACTATAACTCATCTGTTTTCTAATCAAAGACTATGAATAAACAATAAACAGAAATGGAACAACAACGTGAAATGAACAACAATTACGATTCTAACATATTCAAGCAACTAGATTTCCATGCTTTAATTCTGTCGACAGCTTCTTACCACACAACGATCAATTATAACAAATTATAAACTAATGGAAAAAAAACTCAAATCAGATACAGAACAATAGAGCTTTATAATAACAACAAGATAATCGAACAGCAAACATGCTTCTTGTAAAGAATGAAATAGAAATGACTCTGTATTTGATTCAACAACAATAAACCAATTCTGTAATTGAAACACACATTAAACAAAAAACAAGGATTAAAATACAAACAACGAAGTGATTCCACCAGAGCCGGGCCCTTAGCGCCAGTGAAATACTGCTGGGCTAATTCAGAACTGTAGAAGGTAGATAAAACACGTGCCTTATATTAAACCAACATAAAGCATTACAGAGAAGTTCCTCTCAAAACCGAGGGTTAATAAAGCATTATATTACAGAGAAAATGTTTGAACATAGAGTCTTTCATCTAACTCACTGACTTCAACAACAACCGTCGCTTTGCCACTAAAGAACATGGCTTTATATATCAAATCTCGACGGACCAATCAAGGAATAAGATGAGTTTGAACAGCGATCCCTCAGGATCGAAAGATCCTGAGGGATTCGCTCCTCTTCGTTTAGTCATCATCCTGTTTACTCTGACTGAGGCCGAGATGTCCCCTGCCTTTTCTAGGCTATTCGTTCAGATCTCCTTGCCTTGGGCTGGATATGGTTCAACGCTGATGGAGCAGCAGTTAGATTATTCTCAGCCCTGCCTTTGGTACAACTGTTCACCTCTTCGAATTCCTGTTTGTTAATCAAAAAGTAACCTTTAGTCATCTTTTCATACTAAACATAGACCTTTCCAATTCTATTGTAATTCTTATGATAAATTACCTTTCCAAGGAAAACAAGAGTATATCTATGGTAAAAAAATGCATAAATACATAGTAATTTCATACCTTTTTCACTGCCCAACATACCCCCCTGCTTAATATTTTTCATGCCCTCATGAAAACTATAGTTCATATGGAGAGAAGTCAAAGAATAAGCTGGATAAGGTTTGTCATCAACAGGCCTAAAACCACGTAGTGCAGCTAATTCCTCAAAAACATGTTCTGTCTGTCCTTCAGGAAGTTCATAAATAGCTTTGTAGTCTGAAGCATGGTACCATGCAATAGGGCTACGGAACCTACATCCTAACCAGTATGGTCCATATTTTAAAACAAGATGGCTATAGGAAATCAAGCGGTCTGCTGCTAGCCCAAAGTTTCTATAATTAAATGGTTCCCTATTTTGCACATTCTGATTGGAGATTCTCCACCGGACCTTGGTTGCTATATAATCTTGGTTTGTAATGGATGAGAAATAGTCTGTTCCATTCAAAATAATTGATTTGTGGACAGGCCCCAGAGTTTGGGTAATGCCTTCCTTTGTCATCAAAATTTTCTGTCTAGCCCAAAATTGAAGTGGGTCCTAAGGTTCACTTCTGACCCACAGATCTAATCCATTTTCCTGCCTTTGAAAGGCATTATAGGCTTTAAGCCATTTTAATTGATTTACAACAAAGGAAATGAATGCCTGAAACTGAACATATCCAATAAAAGGGCTAGGGTTTGATTCACAGTCATTTTCAAGTATTAGATTATGCAAGTAAAATTCACACAAAAGGCGTTGTACTTTGATCCCATAAAGTTTGCAGCATGATATAAAGTCATATATGGTTTTTAGCTCTATGGATTTCCCTGCCCTAACTGCCTTGATCTTTAATTGTAAATATCTTTCTAGTAAAAACAAAGCATAGTTTTTGGCAGGGCATCTACAGGATAAGACATCAGTATACAAGGAGCAGAGAGTGTCCATTTGATTGTAGGCTAGTTTTAGTTGGTTCATTACCTTATCAGCCTTTACCTCTGCTTTCCGACATTTTTCATGAGCTTCAAATTCGGCTTCATGAATAATTCTCATTTGTTGCCGCAATTCCTAATATCTCTTTCTTGGGACAGTATCTTCCTCCAATCTTTTCCTTTCTATTCGGGCCTGTGTCAATTCTTCTTGAAGTCTGACCAGTGTTAGATCACTAAAAGTGTGCCGACTACTAGATTGCATATTTTCACTCAGAACAGGTTCCTTTGGAACATCTTGTGTTGGAACAGCCGTTTGTTGCTCTGCATCCTCATAATTAGGCTCAGGTATGGTTTCTTCTGTAACGTGGGGGTTCCTATTAGCGGTCACCTTTCTCTTTTTCGAAACTCTTTTGATAGCAATGCTTCTTCTCTTAGGGGCTCGCTTAGGCATCTGTTTCATTCTCAGAACCCTAATGGTTTGCCTGAGCTGTTCCACTAGTTTATGAAGCTTTATTCGTTCCCTGCGAAGCTTCTCAATCTCAGTTGTTTTCCTCCTTTTTCTTAACGGAACAGTCGTTCCTTTATCTGAACCCATTTGCTTAACAGGGTTTTGGCCTATATCAGCTGTGCCTTCAGTAAAATTCTCTTCTTGTTCTTCTCCTTGGGGTTCTTCTTCCACATTCATACCCCCTTGGCTAAATTCTTCGGGAATCATATTCTCAGTTAACTCTGCAGTCTCCTCGGGGCTTCCAGTTTCGGCGTTCTCTTTCTCCTGTTCACGCCTCTCAAGACAAGCAACCCTAGCTTCGCTAGGGTTTTCTGTTTCATTCAGTTTTTCTCCAACTGTTTCTTTATCAATAGCAGAGTACTCTGGTAGTTGATTAATATCTATGTTGAGGTCCAAGGGGCTATGAGGCCATGCATAATCACTCATATTGGCCAAAATCTGGGCCAATTGGTCTTCCTGTAAAGGGCTTACAATAACGTTTTCGGGAGGCTCTGTTTCATCCTTATTGCTGCTATGATTTCCCTCATCCTCCTCACAGGTGTGATAACTTCCTTCCTCCTCATCTTAATACCGAATTTCTCCTTCAAATTCTTCTTCCTCATTATCTCCTTCCTCTGCACTAGATTGCTTTTCACTACCGGTATGGGGACTTATTTCTTCTTCGTCCGAGTAGCGAATTTCTCCTTCCAATTGTTCTTCCTCATCAGTATGAGGGCTTACTCCCTCCAATTGTGGAGGATGTTCCTCCTCTGAGCTGTGCAATTCCAGGGGCTGCTTGCTGCTGCCTAGAAGTTCTTCCACCATCCTCCTACTTCGTTTCAATCGGAGGGACTGTCTGTGAGTAGAAGGCTCGACTATTGAGTCGGCCATCCTCTTCCCTTTTGGAGCGGGTAATGCTAACCCTCCGTCAATGGAAAATATTAACTCTTCCCAGCTGGTCTATTGCTGGGCGAGGCTACGACTCACTATTAATCGGATTAGACAATGGTGGCTAACCACCATATCTGCATGCTGGGCTTTTCTTATACCACGAGCACTATTATGCAACAAAGAATTTAAAAAGGCAGGCAAATTAATGGTGCATTTCTGTTTTAATACAGCTAGTAACTTAAGGTGGTGAGGTCTTACCACATCCTTTCTTCCGTCGCACGTTATGTAAGCTTGCAAAATCTTGGCCAACTCTGTCCATGGTTCTCCTAATGACGCTGGCTGGAATCCTTTACCTTTGATAACTAACGTCTGTCCATCACCTTGAAAAATCTTCATAGCTTCTCGAATCCTAATCTTCTTATGAGTCCAAATAGTCCCTTGCGCGGGAATGCCAGAAATTTCTGCAATTATCTCGTTGGATACAACTATCTGCCTTCCTCTGACCATGGAGGATCCTTCCTGTAGGTTCAATAAAAATTCGGTGGCCACTACTTCATGGGGTTGCTGCATTCTCATGAAATATGTAATCCACCCCAGTCTTTCTAAAATTGCTCGTGCAGCATCAGAGACGATCAACACTTGTGGTTCACTGCAAATTGGCCATCCCCCCATCTCTACATTCTGTTAATTTTCTCAACACAAAGAAATCACAATGGAACAACACAGCACAGTTCGTTGAAAATTTGTTATTTCCTAAAATGCAAGGATTTAGTTCATAAACAGGTAAGGAAATCTTGGAGTTTGATTTGCATGCAGACATCCGCGCCCCCCGACTGAATGAAAGGTCGTCCTCGACCGTCAATTGAGAGAATAAAGTGTGGCACAGCAGGAGTACAATAGTAAAAAGCAGGCGTAATTAGGATACATTCAATTAAATTATAGCAATTACTGAAATCAATGCATGTGATGAATTGGTAATGAATAGAAAATCGTTTTTTAATGATTCAAATATGAGGAGAAGGGACAACATAAGATAAACATAAGTACAATTGCATTATTTACCATTTCGAACTAATATGATCGATTTGTAATGATTTTCATGTATAATAGGTTCGGAGATAAAGATAAAGGATTCATATTTTCGTTTGACATTTAAATAGAGATATAGGAAAATGGTTAAAATATAACTATTGATGTGTATAAATGTGACTCCAATACCATCAACAGAGCTATGTTGCCCACAGGTGTCCATAACCTTAACAGAGTTTCTTTCTTACCCATGGAACCATTGTCCTTTATTTATACTGAGGAAGTGCTTTTTTGTTGAATATCATGACAGAGGCCATTGTGCTGGCTTGGTGACCAGATAAACCACAATGCCATTCACCGGGAATAAGTGAAAGGTGGGCAAGCCGGCTCGTGATGAGACCTCCTGTTCCAAGGACTTCTTGATTTTTTCAATTGTCTATTGGATCATTTCCCTGGTTTGGTGGCCATAATGGGAATGCCACTTCACTACCTTCCCTATGATCACGGTAGGCTGGCTCTTGATGAGACCCCCTATCCTCCATCTAAAAAATAATTATTAATAAAATATGTAAATATATATATATATATATATATATATATATATATCTATATTTTCACACAGCACTTTTCCTCAATTATTCATAAGGGATGGATCAACACTCCTTAAGAGTAGGGATGGTGGAAGAAGTCTAAACATCTCAATAGAAAAAAAATATGCCCTTATTCATATTCCATAGATAAACATCAAAGAAAATTATAGCATGTGGGAAAGAACCAATCATGATAAAAATAATCGATCAGATTAATTCAATGGTAATAAAATAGCAAAGTTATGTTATTGATCATGCCCCTTTTTCCTTTTTTCTTATCATTACTAGACAATTTTCTTAAAAAAATGACGATTTCTTTTGATTTGCTGATTACAGTAAGATTTAATTTGTATGATTGTATATGATATATTCGCCTTTAGAAAAGTAATTCAAAATTCAAAATGCTGGCTAAAAACAAAAAAACAATCCACTCAAAAAAGTGTTGTTCCTTTAAAAAAGAACAACAAAAACAATCTGTAGAACTGTTGTTCCTTTCAAAAGGAACAGAAAAAAAATACTCTGCGGAAGCATTGTTCCTTTAGAAAGGAACAGCAAAAGCACTCCGCGAAACTTCTGTTCCTTTCGAAAGGAATAGCAGAAGTGTTGTTCCTTTAGAAAGGAACAGCAAAACAAACGAAATAAACAGAAATTTTCCTCTTTTTTTCTCTTTTAAAGAAACCGAATTTCATGAAACAGACGATAAAGAAATAAAGAAGTAATATTAACAGAATGTTTAAAAAAACAAATTCCATAAAACAACAATCAAGAAATGGAAAAAATTCTTTATGTACAAAATTAAAAAAAAATGATTTATCAAACTGGTGCCGAGGAGGAGTTCTCCCCTTCAGCGAGAATTTCCATGTTAGAATCTTCCCGTAACTATTGGTAAAAGGATTCCCGGGTAAGCGGTTTATGATACAATCGTACTTGATGACCATTTACCTTAAAGGAATGTCTAGATCCGTCAATGGTAACTAATGTAATAGTGCCATTATCATGCACTTTTTGTATTTCATAGGGTCCAAGCCATCGTGTCTGGAGTTTTCCTGGGAAATCCTGAAACATATAATCATATAGGAGTGCCCAGTCTCCTTCGTGGAAGATCTTTTCTTTGATATGGGTGTCATGCCATTTGGCTCTCTGTTGCTGAATTAACGCTGTGTGCTGAAGAGCAGAGAGCCTAATTTCATCTAACTCATTAATTTGCTGCAGTCTTTTAGCCTGGGCTTCATTCAAATTTAGACCCACCTTTTGAACTGTTCTTAATGTTTGAATTTCAAATTCTATAGGAAAGATGGGTTCTTTTGCAAATACCAATTGGTATGGTGAATACCCTGTAGTAGGTCTCCACGTTGTTCGATATGCCCACAATGCTTCTGGAAATCTGTAGGCCCAATCATACAATCGTACTTGATGACCATTTACCTTAAAGGAATGTCTAGATCCGTCAATGGTAACTAATGTAATAGTGCCATTATCATGCACTTTTTGTATTTCATAGGGTCCAAGCCATCGTGTCTGGAGTTTTCCTGGGAAATCCTGAAACATATAATCATATAGGAGTGCCCAGTCTCCTTCGTGGAAGATCTTTTCTTTGATATGGGTGTCATGCCATTTGGCTCTCTGTTGCTGAATTAACGCTGTGTGCTGAAGAGCAGAGAGCCTAATTTCATCTAACTCATTAATTTGCTGCAGTCTTTTAGCCTGGGCTTCATTCAAATTTAGACCCACCTTTTGAACTGTTCTTAATGTTTGAATTTCAAATTCTATAGGAAAGATGGGTTCTTTTGCAAATACCAATTGGTATGGTGAATACCCTGTAGTAGGTCTCCACGTTGTTCGATATGCCCACAATGCTTCTGGAAATCTGTAGGCCCAATCCCGTCTATGAGAGGCAACGGTTTTTGTTAATATATATTCGATTACTTTGTTCGTGCTCTCTACTTGGCCATTGGCTTGTGGGTGATATGTGTTAGCGCTCAAATCTACCTTAGGCTAAAATAAGGTAAAACTCAAGGCTACATCAAACCACGCTCAGCCTCGTAGCTAGCCCTACGAGGATAGGAGAGGGCTCTCTCTGGGTCTATCTCGGCAAAAGGTCTTTAAAGGGGCTGAGATGACTTATAACGAATACTGATTTTAGGCTAGTAAAGAGATAGGAAAGTTTGATTTTGATTTTTTGGGTTTTTGTTGAAAAGATGGGAAAAAACAATTTTGGGTCCGGGGATAAGGCCAGATCTGTGCAGAATTCGAGTTGGGGCGAGGTAGGCAGTAGTCTTGATGCTTTTGATTATGTGTATGGATGGATCAGAAAGACAAGGAGCTGAAGAGGGCAAGGGAGAACATGAATCCTCTCCAAACAGGCGAAAACATGTAAAACTAAACAAATTTAAAGGCAGAGCACTGAAAACAATGGATTCAACCTCATTTACTCATTCATTTAGTTTCAGAAGCATAAGTAGGGAATGGAATACATTAAACATGAAAGAAATTACAATAAACTGAGAGAAAACACCATCAAGAACTGAAAGCCACAAGAATCCCAACAGGTGCCGCAAAACCTCTGATCTTTCCTTAGCCAAAATATGAAAAATATGTACAATAGTGTGCCAAAGTTTTCCCAAGAGTCCAACCTATCCAACCTCTGAAAATGATTGAGAAATTACATGAAAATACTGTGTGTGTGTGTGTGGTCAAATTCCTCCTTCTGGGGCTTGGAGTTCCAACTAATTCACAAACAAAAGGGCTAGATGGGCTAGAATCTAGGCATCCAAACAACTTGCCTCTAAAAGGAAGGAAACTGATTCTTTGACTTGATTTTCAATTTTTTGGGAGTAAATCTTCTAGAATAGGTAAAAGTGAGTCAAAGTTACATTAAAAACACAAAATTACATCGAGACAACTCAAAAATTACATCCACAAGCAAAACTGGTCCAACTGGCCGAAATCCTGAGCTGGAAAATTAAAAATCAGCGAAAAATCTATATGCGTAGCGCGCCTGAGCCATATGCATAGTGCGCCTTTCAGCCTACTTTTGAGGCACTTCCCAGCATCTAAATTGAGCTCATGATAGCTCGTTGGAAAGCCCTAGATGTTGGCTATCCAAACCAAGTAGAATTTCCGAATTTGGAGCTCATTTGTCCTTCCAAAACTTCATTCTCCCAGAAGTACTTCCTGTTGGTGCAAAAGGTGGCAGAAAGGTAGTTTTCATGGTGTTTTTGGCCCTTTTGATCATCCAGAACTTGGTGAAATGATTTGGCCATACTGGAGCATGCATAAATTACCATGAAAAACCCAAAAATATAAAATTTTCCTCCAGCAAGTGTCCCAATCATAAGCAAGCGCGTCGACGCCCTACTCGTATGGCTGAAAAATCTGTTTTGAGACCAAAATATTTCAAAATGACAAAAACTTCTATGAATTTGCTCAAATTCGGAGCGAAGACCCTCCATCATGTATCATTCCCAGCCAACGAAGCCTCGGCCAAAATCCGGAGTGGATCGGGCGTTTCCATGACGCTTGATTGTCCTCTGGTGTATGCGGTTCGGTGGTGCAATCTACATCTTGGTCATATAATGTATCGATGTCACCGCCTCCATGATGTTGCAAAATCTGTGTTGGATTGAATGAGATGAAGAATGATTTGGTGCTGTTTCAAACGCCAAATGTGGGAGGAGCTGTCGGAAATAAGTGCATGTGAATAGTGGGCTGTGGGAAAATGAGCTATGGGAACAACATGATTCAATTAAGTGAAGAAAAGAAAATGGCAAGTCAAGTGAAATTAAGGATGTGAGTATAGTCCTTGGTATGGAATTTTGATAGTACCGACTGATGAAGGATGGAAAATGGTAACAAATGGCAAGTTTTAGGGATGGGATATAGGGAAATAGGAGAGGGACGAAGTGATATGAGTGATTTTAAAGGGAATAGGGAAAAGGGAGACATTGTATGATGATATGACAGTAGTGGGGAAAGGAAAATAAAAGTGAGATATGGAATGTTTTGGCACCAAAGTCAACTTCTAAAACTTCAAATTCAAACCCTAAAGAGGCATTTCTTTACAAGAGAGTAGGGTTTGTGTTCTTCAACATTCATACTCTTACAACCGATCTTCAAACAACTCCAAACACTGACCAAAGATAATAGAAAGATGATTTAAACTTACATGAGGCAAAGGAGACTGAGAGAATTTGAATTTTGAAGAGCAGTGGCAAAAATTTTGTGTTCTGGCCCAATGCGTAGCGCGCACTTTATATGCGTAGCGCGCTACATAGTGTATTTTGCAAGAGGCTTTTGGAGGCCTTCCCGGTGTCCAAATTGAGCGTCTGATAGCTCGTTGGAAAGCTCTTGGAGTATAATTTCCAACCCAAGTGGAATTTTTCAATTTGGAGTTCATTTACCCTGTCAAAAATCCGTGAAGAAATGACAAAATTTTTGAGTTCTGGCCCAATGCGTAGCGCGCACTTTATATGCGTAGTGCGCTACATAGTGCATTTTGCAGGAGGCTTTTGGAGGCCTTCCCGGTGTCCAAATTGAGCGTGTGATAGCTCGTTGGAAATATCTTGGAGTCTAATTTCCAATACACGTGGAATTGTGCAATTTGGAGTTCATTTACCCTATCAGAAATCAAATCTCCCAACACTACTTCCTGCAAGTGCATCCATTCTCCTGAGGCAACGGTATTCTTGAAATTTCTCCAAAACCATTATACCTGTGTAAAATGTGAAGGATTTTTTTCTTCCTTGGCATGTTTTGTACAAAAACCTCTCTCAGTTTTCCAAAATTCATCTTTTATTGCTCTGAAACATCATTTGAGTGAAACTTATCCCGATGTGTGAAACAAGGGATTTTGTCGAAATGAAGCGAAATGAAGGGGATAAGGGGCTTATAAATTCTTGGGGAAATTTTGGGAAGTAGGGAGGGATGTTAGGAAGCAGGGGAAAGTGGAATCTCAAAGATTGAGTGAGGGGAAGGGGTCCAAAAGGGAAAAACACAGGCCTAGCCTAGAAAATTGCCAAGTTGTGGCAAGAAACTAGGGTTTGTGGAAAAATGAGGAATTTGGGGGATCTTAGGGATGGGAAGTGTTTAATAAGGTATATTAATGATAGGGGAAGGTGTGTGAACATCAGGATACAAGTTTCGCCGATGATTTGACCATCCAAGAGAAATTACCTCCAAAACCCTAGGAGAGGGAAATGGACCTTACCTAGGCACAACTGAAGCATGAACAAGCTGTAAAATGACCCAATGGAACTTGAAATGATGATGAAAACCCTTTGAATGATGGTACACTCAGCTGAATGGTGACATGGACCGACATTTGGACAACTTTGAAAAGAGTGAAAACAAACCCTAGACCTAATGCCTAGTGACCAAATTTTTCTTGAAGACTCATTGAAATGACAAAATTTGACCTTGACACCTTAAAATCACTTTGTAAGAGCATGTTTGATCACTGGAGGAAAGCTGCAAAGGCTGACACTAACATTGGCTCCAATGGGGATGGTAGCTCCTTGGAGGTGCCAAGAACTACAGATCTTTGGAAAGCAGACAGTGCCTTCATCCATTGGGCAATGGAATCAAAAACTCAAGCTGAAATGCATGACTGAAAACTGATGACTTGATGACACAAATTGACTCTCACTCAACTAAAAACTGACTCGATACTTAAACACAACCGACAAACTGGAAAAGATGCTCAAAGTAGAGCTTATTCATCAAACCTACTCTAATTGTACTTTTCACCACCCAATCAAGTGAAATGGAACAGCCAATGCAACCATGTAAGCATGCTGGCTGCTATCTTAATTCTCCGCAAGTGCTTGCTTATGAACAACGAGAAATAACTACTGAAAGGCAACTCCCATGGAAACTTTGAACCAAGTGGACTGCTGATAAAATTGCAAAGCATGAATTGACTGGATGACTTCAAGAATACTGCGAAAGGATCTTCATACACATAGCTACTGATTTCCATTAACACATCACTGCTCTGATCCAGATAATCTCCATACCTTAATCTTAAAAATTTTCTCACCTCTATGTTGTCTTTCTTTGGTGATTGCAGCAAGCTGCCAAAAGGATCCTGAATTTCGTGAATAAGCAAACACTGTTGCTGATTACAAACAGAACAAAAGTCTCCTTCATCAATCTCCTCATATGACTGCAAACCTTGATGAGAGATTTGTAATGAAAAATCTGTTAGACAAGACAATGAAGGAAAATTTTGAATAAGATTATCATCAACATTCTTTTCTGGCACATGGTTAGCTAATGGAGAAGAACTTTTACAGCAAACATCATCCAACACACGAGCAAGAGGATCATCAAAAATTTGAGAAGACTGCTGCGATGTATCCATTGAAACTGCCTGACATCCTACTGGCTTTTCATCTTTTTCTTGAGAGATTTTACGAAGATTCTGCCTTATAAACTGAAATGCTTCGAAACAAAAGGGTATAGAATTTTCCTGCATCATCAAATCATGTATTTCATCTTCCACACCTTCATCTGTAATCTGACCTTCAATTTCATTTGGTGGCTGCAAATCTGATGCTACAGACTGCTCAAGAATTTCATTATCTGTCTCATCCTCAACATTAACAGTGAGAGATTGCTGATTTCTTATAGGCTGCTCATTTGAAGATTTACTATGCAATTTACCCTTCAAAAACTGAAATGATTCAAAACAAAATGGTACGGAGTCACCTTGTATCATTTGATCACATGTACCAGCTTCCATGTCCTCATCTGCAACTTGAAAATCAATGGCTTTCGAGGGCTGAAAATCTGAATATGAGAAGTCTTGAACATGGTTTTCTTTGCGCTCAAGATGGTCCAGATCAAGACTTGTTGACATTTGATTTTTGATTGCATGGTAGTTGTCTCTGATGAACTGAAATGAATCAAAACAAAAAGGAAAATATCCTTCACTTACTTCAAAATTTGCTGCACTTTCCTCATCATTGTCATAGCTGATATGCATCGGTTGATCACTGTATTCGAGCTGCTGAAAGTGAACTTCCTCCTCGCACAAACTAGCTGTTGATTCGTCTGCAAGATTAGCTTCTGTTTGGAGAACATAATCATCATCATACTGATCAAACTGAGGCAATTCATCGGTATAAAACACATCATCAAACATACACATCATATCAATAGCTCTCTCTTCTTCACAATGATCTATAAAACAATCACTATGACAACTGGGATCAGAAACAAAATGTTTTGGGTCAGCCACTTGTTCTTGAATGTCATTTTCATTTTTTGCAGTCATTTTCCGCACCATCTCTTCTACTGCATTTACGAAAAGATCAATCTTTTCCTCTGAAGGTGTCAGCTGCTCTGAAACATTCTTCTTTTCTTCTTCCTTCAACCTTGCCCTCAAGATCAGCAAATGAGCCTCTACATTCACTGCCTTGTTCTGCATCTCGTGAAGTGTTGCAATATTCTTTTCTCTCAGATGAAACTCCATTTCCGGATCAAAGGCACCCGGGTAGTGCAAGAGAGCAGATCTAGGAGAAGGTCTTATATCAACTGGCATCGAATAATAAACTTGGTTAAATATGGCAGAAAACTGTTGTACTGTCTCCCCTGGCAGTCTTTTCAGCTGGTTATACTCTTCTATAATAAGGAAAGGATTCTGTCCAATCATCCACCTGTCAAGGAAAACTTTGACAAACTTCTGGAAATCTGAAATGCTCGCATCAGGCAGGGCTTTAAACCAACTCTTCACTTGGCCTTGCAAAGAAAGAGCAAAAAGCCTAATACTAACATCTTCATCATCAACTTCAAAAAGATCTAGAAAAGTCTCAACATTCTGTACATGTTGCTCGGCGTTGACATTGTTACATTCACCATCAAATCTTGGTAGATATAGGTCATAATTTGCAGGAAAAGCATGAAGAACAGAAGGTAAAACAAGAGGTTTGTACCGATCTGGAATTTTACAAGGTGTAGGGGCATGTACAAGAGCTGCGGGATCAGCTTGATTTTCTGGCTCATCACTCTGAAGAGAGTCAACATAATATGTGGGAAAAGTAAGGAGACCAGGATCAAAGGGAAACTCAGCATTTACACTTTTTGAATGGGTCGAGTGAAGATTTTGATCACCTTTCTCATACAACAAACTCTGAAAAACTTTCAGGACAGCTTCAAGACCAGCGAAGAAGTAATTTACAAGAAAGCAGACTAGATCCTAAATACCATTCCACTTTAGATACCTGAACTTTGTGTAAGATCCTTCCATTTTCTCAGAGAAAGAGTCAGTCCTCCAGACTTTGAATTGGAGTCACCAGGTGAATGATTTTAGCCTTCTTATGTCTGATCGTTGTCCACCATCAACCATCAGATCTGAACTCGATACATGTACTAGGGCAATTTATAAGTTAAGTGTTACGATTACAAGCTAGACCAGAGATCGACTGAAGCAACGTTTATCTACTATGCACTCGCAGAGCAAGAACAGTTCGAAGGCTACCCGTCGTGACTTCAGGCTCAGTCTGTAGCTATAAATCAAACAACACTAACCAACAAACCAGTTCTTCCCTAGTATGGTCGCCACTATGTTAGCGCTCAAATATACCTTAGGCTGAAATAAGGTAAAACTCAAGGCTACATCAAACCACGCTCAGCCTCGTAGCTAGCCCTACGAGGACAGGAGAGGGCTCTCTCCGGGTCTATCTCGGCAAAAGGTCTTCAAAGGGGCTGAGATGACTTATAATTAATACTGATTTTAGGCTAGTAAAGAGATAGGAAAGTTTGATTTTGATTTTTTTGGTTTTCGTTGAAAAAATGGGAAAAACAATTTTGGGTCCGGGGATAAGGCCAGATCTTTGCAAAATTCGAGTTGGGGCAAGGTAGGCAGTAGTATTGATTCTTTTGATTATGTGTATGGATGGATCAAAATGACAAGGAGCTGAAGAGGGCAAGGGAGAATAGGAATCCTCTCCAAACAGGCGAAAACATGTAAAACTAAACAAATTTAAAGGCAAAGCACTGAAATCAATGGATTCTACCTCATTTACTCATTCATTTAGTTTCAGAAGCATAAGAAGGGAATGGCATACATTAAACATGAAAGAACTTACAATAAACTGAGAGAAAACACCATCAAGAACTGAAAGCCACAAGAATCCCAACAGGTGCTGCAAAACCTCTGATCTTTCCTTAGCCAAAATATGAAAATATGTACAATAGTGTGCCAAAGTTTTCCCAAGAGTCCAACCTATCCAACCTCTGAAAAGGATTGAGAAATTACATCATATAGAGCATCCTAACCCCTTCCCATGCCTCTAGGGGTCGAATTCCTCCTTCTAGGAGCAGTTCCAACTAATTCTAAACAAGGAGCTAGAATCTAGGCATCCAAACAACTTGCCTCTAAAAGGAAGGAAACTAATTCTTTGACTTGATTTTCACTTTTTTGGGAGTAAATCTTCTAGAATAGGTAAAAGTGAGTCAAAGTTACATTAAAAACACAAAATTACATCAAGACAACTCAAAAATTACATCCACAATCAAAACTGGTCCAACTGGCCGAAATTCTGAGCTGGAAAATGAAAAATCAGCCAAAAATCTATATGTGTAGCACGCCTGAGCCATATGCGTAGCGCGCCTTTCAGCCTCCATTTGGGGCACTTCCCGGAGTCCAAATTGAGCTCATGATAGCTCGTTGGAAAGCCCTGGATGTTGGCTATCCAACCCAAGTCTAATTTGTCAATTTGGAGCTCATTTTCCCCTCCAAAACTTCATTCTCCCAGAAGTACTTCCTTCTGGTGCAAAAGGTGGCAGAAAGGTGATTTTCATGGTGTTTTTGGCCCTTTTGATCATCCATAACTTAGTGAAATGCTTCGGCCATACTGGAGCATGCATAACTTACCATGAAAAATCCAAAAATATAAAGTTTTCCTCCAGCAAGTGTCCCAATCATAAGCGAGCGCGTCGACGCGCTACTCGTATGGCTGAAAAATCTGTTTTGAGACCAAAATATTTCAAAATGACAAAAATCCGGAGTGGATCACGCGTTTCACGACGCTTCAGTGTCCTCCTGGTGTATGCAGTTCAGTGGTGCAATCTCTGTCTTGGTCATATAATGTATCGATGTCCGCCTCCATGATGTTGCAAAATCTGTGTTGGCTTGAATGAGATGAAGAATGAGGATTTGGTGCTTTTGTTTCAAATGCCAAATGTGGGAGGAACTGTCGGAAATAGGGCCGTGTGAATAGTGGACTGTGGGAAAATGAGCTATGGGAACAACATGATTCAATTAAGTGAAGAAAATATGCTTGAGTCAAGTGAAATTAAGGATGTGAGTACAGTCACTTGATTGTATGGAATTTTGGAACCTATAACTGATATGAAGGATGGAAAATGGTAACAAATGGCAAGTTTTAGGGATGGGATATAGGGAAATAGGAGAGGGACGAAGTGATATGAGTGATTTTAAAGGGAATAGGGAAAAGGGAGGCATTGTATGATGATATAACAGTAGTGGGGAAAGGAAAATACAAGTGAGATATGGAATGTTTTGGCACCAAAGTCAAATTCTAAAACTTCAAATTCAAACCCTAAAGAGGCATTTCTTTACAAGAGAGTAGGGTTTGTGTTCTTCAACATTCATACTCTTACAACCGATCTTCAAAAAACTCCAAACACTGACCAAAGATAATAGCAAGATGATTTAAACTTACATGAGGCAAAGGAGACTGAGAGAATTTGAATTTTGAAGAGCAGTGGCAAAAATTTTGTGTTCTGGCCCAATGTGTAGCGCGCACTTTATATGCGTAGCGCGCTACATAGTGTATTTTGCAGGAGGCTTTTGGAGGCCTTCCCGGTGTCCAAATTGAGTGTGTGATAGCTCGTTGGAAAGATATTGGAGTATAATTTCCAACCCAAGTGGAATTTTTCAATTTGGATTTTATTTACCCTGTCAAAAATCAGTGAAGAAATGACAAAAATTTTGAGTTCTGGCCCAATGCGTAGCGCGCACTTTATATGCGTAGCGCTCTACATAGTGCATTTTGCAGGAGGCTTTTGGAGGCCTTCTCGGTGTCCAAATTGAGCGTGTGATAGCTCGTTGGAAAGCTCTTGGAGTCGAATTTCCAATACAAGTGGAATGGTTCAATTTGGAGTTCATTTACCCTGTCAGAACTCAAATCTCCCAACACTACTTCCTGCAAGTGCATCCATTCTCCTGAGGCAACGGTATTATTGATATTTCTCCAAATCCATTATACCTGTGTAAAAATTGAAGGAGGTTTTTCTTCCTTGGCATGTTGTGTACAAAAACCTCTCTCAATTTTCCAAAATTCATCTTTTATTGCTCTGAAACATCATTTGAGTGAAACTTATCCCGATGTGTGAAACAAGGGATTTTGTCAAAATGAAGCGAAACGAAGGGGATAAGGGGCTTATAAATTCTTGGGGAAATTTTGGGAAGTAGGGAGGGATGTTAGGAAGTAGGAGAAAGTGGAATATCAGAGATTGAGTGAGGGGAAGGGGTCCAAAAGGGCAAAACACAGGCCTAACCTAGAAAATTGCCAAGTTGTGGCAAGAAACTAGGGTTTGTGGAAAAAATGAGGAATTTGGGGGATCTCAGGGATGGGAAGTGTTTAATAAGGTATATTAATGATAGTGGAAGGTGTGTGAACATCAGGATACAAGTTTCGCCGATGATTTGACCATCCAAGAGAAATTACCTCCAAAACCCTAGGAGAGGGAAATGGACCTTACCTAGGCACAACTAAAGCATGAACAAGCTGTAAAATGACCCAATGGAACTTGACATGATGATGAAAACCCTCTGAATGATGGTACACTCATCTGAATGGTGACATGGACCGACATTTGGACAAATTTGAAAAGAGTGAAAACAAACCCTAGACCTAATGCCTAGTGACCAAATTTTGCTTGAAGACTCATTGAAATGACAAAATTTGACCTTGACACCTTAAAATCACTTTGTAAGAGCATGTTTGATCACTGAAGGAAAGCTGCAAAGGCTGACTCTAACAATATGGAGTTGTAATCTTGTGCTGAATGTGGTATTTTTGCAATGTTTCAGCTAATTTATTACCTACAAACTGTGGTCCTCCATCTGTGATTATGTCCCTTGGGAGGCCATAGCGCACAAAGATTTGGAAAAGAAACTGTATTATAGATTCCTCTGTAGCTTTTGAAAGAGCCTCTGCTTCAACCCATTTGGTGACATACTCAGTTGCAACTAGGATGTATGTTTTTTGGTTTGATGGAGGGCTAATGGGACCAACAAAATCAAGTGCCCAACGTTCAAATGGTTCAATCACTAGTTGAGGGTTCAAAGGCATTTCATCAGATTGCCCAGGGCGACCTTCCCTTTGGCAGCTATCACAGGCCTGCACAAATTTTTTAGCATCTTTAAAGATAGTAGGCCAATAATAACCTGTTCGTAAAACTTTATGGGCAGTTCTACGATCTACAAAATGTCTGCCACACTGTCCATCATGGCATGCTTTCAAGATGTCAAATACCTCATCCTCCCTAACGCATCTCCTTATTTGCATATCTGCACATGTATGAAATAGGTAGCCCCCAATCCAGGAAAAACGGGTACTACGGTGTATTATTTGCTTACATTCATTAAGGAATAGATGTTTAGGTAATTTAACTATTTCCAAATAGTTTGCTATATCAGCATACCACGGTG
Source organism: Pinus albicaulis (assembly GCA_034641835.2). NCBI lineage: Eukaryota > Viridiplantae > Streptophyta > Pinopsida > Pinales > Pinaceae > Pinus > Pinus albicaulis. The sequence goes on from CM076584.1 coordinate 43,551,919, forward strand.
TTCTGATAGTAACAATGAAGAGATGTTCATCCGGAAAGTGGTCTTCAACTGCTTCTGTATCTGTTGGCTTTCGCATTCTTGACAGAAAGTCAGCTACAGGGTTCTCTTTCCCAGGTCGATCTCTGATTGTGATATCAAATTCCTGCAGTAAAATCAACCATCTTGTCACTCTTCCGTTTGTAACAGGTTTTTTTGCTAAAAATTTAATGGCAGAGTGATCAGTATATAGTACTACAGGATACCCAGTTATATAATGTCTAAATTTGTTTATAGCGTGAACTACAGCTAAAAATTCTTTCTTAGTCACAGTATAATTTAATTCAGCAGGGGATAGATTTTTGCTAATATAGTAAATTGCATATGGCTTCTTGTCTTCCTCCTTCCCAAGTACTGCTCCAATTTCTGTGTCTGAGGCATCGGATGAAATTTGGAATGGAAAATTCCAATTTGGGCCCCTCAGCACTGGGGCTGTTGAAATAAGATTTTTCAGATCATTAAAAGCATTGTCACATTTATCTGTCCAAATGAAATCAACATTTCCATTCATTGCATATAAAGGTGCAGCTATTCTAGAATAATGTTCTATAAATATTCTATAGTAACCAGAAAATCCAAGAAAGCTACGTACCTCTGTTTGTGTAGTGGGTGTAGGAATTAACAAGATTATTTGAATTTTAGTTGGGTCCACTTGAATTCCAGCTGCTGAAATATAATGCCCTGAGATAACTCCTTTGGTCATCATCATAAGACATTTTTCGTTGCTTAAGCAAAGCCTAGTGTCAACACATATTTGCAATACCTTTTCTAGGTTTTCCAATGTAGGCTCAAAGTCATCCCCATAGGGTGTGAAATCATCCATATATACTTCGAGGCCTTCATTTATTAAGTCTGCAAAAATGCTGAGAATTTCCCTTTGGAATGTGGCAGGGGCATTGCATAGGCCAAAAGGTAGGACTCGGTAGGCAAATGTCCCCCATGGACAGGTAAAAGTAGTTTTGTCCTGGTCTTCAGGGGCAATCTGGATTTGATTGTACCCACTAAAGCCATCAAGGAAAGAAAATAATTTCTTCCCTGCCAATGTGTCTAATACCTGGTCAATGAAAGGAAGGGGAAAGTGGTCTTTCTCTGTTGCCTTATTAAGTTCACGGTAATCTACACATATCCTCCACTTTCCGTTCTTTTTTGGTACCACCACTAATGGAGAGACCCACTTGCTATTAGATATTGGGTAAATGAAATTAACATCCAATATTTTTTGTAATTCAGCTTTCACAATATTTTTAAGGTGAGGATTTAGTCTTCTTTGAGGTTGGCGAATGGGTCTTGCATATTTTTCAATATAAATGTGGTGAGTACACAATTGAGGATCAATTCCTTTCATATTGGGGTAATCCCATGCAAAGGCTGCTTTGTATTTTCGTAATAATTGGACCAATTTCCCTTCTTGTTCGGCAATGAGATTTTTATTAATGTTTAAAGTTTTTCTCGGCTCAATTTCTACAACCTTGCTATTGTACACAGAAGTAGTAGGTATTACTTGATCAGGAATGTCTTTGAAAGGATCTTCTTCTTCTTTATTATCGAATGTTGCCTTAATCATGTGACATTGCAAATGAGATCTGATTTGTGATTTATTGATGAAATTATTAATGATATCATCCTCTATTTGATCTTTAAAATCAAGAGCATTTTCTATAGTTAGAGGTGATCTCATATTTTCCATAAGATATGATGCAGGTGGTTTTCTTGTTTTGATTATTGATAGAATTGGCTGGGCTGGGGGATATAGGGCTAAATTCTTGACATAATTTCCCCTTGTAATTTTCATGTTGCCTTGTCGGCATCCAATATAAGCATCGGCAGTTGCCAACCAAGGTCTACCTAGGATTAACGGGTGTCCATCTAGTCGTTTCTTTGGGTTGATAACCAGGAAGTCAGTAGGGTATTCCCAGGAATCTACGGACACCATTACATCTTGTAGTATACCCTCTGGTTTGACTACTAATCGGTCAGCCAATTCCAACAAGGTTGTTGTTGGTTCTAGTGATGTAATGCCAAGTTTTTGACAGGTGGTGGTTGTTAAAATATTGATTGCTGCCCCCAAATCAAATAAGGCATTTGGAAATTATTGCCCATTGATCTGTACTGTCACTATAGGATTTCCTGGGTCTTCATATTTGATGGGTGTTTCCATTCCTGAAAATAAATCAGATAAGGTACCGACTATTTGGACAGTAGGATTGGTTGTTGTTCTCCTCTTTGGCTTCTTTATGCATAATTCCTTAATGGTATTTTCATATATAGGAATGTCTTGAATAACTTAGAGGAGAGGGATTTTTATACATAAATTTTTTAATTCTCCCAGAAGATCAAAATTAGGTTGTTCTAATGGACGAGGTATAATCAACCGTTCTGGGAATGGTGGAGAGGAAGTTGTTACTTGTTGTTGATTTTGTTGTTGAACTTCCTTCTCACTTTGTACTGTTTGTTCTACAGGTAACATATCTTCAATATGGACATCATTGTTTTTCTCTGTTTCCACTATGTGCCCAAACCTTAATTGAAGATCATTACACTCCCTCAGTTTAGTTTCTACTTCTGGGGATTCCATTATTTGGACAGACTGAACTGGCCTATTGTTTGGGTTTGGGTTGGGTTGGGATGGGAGTTGTGGTATTAAATTGGTCTGGGGGTTTGTATAAGGAGCTGACAGTGTAGGTTGAGAGAGAGGAATTGATCCAGCTGGCTGATTTGTAGGCTTTTTCCAGTTTGACTGCCAGGCCTAACTCTGGGAAGTAGAGGGGGACCATTGTGTAGGCCAAAAAGGTGGGTAGAAAGGAAAGCTAGGCCAATTATTTTGGTTTGTTTGATTTGGCCAAGATGTGGGAGGAAATGGTTGTTGTGACCAATTAGGGAAAGATGGTTGATTCTGCCACATCCCACTATATTTTTGAGCATTATATTGAGGAGGTTGAAAAGAAAATGGATCATTTGGCATACCTGATGGTCATGGCTGCCATTGTCGGCACTGATTAAGAAGACATACCACTTATGATTCCTCTTCTGCCTCCTTATAAACTGCTTTTAGGCCAGGGAGCAAAGGACATCCCTCTGTAGGGTGATATTTCGTACAAATGGCGCAGACTTTAATCACATCCAACATGCATTCTTTGTGGTTGTGTTTCTTCCTACATCTGGGACAAAATATTGCCAAGTTTTGCTCTGCTTCTGCCTGTTTCTGTTTGGCTTGCATAATATCGAACTACGTTGTTAGAGTCCCAAGTATGTCTGTCTTAAAGTCTTCTAGCAGATTTCCAATCTCTGCACGAGTAACACCTTCGTTAGAGGTCTTATTTTCCCTTGTAATTATATCACGTTCTGTTGATTTCAGTCTTGTATTGCCCCTCGAACTCCTGATACACAAATCAATGATCTTAGGATAAATTTCCTGATATATATCACCTTTTCCCATAATATTCAATGTTTCAACCCATTGATCTTTCATTCCCCTAATTAATGTAGTTTTCAAAACATTATCAGGTAAGGGAAAAGATGCATAAGGGGATCTCTGAAGATTGTATTGGAACCGTTCCACATACTCTTCCAAGGTTTCATTTGGTTTTGCTGTCACTTGGAATATCTCATCTTTTAATTCCCGAGATCTACAATAATCTTGATATTTCTTTAAAAATGCAACCTTCATATGATCCCAATCAATTATGACACCCCCACCTAATCCCATAAACCATTGTAAGGCTGCCCCTTTTAATGTAGAAGGGAATAGTTTTAGTTTTTGGGCGTCGGTGGTGTAATCGTATCCTCTGCACAACACATCAAATTCAAACAAAAACGCATCTGGGTCCTCTGATGTTAAACCATGAAATGTGGGAATATGTTGAAGGGGAATAGCTTTCATGGGTGCATTGACTGCAGTATCTACTATAGGATATTGCAGCGTAGAGGTTTGCTGGGGTGCCTGCTGATTTTGATTTTTGTTCTGAGCCATTTGATCGAAGATATGCCAATATCCCTATGGGATTTCCAAGGAATTTCTAGGTTGACGAGCAGGGGCAGGAATGGCTTTGACAACACTTCCTTTGTCTGGGATAATAAGTATTTCCTGTCGATCTACTATTTGAGGTGATTCAGGACCTTGGTTCTGAATAAGTTGAACAACACTTCCCTTATCTGGGCTGATTATTGTTTGGGCAGTTTCAATAGGAGATTTTGAGTCTCTGGTTTCTCCCGTTTCCCCTTCTCCTTCTCGGATATTGCTAGAGTTCCCTTCTTGAAGGAAACTTATCCAAGGATTCTCAATTTCTTGGGAATATTTCTCAATTCCCTCTGTTTGACTGTGTATCTCAGCAAAGGCTTCAGATGGTGACTCTGTAGCCTGAAGGGAACTAGTAGGCTATCTAGAAGTAGTTCTTTTAAATCCTACTGATGGCTGAGATTCAGTTATTTTAAGGATTTCGTCAATAAAGGTTGTGCGCCCAAGGGTCACTAGTCCCTTAGGTTTTTCAGTTTTAGGAGGAATTTTGTTTCGCTTAGTTGGTTTATTCATTCAAAGAAACAAACCTTCATTCCTACCTAAAGAAAGAAGCTTACCTACTTCTGCTGTGAAGCGGGCTGCGAGCAAGTGTGTTTCTTGCCCAGTGTGCAGGTTCTTACCTTCTGTCTTTAATACCCAATTCTCCGCAAGCAGAAGAAAATCAGCTGTGCATTACTCCTTTAAAATGGCATACACTATCCCCAGTAATGACGCCAAAATGTTGGGTCATAAAAAGGTATATTTTGAACACCTAATTAGCCTACATTAATCATCAATCCGGGAGCGAATTTTTATTTCAAGAGTGTACTCTGTCTGAGGCTGCAATTTTCTAAGAGAAATGCTGTGAAGATGTAGTACGGAATATCAAATGCGAAAGTAACAGAAAGAAACCTAATTACAGTGACATGAATGGAAAAACTACTTCAATCTTGCAGAACATCGATTAGGGATGCAGTAGCAGTAACTATTTCCCTTAGAAATCGATGCAAGATGACCAATCTGGGGACTTGGAAGCAATAGCCTCTATCCTCTACAGTTGGAGATCTTAAAGCAATTGAAACGAAAGAAGATTCATTGAAAGCAACTCAGAAGAAACGCAATCTAGAAAGGAACAACAACATGTAACTATAACTCATCTATTTTCTAATCAAAGACTATGAATAAACAATAAACAGAAATGGAACAACAACGTGAAATGAAAAACAATTACGATTCTAACATATTCAAGAAACTAGATTTCCATGCTTTAATTCTGTCGACAGCTTCTTACCATGCAACGATCAATTATAACAAATTATAAACTAATGGAACAACAACTCAAATCAGATACAGAACAACATAGCTTTATAATAACAACAAGATAATCGAACAACGAACGTGCTTCTTGTAAATAATGAAATAGCAATGACTCTATATTTGATTCAACAACAACAAACCAATTCTGTAATTGAAACACACATTAAACACAAAACAAGGATTAAAATACAAACAACGAAGTGATTCCACCAGAGCCGGGCCCTTAGCGCCAGTGAAATACTGCTGGGCTAATTCAGAACTGTAGAAGGTAGATAAAACACGTGCTTTATATTAAACCAACATAAAGCATTACAGATAAGTTGCTCTCAAAACCGAGGGTTAATAAAGCATTATATTACAGAGAAAATGTTTGAACATAGAGTCTTTCGTCTAACTCACTGACTTCAACAACAACCGTCGCTTTTCCACTAAAGAACATGGATTTATATATCAAATCTCGACGGACCAATCAAGGAATAAGATGAGTTTGAACAGCAATCCCTCAAGATCGAAAGATCCTGAGGGATTCGCTCCTCTTCGCTTAGTCATCATCCTGTTTACTCTGACTGAGGCCGAGCTGTCCCCTGCCTTTTCTGGGCTATTCGTTCAGATCTCCTTGCCTTGGGCTGGATATGGTTCAACGTTGATGGAGTAGCAGTTAGATTATTCTCAGCCCTGCCTTTGGTACAGCTGTTCACCTCTTCGAATTCTTGTTTGTTAATCAAAAGTAACCTTTAGTCATCTTTTCATACTAAAAATAAACCTTTCCAATTCTATTGTAATTCTTATGATAAATTACCTTTCCAAGGCAAACATGGGTATATCTATGGTAAAAGAATGCATAAATACATAGTAATTTCATACCTTTTTCACTGCCCAACAGCAGGCCCTATGATTGGGCTTGCTACTGTCCTCTTTAGTAATTTTGTGCTGGCTGCTCTGTTTTACTGATACTCTTTACCTGTACTGATACACTTTGACTTCTGTTTGATATTTTTTTATCCTTTTTATTATGTATTACTGTAGTAAATAATCAAAATTCATGCAAGGATAATATTTACAAAAGTTCTAACATCTCTTCCCACCATTGAGCTTTCGGTATTCTGGTTCTTTGAAGTTTCCTCAGAGTTTCATCAGTCTCTGTATATCTGAAGAAATTAGGCTGAATTGGGAATAAGTGTTTTACCTCATGTTCGAGATAAATTTTTTTTTCCAGATTGTCATGAAGAATCTTTCCTGTAGGCAATGCTTTTGTTACTGATGAACTAGTTGAGGAACTGGCCTGATCGTTAGCATGCTTGTTCAATTTCTCTACATAACTTTCAAAGTTAATTAGTTTATCATATGAAACTAAAGGACTTGGCAATCCTTTATTCAACAAAATATCCAATCTTTTTGTGAAAGCATTGATTTCTTCCTGCATATTAGAGCATCTTCTTTCTAGATTCTGCATTAGAGTTCTCTTAGTAAAAACTCTTTTTATCTCCAAAATTGTTCCTGTTCTGTCTTGGATGCCGAGTTCTTCAAGTTGATATATGTTCTTAGTGTTCAAAAAGTGTATAAGTTCATTGGCTTCTTTAGGCATGTTCCCTAATTCTTCTCTTGCTTTTAGAATTTCTTCCAGAGCCAATTTAACTAAATCATTCTGCTCATACATTATTTGAATTGATGGCCAAACATATTCTATTGACTAAATGATGTTGGTCCAAAGAATTTCTTTGATTTCTCCCAAAGGTTTCTCTAGTGTGAGATCCCTTTCTAATGCTCCTACCAATTTTTCTAATCGGTTGATCTCTCTTGTCTTTTCTGCAACACTTATCTTTGAGAGATCGTATTTTTGTTCTAAATTGGTGAATTGTACCTTTGTTCTCTGGAGCTCTGTCACTTGGAGTTTCAATTCCTCCATTGATTTTATTAATTCTTCAGTGCTTAAATTGGAAGTGTTGACCTTTGATAATTCAGTTGGCTGACCTGTTGTTGTTGTACCTGTAATTAATTCTGTTGTAGATGCTGGAATGTTTTCCTACTTGTCCTTTAATGCCTTTTCAAGTTCTTTTTTAGTCTCATTTAGTTGCTCATTCAATTTCAAGAGTAAAGCCATCAATTCTTCCTCATAGTTTTGCTTTAATATTTCTGCAGTCTGTGGATGCCTTGAGGATGGTAACTTCAGTTGTTTTCTTAAGGCTGCAATATCATCATCTTTCCTCTTAATTAAGGCTTCTATACCCTTGACATCTTTGGGATTATGACCCAATCCAATAATTATTTCTTCCAAAGTATTTATTTTGTTGTCCTTAGCCTGGGAAGAGGCTTTTTCAAGATGCAATTGAGCATTAGTATTCTCCAAAGAATCCTGTAATCTTTGGGTCATCATTGATTTATCAGTTAAAGTAGAATAAATCATTTCACCTATTTGTTTATGCAGCTCAATCTGATCCAAAGGATGAATATCCTTTGCTATGACTTCAAAATTGGTTCTGATATAATCTACAGCTATTTGAGGCTGCTGCACTTTGGGTTTGAAGTGACTCATTACAATTTTACCTTGCTGGATGTCATAGAATGACATCAATATTTGTTGATTTTTAGGAGCCATCTTCAAATATTGATTATAGACTAGAAGTCTTAACGGATCATTTCTAGCCTTTATATTTATAAATGTCCTTTTAATATCCCAGGCATCCTTCATTAGTGGCTTGAAAGAAGATACTTCTGCACTTTGCTGCCTTTGTATCTCTTTTCTCTGTGAATTAGTGGATGTCCCACTGATTTTACATGTTTGCTGACTACCTAACTCTTCTCTCCTCCGACTATCAGGGATTTCTTGAACAAATTCTACTTCTGAAAGATGATTTAATTTTTGTCTTTTAACATCAGGTTGTTCTGAAGATCCACTGATAGGGGTGATTGTTTCTGCATCTCTCTTCTTACCTTTTTCTTCATTGAGAGAAGTTTGCAAAAATGAAATTTCTACCACATTAATCTGAGTAGGAGAAGTTTGTATTTGGCCTTGTTCCTTAGAAGTTTCAGGCTGTTCTGTCATTGTGAATTTCTCTGTAACTTGCATATCAGCCTCCTTTTCTTTCCCTTTGGACGCTACTGTGGCCAATGCACTGATTTCCTATAAATTTTGCTGAAAGGTTCCAGCAGAAGAAGGACCAATTCCTGGTCTTTGCACCTGTCCAAAAGAATCCAGGTCAAGTATTTTCTCAAGATCTTTCATAACATTTTCAATACTGACCTATTCACTATCTTGTTCTATCAACGTCCCTTCCATCCATTCATTCATATTGGCATATTGTTCAATTTCTAGAATTCTATGATGAAGGTATGGTGACAATTTGTTTTTCATCCTCCTATCACAAATAAAGCTGTTTGGGTCATAAGGTACCCAGTAGAAATTTTTTTGCAATTTGAGATAGTCTTCTAGGATTCTTTCAGCTTCTTTTCTTGCATCCCTAGAATTGCAGACAAAAGGACCTAATTGACTCTTAATTCCGAGCTGAGCTTTTTTCTTGGCATTGCAAAAATGGACTATGTCTGAATTTATCATCTGTCTGAAATATTCTAAGGCAAAGAGCCGCATTGGGACATATTTTGGTAACTTGAAAGGACATAGCTCACACCCATATATTCTAATTTCTGTATGATTTCAGTATAGGTACCAATCACCTATCCTGTATTGCTTTAAGAGTTGGATAATTTTCTTGATGTCACTATTGACCCTAGGAGGGGAGACTCCTGTTAATAAAGTGGTTGCAGGGTGCACAAATAGGTCAATGAACTCATTGTAAGAATAAGGAGACTCAGATGAATTATGAGTGATTGCAGACCAAAAGATTAAAGACCTAGGATTTCCTTTGGCATCAAGTTTCTTGACATGGAAAGGGAAACTCTCTAATTGATAGTAAAGCATGAGATGGTATATAACAGAGGAATATTTGAACACTTTTTTATTTTCCAATCTCATGAACTGATCATGGATTTTATCAGCAATGTAGGAAGAAAAATCATATTTAACAGTAGGGGGCTTTCCAGGGGTAAAAATTGACAACAAAACTAGGGTTAATTGATCAACATATTCACTAGTATTGAAACCCATTACAGAAGATATCATATTCAAAATGAGTCTGCCCACATCAATGAAAAAGGTATATCCATAAGGGGGAGGGCCTTTGGGCTGATGTTCTAGCAACATGAAAGTTTGGCAAAGGCGATTTAACTCTTCTTGTAATAAATTGGTTGATTTCTCAAGTAAATCTCCCATGGAAAGGGGAGTTAGGGCTTGACCAGGCTGAAACTGTAACATTTCGTTGATAGACTGAGCAGTTATTGGGAAAAGGACGGTTTGACTCGGGGACATGACTGCTCGTTGATTGGGATCATAATTGGCATGGCAGTAATAGATTATTTCAGGAAAAATGTGGACGGAGGGTAGAAGGTACATTGGAAGATTGGATCCCCATAGTCCAAAAATGTTAGAGCCGCTCAGGTAGCTATCTCTGCTGTGGCAAAAAATTCGGAGAGGATTTTCACTGAGGATGAGGTCCTTAATTTGGAAATCCCTATCTACTAGAGGCAGATAGTCTAAATCTCGGTGAGGGGCATTCAAGGGTGCAACATTCAAAGCCACAGGAATTTCCATTTCTGGTTCTTGTGGATTCATAAATGAATTCGGGTTTTGATGAAAAAACAGGCACAATCACAGGTTTGGGAATACAATTGCAGTTTTGGGGATTGAGGAATGAAATAAAGACCAATCTTGAACCCTGTTTCAGTTTTCTTGTGTGGAATTAAAACAAAAACCAGGATTTTGCAAAGTTCAACGGGAATTTGGGTAAATACCTGTTTTCCGGGAAATAAATAGTGACGAAAATAGGTGTTGGATATGGCGGACGAACTCTGGATTTCTCGACTACAAATTTCCTTAGCAAGGTGGCAGTTGACAATATTCACAGTTGGTTTTTGAAGTTTTGCATGGGACAATGGTCGTTGTACAAAATAGTGAAAATGACACGCGTTGGTGTTTTATTTGCAAAGTCAAAGGTTGACGGGTTTTCTAATTTTTTAAGTGGATGACGTCAACAAGTATGGTTGCTTTGACATGGGAGGCAAGCGGTAAACGGTATTCATCGCATAGCTTTTGGGGACGAGCGGTTTTCAATGGAGGGCGAGCGATTCCATACAATACACGACATGTGGCATGGCACTGTTCAGAAAACCGCTTAGCCATCGCGCATTATCGTTTGGACGTGGAGGCGCAACGATATGGACGAAAACCGTAGATCGTGGATTGGTTGATTGAACGGTCATCGGGAAAGGGAGATGACGGAGAATTAATAGGGCGGGCCCAATGTAATTAAGTGTGAATTAATCGCATTGAGAGCAATTCTATTGGTGAGGTATGTTTTTAATCAACCATGAGGGTTAATCAACATATTTTAAACTTGGCGGGGATAAGGGCTCATGATTTGATTAATTAATCACCATATTAAGGTTATATTTCAACCAAAGGGGTAGGATAATATATTAATTTGGGAATCTTATTAAAATAATACAGGAAAAAGGGGAATTTGTATAGGGATTTAAATAATAAAGTTAAAAATTAATATGAAAAATGAATGGAAGTGCTAAGTGTAAAACATTAGGTTAATGTTTTTAACTTATGCTTGCATGAATAAGGTTTTTTGTGAAATATTGCATAATTTTCCTAAGTAAAATGGGATTTTACTTATGAAAAGATTTTTTGGATGTGAATGAATGATTTTATGAATAAGTACTTAGGATTTTTTAAATTATTGGGCCGAGGGTCCGGTCCCTCCAAAAGTCAAGGAAATGCCTTGAGCCCCTCTAATTTTCAAATGCCTTAGTACTTAGGGGAAATTAGTGAAATTTTTAGGGAAAAATGAGAAGGGAAGTTAATAATTTGACTTTGCTTTGCTTGAAATTCTTCTAGTGTAGTGTCTGCCTTTGCACTTGTGATGAAAGTAAAGATTTAACACATCTAGAGTCATTATCCATCACATGTAATTCTGCAACAACATCTACCTACCCTACCTACTTTACCCTACCATTTTTTCTTCTTTATTAGGGTGCACTTAGACTGGCAAACCCTTATCACACTTTTTCTTTTACATGTAGAAATCTATCTAATTCTAACCTTATTACATCCAAGGGCTCAGATTAAACTGTTGAGCTCCTTTTATTTACTCTACCTATCTACTTATCTGCCAAGATTAAATAGTTTGGTCAGATTTTATTCTCTATCTCTAAAACATAAAATTGAAAAATGAACTAGCCAAGCTTAAACTGTTTGACTGTTCATAAATTGTGGCATAAGATACAAGTTGCACACAATTTGTTTATTTACATAAGAGCAAAAAGTAGTGGCATTTAGACTAGCGCACTTTCCTTGGCCTTTCTTTTGGTGGGGTTCATTTTCTTTTACTTTTTTGGCCATTTTTCTCTTTTTACTCTTTGATTTTTCTTTTAGGGTATACCCTCTTTACATTTTTTAAATTTTTTGATTTTTTTGACAATATGGAAAACCTTTGCAACAAGAAAAGTTATGAACATATTACATAGTTCATCAAGTCAATCATGATATATGACACCTATTGGTATAGGATGATGACACCTCTTCCTACAACATTCTCTCCCCCTGCGATCATGACACCTCTTCCTACAACATTCTCTCGCCCTTTGAGATCAATGGAAAAGTGTAACTCCCCCTGACACACAATCATCCCGCGGACCTGTACACAATTTCAATCCCCCTTTTATATTTTGAATAAGGCAAATCTAATGAGAACTTGAGAAAATCCCAAGCTTCTGGCGAAGATATTCCAATGCTTCACGAGTACTCTTATGATCATCAAAACTTCCTGCCCAATCTGCATATGTAAAAGCTTGAATAATGAGATTTTTACCCTTGGGATACCACAAGCCATATTCTGTTGTTCCCTTTAGATATCGAAGAATTATTTTGACGACAATAATATGTGATTCTTTTGGTGCTTCTTCTAATCTTGCTACTTGTCGAACTGCTTGCATAACATCTAGCCAGGAGGCTATTACATATAGAAGACTACCAATCATAGATCTGTAAAAAATTTGGTCCACATCCTTAGATGAGTCGCCTATGCTCAATTTTCAACATGTTACCATCATAGTAAGAATGGGTTTGCAATCTTCCATTTTGAATTTCTTGAGAATTTCCATGATGTACTTGCCTTGACATATAAATATTCCTTTCTCTTGCTGAGATATTTGAAGCCCTAAGAAGTATGTCAGCTCAACAAGTAAAGACATCTCGAACTCACTTTGCATGTTTGTAGCAAAGTTCTTACTTAGTCGATCATCATTGCTACCAAATATTATATCATCCTCTTTAGCTATTAGACGTGCTTTAGTTGCTTCATCCAAAACATATATGTCATTTGGAGCTCGACTTGCTGTAGCCACAATTTCACCATACCTCCCTTTCCTGATTTCACATTTTGTGGAGTTGAATAGTATTATGTGTCCTTGATCACACATTTGTCCAACACTGAGTAGATTGTGATTCATGTTTTTAACCAATAGAACATTCTTGGCTAGAGCATCTTTACTTCCGAGAGTGACAGTACATGATCCTATAACATTTGAAGATACATCATTTCCAAAGGACACGGTTCCATCCTTCTTCTCTTTCAGAGATACAAATTTCTTTCTATCTCCAGTCATATGCGTTGAGCAACCACTATCAACATACCACACATATTTGTTGTTTTGAGCCTGGAGAGCAAGAGCACAATTATCAGTCTTCTTCTTCTTCCATGTTTGTTTCTTCTGTGGCTTTGAAGATTCTTCTGGAGGTTTTTCAAGTTTGCAGTCTCTAGCTATGTGTCCAAATTTCTGACATTTATAACATTCCATATTATTTCTTAAATGTTCAAATCTATTGATGTTTCGTTGAGCCCTGGGAGGTTCATATTTGACAGATCTCCTGGAATTGTATTGGTTCCTAGTGTACGTGCGACATTCTATAGCTTTATGACCAAATTTTCCACATGAATAACAATAGCCATGAAAAATATGTTGGTACCTGGATGAAAATATTCATCGAGGAATCGTCTTCCAAGGATGTTCTTGTGAATCTTGTCCAATGAAGTCTACATGCATGTCAGATCTAATAGGTTCATTGTATTTTGTGTAGAATTTCCTTCTTATTCTTTGTAACCGAGGCCAGTTCTGTTGTTGTAAGATCATTGATTGTTGATGAGTTCTTCCAATGCCCTTGAGATGTTGGCATAGTTTTGGACAATTTTTCCCGTGTTCACTTCCTTACGCAGCGAGACGACTTCGGCTTCTAATGCTTCCCTATCTTGGTTTTTTTCTTCCAACTTCTTTTGAAGTGACTCTTCAATACATTTGTATTCTTCAACTTCAATTTTGAGACCTTGAACTTGTTCGTCAAGAGTATTGGAATGGATCTTCTCAGCCTTGAGCTCTTTTATAAGCTTGACTGCCTCCTTAGAAAATTATTCTATGGTCATCCCTTCTTCTTCGTTGTTTGATACCTCTCGTTTAATGTGCTTGGCCATAAACAATACTCTCTCATTAGCTTCTTCTTCACTGTCATTGTCTTCATCGGATGATGAGCTATATTCTTTAGAGAAGAAAGTTCCTTTTAAATCCTTTTTTTTCTTTGCTTGTTGAATTTATTAGAGCATTTCTTTTATTTTGAGTTTTCATCACTTCTGTTTGGACATTTTGCTATGAAATTCCCAACGTCACCACAGTCGAAATATATCAATGGAATTTTACCCTTGAATTTTCCCTTACCAATTTTTAGTTTTCTCGTAAAGTAAGCATATTCTGCATCTGAAATACCTTCTTCATCATCTTCCTTTTATTCAGACTTGCAGGTGTAGGTCTGTGCCTTTGAAGGTTGTTTCTCCTTATTGGTTTTCTTAGATGCAGTGAATGAAATTTCTAGATGCGAAGTACCCTCTTCTTCATCAAGTCTCATTTCATATGCTATGAGAACTCCATGTAATTCCTCTTTGCTGAGTTTGTCCAGATTTACACTATATTCTAAGACTGACACCTTTAGGTTGAATCTCCCTGGTAATGTTCTAAGAATCTTTCATATAATAGTCTTCTTGTCAATAGGCTCTCCCAATCCTTCCAGAGTGTTGGTTATTTCATCAACGTGTTGGAAGTATGCACAATGTTGTTATCTTCTTTCATTCTGAGTTGCTCAAATTTTGCTCTGTAGATTTGAAGCTTTGCTTCTTTGACATTTGAGTCACCTGCATATATATTCTCAAGCGTGTCCCATACATTTTTGGCGATTTACAACCCAACACCTTTTAATAAGAAGAATCAATAAGTCCACTGATAATAATATTCTTTGCTTTTGCATCATTTACCAAATTGTTCTTACCTTGTTCATCCGCGGTTGATGTAAATCTATTTTGAATAGTGTCCCATACTTCATAACCTTATGCCAAGAGATATACCTCCATTCTTCCTTTCCAGAGTGCATAATTATTTTCATTGAACAGAGGTACACCATTCTTGGTATGCTTCATGACCTCCTTCCAGCTGTTAAACTACTATTGAAGGAACCAAGCTATGATTCCAATTTTTGGAAATATTGAGGGGGGGGAGGGGGGGGGGGGGGGGGTGAATCAATATTCCTTTCAATTAGAGCATTAGTGATCAGGAGATCATCTCCAAGTTATGTAATTTTTGCTCAAAAATGAAAGTGTTCAAAATTGGTTGAAGTCTAAACAACCGGAAAGGTCTCCTCGTTGCGATTCTGGCGCCATGAACAATTCATAAAATGGAGGTCGTATGCGAAATTTATTTAGGTTTTAAGTCTCCAGTAAACTCCAAAATTCAGTTAACCAAGTTTGAATTTCCAACATTGGAAAAATTAAAAAATAATATTCCAAGGAATATTCCCTAGAATATTCCATCTGGGCAAATGATTTTTGGATAAGTGGCATATTCTTATTTGTTAATGGTTTGACTTTGCAATTTCGAACCAATTTTGGGCTGCCACGTGGCAGGCACGAAGGCCGCCATGTGGCCCCCAGTTTAGTGGTTAATGGCATGTTATAAAATTTTTGAGGCTTTACGGGTTTCGAACCCCGAACCTCATGCCCGAAAGACGAGTCGTTATATTGTTGTGTCACTTGGATGTTTCTTGTAAGTTATCGGCCACGAAGTTTATTTGAACTGTAACATTGTAAACGGCAGAAAACTTAATAGGGCTAGCCCGACCCTTCATGAGACCCAGGCGCAGGCGAATAGGGGCTTAAACGTTATCCGCGGCTTGTTTGGCGGTTACCATGCAGACAGGACACCCATGTGGCCAGTGCATCATCACAATAAATGTCACGGTTTTGCAACAATTAAGTGTGTGGTTAAGACTGACAGTTTTGGCAGGGGGTCATGTGACCACCCAGCCCTTAAAAATTTATTTCCAACGCACTAACCACCGATAAGTTTGGGTGTGATCCATCAAATTCGACCCTTTTGCCATTTTTATCGATGCTAACTGGAGTTATCCCACATTTAGTGGGGTTTTTGGGGGACATCGGGTTTTTTTCTTGCAGAAGCCATAAATTCCTCATTATTGAACCAAATTGAATGAAATTTTAGTCAATTTTGGGTCACTTCAACCTTGTGAATAGTATGGAACAAGTTTCAGGAAAAACAGAGGTGATCTTCAACACTTTTTCCTTCAATGAAGATGAAGGATCCATCAGGGCCATCATGGACAAGGCACTATTTTGGGCTATATTTCATTGTTTAGTGTGAAAAAAATCCATTTCTAGCTATTTTCTATCTTCTGAACCTAATGGAAGAGGTTTCAAAACATTTTGAGAACCTCTAGAGCTAAAAAAGCTGAAGGGGAGTTCAAAGAGGCATCAGGGTAATCATGGAGAAGGCACTATATTTGGTAATATTTCACTGTTTAGTGTAAAATGAAAAGGCATTTTTAGCTATTTCACATCTTCTAAAGTTGTATTTACAGTCATATTTGCCTACTGAGGCATATTTACACTTGTATTTTCATTTTGGAGCAATTTAATACAAGAGGGACATGCCAATTGGGAGGCACGGACCAGCAGACGTAGCCCTGGAGGGGTGAATTGCTCAAAAAATAGTTGAGTAATGTGTGTGAGTTTATTTGTTGTTTATTGTTGTTGTACAATGTTAAACAGTAAAATTAATTAATCAATTCCTCACACAAAAACTTGAATAACAAAGGGTGAAAGATTTGTTTAACCTGCAACTTAAGGAGAACCATTTGCACACTAAATTATATATGTTTGGATACTTTGCATAGCGTAACAAATACAATCCATTTCAGATCAGGATGGTATTAGAGCTGGTGCTTTTGAGCATTAGGAGAGCTAATGTTTCTCTCTGTATTGTTCTTGTGTAAAAGGATTTTTTTAAAAGTCTGCATTATAACCCTTGTAAGCAGTGTTTAGCCATTTTGGGGCAGGATTTGTTGTAGGTTTTTTTGGCTTACTTGGTTGAAGTTTAAGAGATGAGAAAAAGACTTAAGCATGTCTTCAAGGAAAGGTGTTTAAACAGTGTAAAAGATTGACTGTTTTACTATTTGCAAACTGATTTTTGTTTGAGTTTGCTTGAGATTTGGGGATAGCTACTGATTAGCTAAGTATTGGAGAAAAAATAAAGGAAGAAAGAGTTGAAGGCTTCTTCCTTACCCCAAAGTACCTTAATATCAACATTGGAACACAAACCCTCTTGACAATTGTTTGTTTAGAAGCTTTTGGAGTTTGTTTGTTGTTTGGCTGCTTGAATAAGAGTTGGTATTTACATCCATTTGGTTAAAAAAAGCTTTGTCATTTTTTTTAAAAAGCTTTGAGAACTTTGTTAAAGTTAATTTTTTCATTGATATCATAATGACAACTTCTACAAGTGAAGTTTCCTCCTTGACTAGATTCTTTGATGATGATATGAAGCGTGACTTTATTATATTGAAGGACATGGTACAGATTTTGTTTGAGGATAAAAGAGAAAGTACTGAACTTCGTGAAAAATTTTTTGCCATGAAGGAAGAGAAGGAAGAAATTCTTCAAAGATTTCATGATATGGAGAGACAGTTCCATCAAGTTCAAGAAGCTTTGACCAGGAAAATGCATGAGGAAAAGGTAATCCATTCTAATTTGTCTTCAACTTCCTCATTAGAAAGATGTGTTGGTTCTTTCGAAAAACATACAAGAGGTATAGGGTCCAAATTAATGATTAAAATGGGCTATGAAGGCAAAGGGTTAGGCAAGCATGCAAAAGGCATGGTTGAACCGATTTTGGTTGAGGAACGACCCAAGAGTCTTGGTCTTGGTTATCTGAAATTTATTGGCGAAGACTCCAAAAACATGAAAGCATGTGAGGCTAATTTAAAGAGAACCTTTATTCCAAGTTCTAAGATGCAAATATGTCAAATTTTTTTCAAAGATGATTGCCATTGCTTTAAGCCTTTGTTGCAGCAAGAAGATGGTAGACATGTATCTTATGGAAAGCATGCAAGTTCAAATAGTTTTCAAGACAAAAACGGTGATGTTAGTCTGAAAATGAAAGCTGTAGCCTCTACTAGTTCATCTTCTCATGAAGACAAAAAGGATGAACATTCAAAGTAGCACAAGAGGTATAAATATTCTCATGATCAATTTGATTGTGTTTTTGCAAAGCATGATAATTTTACATGCCTAAATGGAAGAAAGATTTGTTGTACATTTTGTTGTGGATTTAACCATGTTGTTTCGAGATGTTGGATGAGGAAGAAAGCATACATGAAGCAAATGAGACAAAGACAAATTTCAAAGAAGGTGCATAAGTTTTTCACATATTTCCGAAAGAAGGGACATGATGTCTCTCATTGTTGGACTTTGCATCCAACTATTCGTCCAAAGCACATGCAATAAGAGGACAGAAAGATTGGCGCAAGTGGAACTACAGATTCCATTATCGATGTGAAAATGGAAGATTCACATGAGGAAGAGTTGTAGCAGGAAAATTCGCCATGGAGGTGGCTTGGTGAGAAGTGGATGGACTTCTTGGTACAGTAAGACGTACTCATTTTGTACAAAAATGTCGATTGTATATATGTATTTTATGCTGTAAATATCTCGTTTGTTTGAGCCACCTTGGATCATTGATCAAGGCAGCGATATACATTTTCCTTCTGCAAATTTCTCGCCAGAAATTTTCTGAGTGAAGTGCAAGAAAGACAGCTCTTGACAGGAGGACAAGCATCGAGGAAGGGAAGTGTGAATTTCTTTCTAGTTGTGTTTCAAAGTCACTTGCCATGTAAGGAAAATATTTGGAGGTTGAAGAGAAGAGGGTGCAATACTCTTATTTACTGTACAAATCAGTTTCAGTATTCCAAAGAGCTTTTGGGGACCAAAAGCTTCTCATTTTGGAGGTGTGATCAAGAGATCATCTCCAAGTTATGCAATTTTTGCTAAAAAATGAAAGCGTTCAAATTTGGTTGCAATATGAATGACCGAAAATGTCTCGTTGCTGTGATTCTGGTGCCATGAACGGTTCGCAAAACGGAGGTCATATGCAAAAGTTATTCAGGTTTGAAGTCTCCAGTAAACTCCAAAATTCAGTTGACTAAGTTTGACTTTCCAACATTGGAAAAATTAAAAAAAAGAATATTCCAAGGAGTATTCTTGGAATATTCCTTGGAATATTCCCTAAAATATTCCATCTGGGTGAATGATTTTTGGACAAGTGGCATCTCCTTATTTGTTAATGGTTTGACTTTGCAATTTCGAACCAATTATGGGCTGCCACGTGGCAGGCTCGGAGGTCGCCACGTGACCCCCAGTTCAGTGGTTAATGGCATGTTATAAAAAATTTTAGGCTTTACGGGTTTTGAACCCTGAACCTCATGCTCGAAAAACGAGTCATTCTACCGTTGTGCGACTTGGATGTTTCTTGTAAGTTATCGGTCACGAAGTTTATTTAAAATGTAACATTGTAAACGGCGGAAAACTTAAGGGGCTAGCCTGACCCTTCATGAGACCCAGGCGCAGGTGACCAGGAGCTTAAATTTTATCCACGGCTTGTTCGGCGGTTACCACGCGGATAGGACGACCATGTGGCCAGCGCATCATGACAATAAATGTCACGGTTTTGCAATAGTTAAGTGCGTGGTTAAGACCGACGATTTCGACGGGGAGTCATGTGACCACCTCACCCTCAAACATTTATTGCCAGCGCACTGACCGCTGAAAAATTTGAGCGCGCTCCATCAAATTCGGCCCTTTTTCCATTTTTATCGATGCTAACTAGAGTTATCCCACATTTAGTGGGGTTTTTGGGGGACATTGGGCTTTTTTCTTGCAGAAGCCATAATTTCCTCATTATTGAACCAAATTGAAAGAAATTTGAGTCAATTTTTGGTTTCTTCAAACTTTTGAACAGTTTGGAATAGGTTTCAAGTCGAACAGAGGTGATCTTTAGCACTTTTTCCTTCAAGGAAGATGAAGGAGCTATCAGGGCCATCATGGACAAGGCATTGTTTTGGGCTATATTTCACTGTTTAGTGTGAAAAAAAAGCCATTTAAAGCTATTTTATATCTTCTGAACCTAATGGAAGAGGTTTCAAAACATTTTTAGAACTTCTAGAGCTTGAAAAGCTGAAGGGGAGTTCAAAGAGCCATCAGGGCCATCATGGAGAAGGCACTGTATTTGGTAATATTTCACTATTTAGTGTAAATGAAAAGGAATTTTTAGCTATTTCACATCTTCTGAAACTGTATTTACAGTCAGATTTTCCTACTGAGGCATATTTACACTTGTATTTTCATTTTGGAGCAATTTAATATAAGAGGGACATGCCATTTGAGAGGCATGGACTAGCAGACGTAGCCCAGGAGGGGTGAACTACTCAACAAATAGCTGAGTAATGTTTTTGTGAGTTTATTTGCTATTCATTTCTGTTGTACAATTTTAAACAGTAAAATTAATTAATCAATTCCTCACACAAAAACTTGAATAACAAAGCCTGAAAGATTTGTTTAACCTGCAACTTAAGGAGAACCATTTGCACACTAAATTATATCTGTTTGGATAATTTTCATAGCATAAAAAATACAATCCATTTCAGATCAATTAGTTAATCTTCAATTATTATCAGTGTTTGTACAATGATATTAGTAAACAAAAGGAACACAAATGCATACAGTTTTTAAGGTGGAAACCCTCTCTGGGACAAAACCCACCTGAATGATTTTCTAATAATTCTTTAATATTCAAATCCAATTGAAAATAAATCTCCAACTTCCTAGAATATAGAAAAGCATTCTTCTCCAGCTCCCACTAGATGGACGCTCCAATGCCTGAGATTCTTCAGTAGTCAATTGAACGGATGCCCCAACACCTAATGAGCTACAAATCACCCTAGCACCACCCCACCACCCTAAAGTTTTCATAGGCTTGAACCTATTGGTGACTTCATGCACCAACCTAGCACCATCCAACCACCCTATAGAAGAATAAAATAATAATGGACTCTTGTACCAGGGAAAATGGTCCACTTTACAATGATATAGAATGATGTAGAAGAAGAAGACACACTAGACCATAACCCAAACTATGACACAACCACCTAATGATGATCCTAGACCTCCCGAAACTGCTTCTTCAACTCTTGGCAGATAGACACTTGTACAATTTTTACAATGATGTATTTACAATGACTTAGTACAATGATACCTTTTACAGTGACTGTATGCAGTGTTGCCCACTTGAAGTCTTCATGTGATGAAATTATTGTTGCTGTTATGCACCTTGATTACTGCTCTTTTCATGCTACCCTTTGCTGCACCTTTATTTTCTTTGCTACCCTAGAAAGTCTGGTCCTTTGCAACCCTTGACAACACATGATCTAGCTTTTCTTGCCTTCTAGGAGCTCGATATTGAATCTGGTGTATCCTATTATTTCAGATCCCCAATATGTGAGTTTTGGTTCTGTAGTAGTCCTTTGAGTCTTCTTTCCAATGCCATAGGTCTGACCCAATTTGGATTCTTCAAGAGAGAGTTATGCCCAATCTCTCACAATGACCTAATTATGGACTGGTTCAGTAGAGCGAACTTGAGCGACGTGCCACATGTCACTATTTCTTCATTCAGCTCCGAAATTGATACAGAAAAAACTACAGTTCGTGCACTATCTGCCACTTTTTATGTAATTCCAATCTGATACTCAAAGAGATAGTTATGAAAATTTTCCCAAGGTCACTTCTTTGAGATGAAGTTCAGGAGCCTGCAAAAACACTGACTTCCACAAATCATATCTCCGAAAATATTGTGCACCTTGATCTGAAATTTTTATAGGAGCTTCCTAACGATTTTGATTTTACCTCATCAAAATTTCAGCTTCTGAACCTTTGTAGAAAAAAATTTAGAGTGAAAATTCCACGATGACCTGTTTCAGGTAGCGAAATCACTACATAAGGAGGATATGAGGATCACAATTTATATAAATGCTTAGGTTGAGAGGGGCTTCAACAAGTGAACATGGGAGGGATTTTAGGAGCTTAAAAATGATTAATTATTGACTTTTCAATGACCCATGCCACAACCCCATGGGGTTTTAGCCCACTAACTGGGGTTACAAACTTCAAAGATGAATATCTCTCAAACCGTTAAGAATTACATGGCATGTCCTATATCAACAGAAACATCTCGACACGTAGAATCCATCAAAAATAATCTTGACCCAAAATATAGTAATTTTTTAGGTCAAAATTACCATGCAATATTAGGGTAGCCCCTGGTGCTGCTTGGGTTGACATCAATGACAACCACTGATCAACAATGTTGGGAATATATCCTAAGAATATAGATGCACTCCTCAAGTATATGGGGTTGTCTCTATAATTATTTAACGATGAAAGTGATGCCCTTCAAATTGAGAACCACCAATGAGCTTTGTGTGCAAGAATATTATTTGATATGACCACAATGGGGTATATATGGGGTTGAATATATATGTTATGGGGTAATTATATATGTAATGAGGATTGGCCTTATAAAGGGCCCACATATACATTGAATGAATAATTATATATAAAGGTCATCTAGTCATTCTTGGAGAGAAACATATGATTTGGTCATACGAATATATTGAGGCATTTAGAGGAGGTTCTCATATTATTTAAGGAGTTATTGTGTAACTCATCTCTTTTGTCTATTTTGGAGTTGTGCTTTGCACTTACATGTTTTTTACAATTTGTATAATTTGGTTTACCACTCTATTTTAAGAATTTGGTATATAACAATTGGTATCAAAGCATACAATGATTGGTTGGTTCCTTCAAAACAAGCCATCTTATATTTTCCCTATTTTTTGGGAGAAATTTCAAACAATAAATTTTCCAACATGTAGAAGAAATATATCAAAGTACACATTGTCAAAATTTCAGATCATAGTTCATTATGCTTTTAGAGATATAGGTTGCAAAAGTGAGATTTTTTTACTAGCTTGGAAACTAGTCTCAAACTTGTGTTTGAGAAAAGAACTTCAAATAGAATTCATGACCAAGAAACATTTCCAAGAAATTCAAGAATATTAACATTAACATTACTATGGAAGAAGATGAAATAATTAAAAATATTCATGGATTAGGGCATCATAAAACCATTATTTGATAAGATATTATCAAAACCCAATAAATATAAAAAAATTGAGAATTCACAACAACACATGAAATTAAAAGAAATAAAATTATGAAACAACCGATTATCAAGGATAGGACCAAAAATATTGAATTTCGATGAATGGATCCTCATTAGTGGCAACAAGATAGTAGGAATAGTAGAAAATACTATTAATTGGTTTGATGACATGTAAAACCCTTAACAACAAAGCTTTGCTAACAATGATTTTCAAAGCAGGGTATTATAACATAACCCCAAGGGGGTCATATATGCGGTTAAATGTATGTGTAATGGGGTAATTTTCTATGTAATGGGAGCCAACATAATAAAGAGGCTACATGTACAATGAGTGAATATATTGTTGAGAACACACTTATATTGAGAAGGTGGGGGGTGAATAAACATAAAGACATTTTTTTCTTATCTAAACATTCATGAATCATAAGAAAACAATCACATATGAGATATGTCAACTACAAAACATGGATCACAAGATTTATGTGAATTTTTTTTTAGGAGAAAACCACAAAACTTATTTTAATAATTATTTCTAGGAACCAACCTATTGTTAATAATATTTGCAGGCACCAACTTGTCGAAGGCACCAATCCCAACTGTTGGAAATATTCATAGGCACCAGCTTACTGAAGACACAAATCCCCATTATTGCAAATATTAGTAGGAACCAGCCTACTAGAGACACCAATCCCTAGTGCTGCAAATATTTATAGGGACTAATATACTTCACTAAGTTTTCTTGCTACTTCTGCCTTCACCATGTATGCTAGTTACTTTTACCCTCACTAGGTCTATTTGTTACTTCTTCCTTCACCAGGTTTTCTTGCTACTTTTGCCTTCACCAATTCTACTTGCTACTTCTACCTTCACGAGGTCTAATTATTGAAAACCTTGTTTTTTTTTGTCTCTTCTTAAGAATGAACATGTATCACATGTCATGCTTCCAATTTGAAAATATTCTTTTGAATTTTTTACCCCATGAAAATTTGTATGTCTCCTCGGATCTCTGAAAATTTAGTCTTGAAAATTCCCAAAAAATAAGTTACAACAAAAATTCTAAGATACAATTTTTGAAAGTGATTTCAAGATCATTTAGAATCCCTAACTTCCATAAGGAACATCTATAAAGGTATTGTAAACCAACGTCTAAATTTTTTACCTCAGGTATGCTATAGGTCTCCATACACTAGTACAAATGAAGCCGAAATCCAGCAAGTATTCATCGGATATGTGATTTATTGGAATTGGCTATCCGACACATTGGAATCAAGAACCTCATTATTGAAATTGTGTTGAGTAGTTGTTAGAAATATTAAAGTCACCTACCGTGCCTTGGGCAGTGACAGGAGGAACAAATTACAAGGAAG
Source organism: Pinus albicaulis (assembly GCA_034641835.2). NCBI lineage: Eukaryota > Viridiplantae > Streptophyta > Pinopsida > Pinales > Pinaceae > Pinus > Pinus albicaulis. The sequence continues at coordinate 43,576,354 of CM076584.1, forward strand.
CAGAAGATTGAGTGAGCAGCACTCTGTATTTAAGAAGAATGGAGGATCCGTAAGGATGAAATTAAATCTTGTATGGGCCGTAGCCACAGACAGCAGAGAAGAATTAATTTTGTGTTATGGGAGAAGTTACTTCAACAGAGGAACGGAGATTTTGTCTACGGAGGAGCAGGTTTAATTAAAACAGTCAAGTCGGGCGTAAAAGCCCTCAACAACTAAAAATGAATGAAATTGAATTAAACAGGCGGAAGTCTTTTATGAGAGGCCGGACAAGTGGTCCCTACCACTTAAGCACCAGAGCGCAAAGCGCAGATCGCAGTTTTTTTCAAGTTTGAGACCTCAAGTGTCTTGTTGATGTGGAATCTTCGATGTGAGATGTGCGCCATCACACATTCGCATATCGCATATTTCAGAATTGTAATCGCCCTCCGCTATCGCAAGTTTGTTTATTACGATGTGCGATCGTTGCGCCATCGCACAATCGCATTTTCATTGATTGTTCCGCCCATTCCATATGTGTTATCGCAGATGTTAATATTGCGATGTGTGCTCGTCGCACCATCGCATGTCGCAAATTGCATTTTTGTTATTCCATTGTGTTCCGCCATCGCAAATCACAGAATGGTCGACTGCGACGTGGTCCCCACTCGTACGTCGCGCCAGTATCAAAGTTTTATGTTTTGCAAAGGTTTTCCTTTGTATTTTGGTTTTATTTATTTGTTTATGTTTTATATGTAATTTGTGCCGCCGCGCTATAAAAAGGTGAAAAGGCCTGAGAGCCGCGTGTGGAATGAACATATTGTTGTTGTAAACGTTGTGTGAGCCCGCAGGCAAAGAAAACACAGCAAGAAGAACAAAGCACTGTCTTGTGTGTTCTTGAAGAGAGAAAGACAGAGAGTTTTTTTAGAACACTGCGTCTGTAGCAGTCAAACATATTTTTTTGTGAATCCCTCTGTACTGAGGAAGAAATTTGTAACAGTTTTTTTTTAGTTCTGTTAATGAAATAGAGAAAGCATTTTCATGCTATCTCTGTCTGCAATTAAACTTTTGTTTTAAAACTTCTCTGTGTTTAGAGGAGAGCGTCATTCTCTCCACTGTTTGCTTGGAATTTTCAATAATTCCAACATGGTATCAGAGCTAGTTCAGGCTCTTTGAAACTTTCAAAGAAGCTGAAGAAGAAGAAGACTTGTTGCATCGTTTTCTCCAGCAGTGTGAAAGCCCAACATAAGTCGAAAAGTCAGGTATTTCTCAAAGATAACAGAGTTGTTATTTTTTTTGAAGAGTTTGTTCTTTCAGAAAAAGGAAAGATAGTTTGTTTAAGTTTAGAAGTTCAGTTCAAGAGCAATGGCTGGACCAAGCACTGGAATGAACATTGGAAATGTTCAACTTCCACAGTTTAATGGAAAGAACTATGATTATTGGGCCATTACCATGAGAGCCCTGTTTGTCTCATAAGACTTATGGGAGTTAGTAGAAGATGGTTTTACAGAACTAGCTGATGTGCAGGCTTTTAATGCCTTAACTCAAGCAGAGAAGGATGTGTTGAAAAATAATAGGAAGAAATACTCTAAAGCTCTCTTCTTATTGTATCAAGCTGTAAATGAGAGTGTGTTTCCAAGGATAGCATCAGCTAAGAAATCCAAGGAGGCATGGGAAACTCTGAAAGTAGCCTATCAAGGTATGGAGAAAGTTAAGATAGCAAAACTTCAATTTCTGAGAAGAGATTTTGAAACTCTTTGCATGAAAGAGTCAGACAGTGTTGACACATTTTTTACACATGTGATTGGGATTGTAAACCAGATAAGATCCCATGGAGAAACTCTTGAAGATAGAAGGATTGTGGAGAAACTTTTGAGAAGCTTACCCTCAAAGTTTGATGTTATTGTAACCACCATAGAAGAGACCAAAGATCCCTCACAGTTCACAGTGGATGAACTTCATGCCTCGTTGATGACTCATGAACAGAGATTGAGCAGAGATGAACACTCATCTCTTGAGCACGCCTTCAAGACCCAGATGCCTTCAGGAAGAGGAAGAGGTCAAGGTAAAGGAAGAGGAAGAGGCAGAAGCCAGAACAGAGGTGGAAGGAACAGCCCTTCACATTCACATGGAAGGAGCAACAGTCAAAGTCAGAGCCAAGGCCAAAGCAATAGCCAGCAAGGTGGACATCAACACCAACATGCTCAAGGACAAAGGTATGACAAATCCAATGTCCAATGTCATTATTGCAAGAAATATGGGCACTATGCCAATGAATGTAGAAAGAAGCAAAATGACATGAAAAATAGGCAGAATGCTAATGTAGCAAAAGAAGAAAAGAACCCAAGTAATGTGCTATTAGCTTGTAATGTAGCACAAGATAAATATGATGATGTTTGGTTCTTAGATTCAGGTTGTAGTAATCACATGACTGGCAACAGAGCAATGTTTGCCAATCTAGATGAAGAAGTAAAATCTGAAGTGACCACAGGGACTGATACTAAGATCTCTGTCAAGGGAAAAGGCAGAGTTAGTATTCGAGCAAGAAATGGGGAGAAAAAATTTGTTCCTGATGTGTATTACGTTCCAGGTCTGAAATGTAATATTTTGAGCATTGGGAAGCTCATAAACAAAGGTTACAATGTAATTTTTAAAGATGATGTGTGCACAATAAAAGATATACCTCCAAGCAAGAAAATCATTGTTGAAATTCAGATGACCAGCAATAGGATGTTTCCGCTCAAGCTCAACATTGACTTGAAGAAAAAAGGAAAGAATATAGCAGCTGTAACACAATAAGCCTTCCAGAAGGAAGAGAAAGATGTAAATTGGTTATGGCATTTGAGATTTGGACATCTCAATTTCGGAGGATTAAATTTGCTGCACATAAAAGGAATGGTAAGAGGTTTACCATTGATTGAAAATCCTGACAGCCTATGTGAAGGCTGCATCTTGGGAAAACAACACAGAGAAAGTTTTCCTTCAGGGAAAAGCATAAGGGCGAAAGCACCCTTAGAAATAATTCATTCAGATTTATGTGGGCCGATGCAAACAACATCAGTTTCAGGCAACAATTACATGCTGACCTTCATAGATGATTTCACAAGAAAAGTGTGGGTTTATTTTCTTAAATATAAGAGTGAAGTCTTTCAGAAATTTTGCCACTTTAAAGCTCTTGTAGAGAAACAGAGCGGGCTGTACATTAAAGTCCTCAGAACTGACAGAGGAGGAGAATACATATCAAAGGAGTTTCTACGTTTTTGCAGAGAGAATGGCATACACAAGCAGTTTACCACAAGGTACACACCGCAACAGAATGGAGTTGTTGAAAGAAAGAATCGAACCATAATGGAGATGGTGAGAAGTATGCTAAAGGCAAAACACTTGCCGAATGAGTATTGGGCAGAAACAACAAATTGTGATGCGTATATTTTGAATAGATGCCCTACAAAAGCAGTGATGAACAAAGTTCCAGAAGAAGCGTGGAGTGGCAGAAAACAATGAGTCACCCACATGAGATTTTTTGGATGCGTAGCATATGTACACATTCCAGACAAGTTGAGAAAGAAGTTGGATAGTAAGGGGGAGAAGTGCATTTTCCTTGGATATTGTGAAGATTCAAAAGGATACAGATTGTATAACCCATCCACAAAGAATTTTGTGATAAGCAGAGATGTGCAATTTATTGAAGAAGAAGCATGGGATGGAAGCATTGAGAAAACAGTCAATGTTAAAAGTTGTTTATCTCATGATGAAGATGATGCAGATGTGGTTGAAATCAACAACCCATTCGTTGCACAACCTCCACCAGCACAAGGACAGCAAGGGACACCTCAAGCAGCAGCAAGAACACCCTTGAGAAGAAGCGGGAGTGCATCTCCAAGCACACCACATGGAGCATAAATGAGTGCTTCATCAAGCACAACTACACCAAGTGAAAGCGGAACAAGGTTCAGAAGCCTTAGAGAAATTTATGAGCAAGGAGAAGCAAACGAAGGTATGAATTCATTATTTGCTTTGTATTGTCAAGTTGATGATCCTATTCATTTTGAAGATGCTATTAAAGATAGAAAATGGATAGAAGCTATGGATGAAGAAATTAATGCCATAGAGAAGAACATAACATGGGAGTTGGTTGATCTCCTAGAAGGTAAAGAAGTCATTGGAGTTAAATGGGTCTACAAGACTAAGAGAAATGCTGAAGGAAAGATAGAAAGATACAAGGCCAGACTTGTTGTCAAAGGATATAAGCAGAAACATGGAATTGATTATGAAGAAACTTTTGCACCGGTTGCTAGAATGGAAACCGTGAGAGCTGTGCTGTCCATAGCAACACAAAACAAAGGGAAAGTATATCAGATGGATGTAAAATCTGAATTTTTAAATGGAGTTTTAATGGAAGAGGTATATGTGGAACAACCTCTCGGATATGAGAAGAAAGGCCAAGAGCACAAGGTCTGCAAATTGAAGAAAGCTCTTTATGGGCTGAAGCAAGCACCAAGAGCATGGTACAGCAGAATAGACTCCTATCTATTGTAGAATGGATTTGAAAAGTGTGAGGGAGAACCCACCCTCTACATCAAAGAAAAGGACGGTAAGATGTTGATTGTTGTTTTATATGTTGATGATTTAATATTTACAGGTAATGAAGATTGCCTTGTTGAAAATTTTAAAACAGTAATGAAAGATGAATTTGAAATGACTGACATGGGTTTGTTGAGATACTTCTTAGGAATAGAAGTAGAGCAAAGTGAAAAAGGGATTTTTATATCTCAAGAAAAGTATGTGAATCAAGTTTTAGAAATATTTAATATGCAGGAGTGCAAAGCTGCAATTACTCCCACAGTAATGGGATTGAAGTTGAGAAAAGATGACAGCAGCAAGGATCTTGATCCAAGTTTATATAAAAGCATAGTTGGCAGCCTCATGTATTTGACTGCAACTAGGCTGGATATTATGCATGATGTTAGTTTAATTTCCAGATTTATGGAGAAGCCAAAAGAAGCACATTGGCAAGCAGTAAAGAGAATTCTGAGGTATGTGAAAGGAACTAAAAGATTTGGTATTTTATATACAGCTTCAGAAAATTCAGAGTTAGTTGGATACACTGACAGTGATTGGGCTGGAAGTGTAGATGATCGGAAGAGCACTTCCGGTTATGTTTTTCATATGGGTTCAGGAGCCATTTCATGGGCTTCTAAGAAACAGCCTATTGTAGCATTATCTACAACAGAGGCAGAATATGTGGCAGCTACAGCAGCAGCGTGTCAAGAAATTTGGATGAGAAGGATGTTGAGAAGTTTGTGCCAAGAACAGGTAAAGGGCACTGTGATTTATTGTGACAATAGCTCAGCTATTGCATTGTCAAAGAATTATGTGTTTCACAAGAGAACGAAACACATAGACACAAAGTTTCATTATATCAGAGAATTGGTGAACAATGGTGAAATTGTTTTACAACATTGTAAAACAGAGGAGCAATATGCAGATATTTTAACAAAGCCATTGGCGCAGAAAACATTTGAATTTTTAAGAAAATGTTTGGGTTTGATGGATAACCCAGCAGCTGACTTTAAGGGGGAGTGTTAGAAATATTAAAGTCACCTGCCGTGCCTTGGGCAGTGACAGGAGGAACAAAGTACAAGGCAACAGAAGATTGAGTGAGCAGCACTCTGTATTTAAGAAGAATGGAGGATCCGTAAGGATGAAATTAAATCTTGTATGGGCCGCAGCCACAGACAGCAGAGAAGAATTAATTTTGTGTTATGGGAGAAGTTACTTCAGCAGAGGAACGAAGATTTTGTCTACGGAGGAGCAGGTTTAATTAAAATAGTCAAGTCGGGCGTAAAAGCCCTCAACAACTAAAAATGAATGAAATTGAATTAAACAGGCGGAAGTCTTTTATGAGAGGCCGGACAAGTGGTCCCTACCACTTAAGCGCCAGAGCGCAAAGCGCAGATCGCAGTTTTTTTCAAGTTTGAGACCTCAAGTGTCTTGTTGATGTGGAATCTGCGATGTGAGATGTGCGCCATCGCACATTCGCATATCGCATATTTCATAATTGTAATCACCCTCCGCTATCGCAAGTTTGTTTATTACGATGTGCGATCGTTGCGCCATCGCAAGATTGCACAATCGAATTTTCATTGATTGTTCTGCCCATTCCATATGTGTTATCGCAGATGTTAATATTGCAATGTGAGCTCGTCGCACCATCGCATGTCGCAAATCGCATTTTTGTTATTCCATTGTGTTCTGCCATCACAAATCGCAGAATGGTCGACTGCGACGTGGTCCCCACTCGTACGTCGCGCCAGTATCAAAGTTTTATGTTTTGCAAAGGTTTTCCTTTGTATTTTGGTTTTATTTATTTGTTTATGTTTTATATGTAATTTGTGCCGCCGCGCTATAAAAAGGTGAAAAGTCCCGAGAGCCGTGCGTGGAATGAACATATTGTTGTTGTAAACGTTGTGTGAGCCCACAGGCAAAGAAAACACAGCAAGAAGAACAAAGAACTGTCTTGTGCGTTCTTGAAGAGAGAAAGACAGAGAGTTTTTTTAGAACACTACGTCTGTAGCAGTCAAACATATTTTTTTGTGAATCCCTCTGTACTGAGGAAGAAATTTGTAACAATTTTTTTTAGTTCTGTTAATGAAATAGAAGAAAGCATTTTCATGCTATCTCTGTCTGCAATTAAACTTTTGTTTTAAAACTTCTCTGTGTTTAGAGGAGAGCGTCATTCTCTCCACTGTTTGCTTGGAATTTTCAATAATTCCAACAGTAGTCTACACTTTATTACACGTCAGATATTTGACTGGTCTGACGTCGAATATCTGACACAAAAAATGGTCTAAATTTTCAATAAAAATCTGATGCTTCGAAGTCATTTTTGCGACACTCACATCTGTCGGATATCTGACAGAAAAAACGTTAGTAGATATTCCCACATGTGTCACATATACAACAGGACCCTTGGTTCGTTTTCTCGCCCTAGATGCCAAAACTTGTGACACTTTATCGTTAGATATTTGATGATTTGTTAGTCTAGTTCGACGAGAAATTATGACAGTGCATCATGAAATAATCGATGGGCGAACAAGAATATGTGACAGGAGTTTTACATCTTCGATGCATTGTTCATTCAGTATGGAGTACCAAGTCTGACATTTTAGCCTTCGATAATCGAAAATACAAAAATTATGTTTGATGGGAGGGTCATATGCTTGATGCTTTGTTCCATCGGTATGGAGTACCAAGTCTGACAGTTTAGCGTTGGATAATCAACGATATAAAAATTGTGTCTGACAGGAGTGCCATATGTCCAACGCTTCATTCCATCGGTATGGAGTACCAAGTTCGACGATTTAGCATTGAATAAACAACGATATAACACTTATGTCTGATGAGAGTGTTATATGTATGACACTTTGTTCTGTCAATCGTGCGTCGAATATTTGACATTTTTCCTATCTGATAAGGGTTGGATATGAAATGGCTTCCATTTACCGTCAAATATCTGATAGGTGTCTACATATTAATTGTTTTTGATAATTTGACAGCTTTACATGAGGTTTTCTTGCTTTCTCCATGGCTCCATCATATTCGTTGCAAAGGTGAAAGACCAACGCCTCTATTCAATAATCCAACCATTATGTGATGTAGGACCATCCGAGAAAATTTCATTGAAAAATGGAATCTGAACTGTGAAAGGGAAAATGTGAACAGTCATTGTAAAATGGGGCAAAGTTTGTTAAAACAGACTAAATTGATGGAGCTGATAAGATTTAATTAATTATAATTATTTTCCATGTATACATAACAAGAGATTTAGGGGTTTGTTTGAGTGATTGAAGAAGAAAAATCGTGGATCTTAGATGATCCACACTCTGGTAAATTCTAAAAAAGAGAGTCTGTGATGTGTGAAGTAAGTGTGCATGAGAGAATCCAATGTAACCACATGAGGATTTGTTAACTAAGGCTAAAATGCCTTAAATTGTAAGTGATAGTTTGTATATAATTGAAATACATATTATGTGAATTTTGGTGTGGTGAATATTGTTTATTTATAAATTAGATTATGAGTTAAATGCGTGTTGTGAATTTACTGATCAACCATCGACCACTATAAGGATCGATGGTGATCCGATGATAGTTTCAGAGTATGGTAGATACATTTCTTTAGTTATGAATTACATAGATAAGCGAACAGGAGATTTTGGATCGGTAAAAGGAGTGGAACTTCGAAGGCGCAGAGGAAGTGTGGCGGAACTAGCTGCTTGGAACCGTAAAGCGATTTTGGAAACTACAGAAGGCCATCACACTGTTTTCTAGTGGTTGGCGGATTGGTTGGATTGCGACATGTGATACAGATAGTATTCTAAGGAAATATCAGATAAATGAAGGCATCAAAAATCTATTGAATATTGTTGTTGATCCAGTGACAATTTCTCAGGCTGCAATTCCACAAATCATAGAGAAAACGCCAAAAGACTTTTTTCAGCAGACACTGCAATTGTTGGGCCATGCAACTGATATATGCTATGTTCACATTCAAAAAATTGATGTTTTGTATTGTCCAGCCAAACCTAAAGGTTCTATGTTTGTGATGGTGAAGATAAATACATCTGGCTTGGTAGACATAAGAGATGATATTGAATTTTCTGCAATGCTTGCCAAAGAAGAATCGATCATAGTATTACCAGGGTCTTCCCTTGGATTGAAATATTGGATACATGTGACTTTTGAAATTTCTCCAAGTGTGTTGGTCAGAGAGGTGGAAATTTTTGTTTTATTGCTTACCGTATATAAATCATGGGTCCATAACCCAAATATCTATGAGTTTGGAAAATATGCAGTTTTACTGCGTCAAATTTGTATCAAAGCAGGAAAATATTTCTTGCGAGAAAACGTTTACTTGCAAAGAAAGAAGAGGTATAGTTCTGTTGAAGATTTGTAAAGCTTGTGGCTTTTTATATTTTGTGAAGGTAGCAGTAGATGAAGGTGGGAAGATTGCAGCAGCTTAGAGTACTAGTGCTCAAATGGTTCCAAAGGAGAGAACCAGAAAGATGCCAAAAGACTAAGCTCAAAAGAGAAAAGCTTGGTGAGGTATCTGGTAGCAGGGAGGACTTGCTATTGCAAAGTTTTTGTTGCAACTCAAAAAGGGAAATTCTACAGAGGATGTGGGTAGAATTGCTGACAGATGTAGAAGACATATGACCAGGAGGTCATAGAATTTTTTTACCTTGGGATTCTGATGCAGGAGCATTCGAGCAAATTTCATTGAAAATGGAATCCGAAGCTGTGAAAGGGAAAATGTGAACAGTCATTGTAAATTGGGGATTTTTTTTTTTAAAACAGACTAAATTGATGGAGCCGATAAGATTTAATTAATTATAATTATCTGCTATGTATGCATAACAAGAGATTTATGGGTTTTTTTGAGCGATTGAAGAAGAAAAATTGTGGATCTTAGATGATCTATGCTCTTGTAAATTCTATAAAAGAGAGTCTGTGATGTGTGAAGTAAGTGTGCATGAGAGAATACAATGTAACAGCATGAGGATTTGTTGACTAAGGTTGAAATGCCTTAAACTGTAAGTGATAGTTTGTATATAATTGAAATACATATTATGTGAATTTTGGTGTGGTAAATATTGTTTATTTATAAATTAGATTATGAGTTAAATACATGTTGTGAATTTACTAATCAACCATCGTCCACTATAAGGATCAATGGTGATCCGATGATAGTTTCAGAGTATGGCAGATACATTTATTTAGTTATGAATTACACAGATAAGCGAACAAGAGATGTTGGATCGGTTAAAGGAGTGGAATTTCGAAGGCACGGAGGAAGTGTGGCGGAACTATGTGCTTGGAACCGTAAAGTGGTTTTGGAAACTGCCGAAGGCCATCACACTGTTTTCTGGTGGTTGGCGGATTGGTTGGATTGTGAAATGTGATCCAGATAGTATTCTAAGGAAATATTAGATAACTGAAGGCATAAAAAATTTATTGAATATTGTTGTTGATCCAGCCACAATTTCTCAGGCTACAATTCCACAAATCATAGAGAACGCTGAAAGAATTTTTTCAGCAGACGCTGCAATTGTTGGGCCATGCAGCTGATATATGCTATGATCGCATTCAAAAACTCGATGTTTTGTTTTGTCCAGCCAAACTTGAAGGTTCTATGTTTGTGATGGTGAAGATAAATATATCTAGCTTGGTAGACATAAGAGATGATATTGAATTTTCTACAATGCTTGCCAAAGAAGAATCGGTCATAGTATTACCAGGGTCTTCCCTTGGATTGAAATATTGGATACGTGTGACTTTTACAATTTCTCCAAGTGCGTTGGTCAGAGAGGTGGAAATCGTTGTTTTATTTCTTCTCGTATATAAATCGTGGGTCCATAACCCGCAAATCTACGAGTTTGGAAAATATGCAATTTTACTGCGTCACTATGAAAGCTTGAAAATTATTTATAAATGTATGCCTTGGGTGACCAATTCAACAAGGAGAATAAATACATTTCCAAGCTACCAAAATCTAGTTGGAGTTCACTAATGTTTTGAATCTTGATTGCATGAACATTGTGAACTTGCAAGCTTTCTCCATTGAATTTCCTACCAAGCTTCTTTCAAAGGGAGAGAGAGATATCAAAAGAAGAACAAAAGGACCTTCCTTTGGAGGATATGGGAGGGCCCATCTTACTCATTCTATTATCCTTAGTCTCCCTTTCGAAAATCATTGCCACTTCACCCAATTACCAATAAATGAGTATTTTTTCTTCTTACTCTTTGTATCCATCATGTTTGTTGGTCATGTTGTTAATCCTGTCATGGTAGAATCTAGAAAGTTCTTGTTTTTATCTTATGTTATAAATTGACCAATGATTGCAATATTTTGTACATTTAAAATCCCGCACAAGAATAGGAATTAAGGACACCTATGCTACCAATTCAAAAAAATAAGGAGTACAATAGAAATATTATGAAACATGTTATTCCAAACCATTTAGGTTGAAGGCTAGGGTGATCAATAAAAAAATAAAGCCTTTGGTTAGGGTTGAGCTTGAAAAATATAAATATTCATACCATTTTTTCATTCTGTCATCGCCAATAGATTTCTAATCTAGAATTTTTTATAAAAAGGAATAATAATTCCACATTTGTGTCTAGTTCAGAGATCTCAATTGAGCACCATCGGAGGATATTAGCACCTTCAAACATGGAATTGTTGTTGCAACAAGTAATTGCATCTATGTTAATTTCCATGTTGGATGTTTCTTTATGGAATGATGAGGTTTGTGTTGCATAAGATGGGAACCATACTACTTTCACAATGTACCTCTAGGGAACATACAATTATGTTCAAATTTCTTTTGGGATATTGAATGCTAGTGCCATTTTTCAAAGGGAAATGGATCTTTATTTTGATAACATGATTGGAAAGATGGTGACTAACTATAAAATATAATTTTGCAATCTATTTAAAATTTAGTGAATCTCACTTGAAACACATTAGGGGAGCTTTTAAAAGACATAGATTATAAAAAATTTATTTCAATCCTATCAAATTGTATTTTTAATAGCAAATTATTAGGCCACATTGTAAAAAATAAAATAAAAAAGGATTTACATAAATAATTTGACCAAATTATTTACTAAGGAGGCTATGGGGATGAATATGGTATCCAAGGGTGTGAAGAATGTTTTGTATTTCAGATCCTTCGAAATGAGTTTCATGACATGGATGTTAATGAGTGCTTCTAGCAATTTATCTATAGACAAGAAACCCACAGCTATGAATTGGATTGAAGGGCGTGGAAAATAAATGGTTTGTGATGTTGTCATCACCAAGGAAGTTGTTAGAAAGTTTTTTAAGACAATTGTTCCAGATTTTTTTAAGCTGAACATGCTCAAGAACATAATTGGATCTGCACTAGCTAGTGCAATGGGAGGTTTCAATGCTCACACATTCAATATTTTCTACTATATTTATTGTAACTAATCTATATATTGGTTTCATTTTCTAATATATATTAGTCTAACAAAATTCTAACATATATTAGTTGTCAATTCATAATAGTTTGTGATTATGATGACAATTTAAGTACATATGAGTGTAATGTCCATGATGGGATGTATGGATTTTCCTACCCATATTTCCCATGAATGGTTATAACTTTGAATGGGCTAGCACATGTTTATCATCATCATCACAAAATGACTCGATGGATGAAAATTTACCATGTCTGTCATCATCAATTCACATTGTCTCATAGATAAATAGTTTACTTCATTCTATGATCCACAATAATTATTCAAATCATAAATGTTGAACTTAATATTAAAATAAAACTCTTCATTCTTAAAATCACGCATGATCACCCACTTTTGAACATAAGACCTAAACTAGAATAAATCTTGAATTTAAACCCATGAGTAATGCAAATCTTAATATTAACTTAAATAAAATAGGATGAAGTTTCAAATCCCATAATTGTGAAATATGAACATATGATTTAAGACATAACATCCTAGATTCAAATCCCACACATTAATTATGGTTTAAAATGAATTTCGGAATTGAATTCAAAATATAGAAGCATATAGGACCATTTATACCTATGGTTAAAAATGAAATTTTAAATATAAAATCAAACTTAGATTCAAAATACAGACACACATACCCATAAATAATTATCATTGAAAATGAAATTTTAAATATAACATAAGCCTTGGATTCACAAACACATATCCATAATTTTAAATACAAAATAAGAATTGGATTCAAAATTCATAAATACATACCCATAAAATACTTATGGCTAAAAATAAAATTTAAAATACAAAATCATAGTTGGATTCAAATTTGGGAAACACAGATCAATAAATACTTATGGTGGAAAACAAAATTTTAAATACAAAATCACACTTGGGATCAAAATCCAAAAACATGTATCTATATATACTTAAAACGGAAAATAATTTTAAATAAAAAGTCATATATGTATTCAAAATCCAAAAACACATAATCATAAATACTTGAAAATGAAATTTAAAATACAAATTCAGACATGGAAATGAAATTTTCAAGCACATATTTTGAGACCCACAAGAAAATATTTCTTACACCAAAATTAATGAAAACTTCTAAAGTAAAGATGAATAATTAATTTTGTAGAATATTGAACTTGAAGAAACTAATTGAATTAGAGTGATTTTCCACCCAATCGTAAATTTTTTGCACTTTACCTTTCTACAAAATGGCACCCCCTACCCAAGCTATGGTACCATTAGGGTGAAGATGCAATGTAGAATACTCAGGTAGTGTCTTAATCTCAGATAAAGAAGATTACTAAACTAGTATTCACAATAGGATTTTTTAAGACATAGCAACACTTGGCACCCATAATACCCGCCCCACACAACAGAAGGAGGTATTCCTTCTCTGCTTAAAATTCCCCCAAAATCATCCTCCCTCTAAATTTATTCAATGTGTGTAGAGAAAGGTCTAGGAAAGCGTCCCTTAACTCTAGCATATTTTTCTTAGTTCTTGGGCTCTTCTTGGGGTTCTTATGGCTTCTTTTCGTGGATCATATATCACATGCTATGGTAGCCTTATTTTATAAAAAAGAGCCACCCTTGTCCCTCTTCTTTTCTCTTTTAAAAGTTATTTCCACCTTCCCATTCAAATCTCCCTTCTTTTTATCAGTGAAAAGATCACCCCCTAAAAGCCTAATCCCAACTTCTTTTAGTTTCAAAAATGTTGGAGAGAGACAAAATCCAAGATTATATATAGGACATGGTTGCGTAACCTTAGGGAAGACTACATTTATCTACTCATGCTTTCATTAAACCATAGTATGGGTTCACAATAACACTATAAATTAGTAAATATCAAATAAACGGTAAGGTAGATTAGAGCCCAACTAGGGATATACATTCTCGCAATTACCCTAGATCTAAAAGATGTAGTAAAAGTTTCTAGAATATCTTCTACAGAAGAGACCTAGACTTCTTTCCAAGAAGTCACCTGTGCACATAATGATCTAATTTTTTTGTGAACAAGAATGTATTCCTAGTCTAGTGAGAAAATATGTTGGTAATAAAAGAGGATTAAATAACTTTGAAGATCCCTGAAAGTTTGATGAAAGGATAAAAGAGTGACTACAATCACCTTAATTATGGTATGTTTTGCAGTCTTGTGTGGTTCTATAAAAGACAATAAGTATAACAGTTCTAAGGCCATATATATATATATGTGAAATCAAGCTTGATAAAATAAATCAAAGAGCCGACCTATGGAGCATATTAAGTAATTGATATAAATAACAGTAGTTATCATCCTCAAATAAGAAGTAGAGATCCCTTCTTCATTCATTTTCAGATAAGAATCATAGAAAAAGTTGATTAGAGGTACATTAGCACTATCTTGAAAGAGAATTCATCAAGGAACATTTTTCAGTTCTGTGTGTTTGTAAAGATGCCGAGAACCTTTGGAGAAAAGACACAATCCTAAGGCACTCATATATACTATTGTGCCAAGTTTGAATAATCCCATTGAAGCCAACTTTGGGGAGAGAAAAATCTTGTGAAGTAGTTCTGAGTATATGAGGGTTCTCTTGCATCGTTGTTCTAAGAATATTTATATATATTTATTTTAAAGTCTGAGCTCACATATCGATTCTTTTTAAATCCCTAACTAAAGGGTCATCTCAAGTTCCTTAAGGTCAATTTTGAGGATAGAGGTAGCAACAATATTCTCTTACAATGAAGATATTAAGAAACTACAAACGTCTAATAGAAAATGTAATCTTGTCTCTAAGGTTGAGAAAGATCGGTCTCCTTGAAGGACATCAAACTTGTTTCTGGGTGAAGAAGATCATTAAAAAGGAACAATATAAGACCTCCTTGAAGTCTTATATTTTTCTATCATATAAGGCAGTAAAAGCTGTTGTATTATTTAAAGCAATCCTGAAGCAAGGAATGTATGTCTAGAAGTATGCTAAAAATATTTCTTGAAGGAAATGCAACACCCTAATTTGACTTTGGCTTCTTGGATAAGGGTTGTGGTACCCTTGAGGTCTTTATTTTTGAAGACATGCAGTAAGAAGAGCATGGAATCTTGTTGCAGGTCTTGTAGCAACCCTTATGATCATGAAGGACAAAGGTATGGAAACCATGAGGTACATATAACATATTTTATTTCTGTCAAAAGGTATGAAACCCTATTTTTCTTTTTCCCTCATGAAAACCATACTTCTTGATTTCTAGGGTTTGTGGAGAATCTTGGGCATGATTGATGGGGATGAGGATCTGATTTCTATTTGGATACAGGGTTTGTATTTGGAAACCCTAGGATTCCATCCTCCATTGTTACATAAAAAACCTAGATTGTTATATTTAAATCATGCTTTTGTTATCACATATTGTGCTTGGTAGTGCTTGTCATTGATCATTGCAGGTGCCTCATGACGAAAGAATTGGAAGTAGGTGGGTCCTATGTTTTTGCAAGAATAATGACAAGAGAGAACTATGAGGACCCTAAATTTGGTATCTTGGTTGGATCCTTGGAAAATTTGATGCGTAAAGCCAAATTTGTATGAAGAATGGTTGTATGGATATGGATGCCTAGATGAGAAGTGTTGGAATCACGATTGTCGTTAGACCAAAACCCGCAGGCATTAGTCTCCACTACAATTTCCAGAGTTAGGATCCTCGAGAGGTGGTTAGTCCATGTCGCGAAACACATGGGGAACATTGAACCAATGTCCAACAATCTCCCCCCCAATGCGAGCTGGGTGAGTTTCGAACTCGAGACCTATCGCTATAATACCAATTGTTGGAATCACAATTATCGTTAGACCAAAACCCGCAAGCGTTAGTCTCCACTACAATAGCTAGAGTTTGGATCCACGAGAGGCAGTTATTCCATGTCGTGAAACACACATGGAGCGCTGAACCAATGTCCAAAAAGAAGTACCTCCTTATGAATATTGGATTGGGAAAATTAATGCATTGGTAGCAGTCTTGTAGAAATGGAGAAATAAAGAAGTTGGTTTTACATAATCTCATGGGAGGATTTATTCACTCTAGTTGAAGAAGGACCATGATGATAATTCAAAGTTTTTCTCTCTGATTTGAAGCAAGCTTCCTAGATGTTTTTTGATATGGTTGCAACATGATAGAATCACATATTTTGAATGAGGAGAAAATTGATGAAGGCTAGATGACTAACTGAAGTAAGACTTCATATGGACCTATAGAATCCCTAACATAATATCTTGATATTTATTACATGAAGGAACTCCATGAAAAAGGATGTTGATGAAGGAAAGACATGACATCTCATTATAATTTGATGAATCTGATGATTCAAAATATCTCTTCTACCTGAGAAGATGCATGGAATTTATATGATTATGATTGGATGTATTTGGCACATGGATTAACGATAAAAAAGTTAGCAGGATGCATATAGCTCAGTTGTCATGTTTTTGCATGCTCAATTTCTTGATATTCAGAGGGAGCTATGGTCGAGCTATGATGTTTGGTTTGTGAAGATGAAACTATTGATGATATTTTTCTAACATATGTTGATCCTCTCATTTATCGAGTTAAGAGGGAGTTGAATTCTAAATTCAAGATGAAATACCTAGCCTTGGTGTGCTACTTCATAGGCTTAAAGGTCTGGAAAAAAATGGAAAAGTTGTTGGTTCAGATATAGACAACTTGTGGGGGGGCTGGTGTTCTTGGTAAACAACCAACCAGACATATGCCTTGCTATGAAGAAATTGAGTCAATTTATGGTTAAGCCTCATTCATTGGATTATTGCTTGTTGAGAAATATCAATGATACAATTAACTATGGTCTGAGGTACACTATTGGGAAACTAATATTCCATGGATATTCTGATGTTGGTTGGGATGGAAATATCACATCTAGGTGCTATATCTCTTGGGATCCATTTCTATTTTGTGGGTGAAAGACATAAGTTTCTTGTATTGGGAGCACCATTGGGGCTAAATATATATATATAAAGAAGCAAGCATGGCTTATTATGAAGACATTTTGTTGAGGAAGCTCTTCACTGAGCTATTTGAGCACATCCTGGAAACCACCATTGTATATTGCGATAATTAGAGTGGGATTCACCTTTAAGAGAATTCATGTTCCACAACCACTCCAAGCATATTGACATCATGTACCACTTTATTTGAATATGGTACAATGGGGAGCATTCAAGCTCCATCATTTCAGGTCGGATGATCAAGTTACTGACATCCTTATAAAGCCTCTTGGTAAGTCTAGGAATTCTAGCAAGAAAGTAAAATGATGTCACTCTTCTTTGAATTGAAAATTCTCTAGAGTCTCCACAGTTCTAAAGGAGAAGAAGCTAGCAATTGACTTTGATGAAGAATATCTCTTGGTTGGGTGGTTGATCTGGTCATAGTGTGTTGTTCTTTGGGTCTATGGTCTTGGAAGTCTCATTTGAAGTTGATAAGAAGAGAAGTTGGGTCTATGGGCTTGTAATATTTGCAATGTAGAATAAAAAATTGCTTGAAATAAAATGCAATGCAAAACTAAATCACACACTTGGTAGCCAAGCACTTGCTGGGCTAAAGTTGAGAAATACTTCGATGACGTTTTTTAGAGTATGTATAGGTAATTTAATTACTTAAATTCCTTTTCATAAATTTTCAACTCGGGGGTTCATGGACTTGCGAGGGACACATGCACCATATGTGCTAGAGATCAATTTCCAATTTCGAAATAAAAATCTTAATCTATTAAATGAAAAAATGACAATTGATATAAAAATAAATCTATTATAGAAAGCAGTAAATCACACCACACTTTTGGAATTAAAAATCAAACTTCATCTAATGATAGAAAGTAAATATATGCTAATGACATGAAATGAATCTAATCTAGGAAAGTAGAAAATCTAATCTATCATGCTTGCAACAATTGAAAAGCACATCACTTACGTAATAAGATCTATTCTAATGGTAATCAAAGAATTAATTCAAATCTATGAAATTCAAAACAACGCAATCTTAACTATACAAATGAAATGAAAGCAAAGCGAAAAAATCAATCTTAACCTGCAAAAATACATAAATGAAATGAGCATATGAAAGCAATAAAACTTAATCTATGAAAGCACATAAATGAAATTTAAACTAGACATAAAAAAATTAAAATAATATAATACATTTAACATTCATTAGATGGCCAATCCAAAGGACATGAGGATGGAAAGTTGAGAGGCTCCAAATTCAAGCATAACCAAATCAAAGTGAATATCACTCATGAGCATGGTGCCAAATCCAACTTCTTTATTCAAAACATGAGAATTTCTCAAACTTTACACATGCTTTTGAGAGGAGAAGGCTCTCCTATTTATACAAGAACATAAGAAGCTACCCTATTAATGGAGATCCACTATTTTCTCCCTAGATCCATAAAATCCCAACCAATTAGACACATATCCATTTATCCATGGTTTTTCTCCATGAGATATGGTTGATTCATATCCCAAACATTCTTCCAATCTTGAAGAGAATTCGAAAATGATTCTTGGAGGCCACATAAGAGTGTCTTGGAAGCTTCCAAATGGCCTACACATGTCATCAAACTCTTCCTAACTTTTAATCATAAATTTACTCTAAATACATGAAATTAATAACTTTGGAAAATACAAATATGAACCCATATGGTAATGAAAGTGTAGAGTTATGTAATGAAAAGGTGATGAATGAGGAAATAAAAATGAGAATGAAGGTGAAAGTGTATGGAATTTTGAAAACATTTTGGAGGCCCAACAGAGTATATGACTCCAACCCTAGTTAATCTTGCAAACCCATATATGTGAATGAAAGTACCCGAAAAACAAAAGAAGGAGGAGAATTTGGATGAGATAAATAATTAATAAAATAGAAGAAAAATCATGCCAATGCCTTATTCCCAATTGATAGAGAAAGAGTTTCTCCTACTACCCTACGTGAAAAATGATATTTTATGGCCTTTTAGTCAAATACAAACACAATGGTCAAAGAAAGACAAATAATATATGATTTTTTTCATGGAAAAGTTTCTTATTTCTTATAACCCTTTATGTAACTCTCACTCGTCCAAGACATACAACATAAATATCAAACAAAATTTGTTGTCTTACCTAAACCCTTACCATATTGAGCTATTTGCTTCAGATAGTTTTTCCACTTCAACATCTGAACTGATACTAGTTGTCCTGCACATATTCATGAGACCAATGAGGCAAACCTAGAATAAATTTGACCCAATATTAAATTTAATTGAATTAATAAATAATAATTAAAAGGACTTGAGTGCATGAATACATGAATGATATCCTCTTGGTTTCGAGAATAAATTGTTCGAGTAGTTTAATCCTGGAGCAAACCTCCCTCCACTCGACGAAGCATAAAATAAGTCAACATTGTCTTTGTTGTTGCTCTATTGGATCGAGGGTGTTTTGCTCCAAGATTATCCAAATACTATTTTATTCTTTTTTGAACATGGCCAACCATGTGAAGGTGGAAGCTTTCCCCCATCACATCACTCTCAATTCCCTAGTACCCAATCTATATACTATATAATAAATAGTTGAAATCAAAACATTAAGATACATAAAAATACAAATATAAAATATTCATTCATTCGTAAATCCAAAAAATATTTCATCTCAATAAATTTTATCATACAAAATATGTTTACATAATATGAAACAAGGTCTTGTATATAAAAAAACATATATCAATTATCCATTAACATATAACATTCATGCATTCATTAATCATAGACATAAAATAATTCATGTGAAAAACAAATATCATCAAAATTATGTTTTCAAAATACGGTACGCGATCATTCTAATGATATAACTAGTATAATCATTTCTTTTTATTTTTCTTTATGTTTGACAACCTAATCGTGTACTCATGATGTTGTCGAGGATAGCACAAGAGGGATGCATCATCAATTGTAACAAGAAATAAACGTTAACTTAATATTTTTTCTTATTATTCATTAATACAAATAACATTTAGAGTTTCCTTTACCTCATGCACTAGTCGACATTGTTAGAATGGTAGCCTTGTGATCCTCTTCTGGTACAGGATCCTCATGTATGATATTCTTTGTCATTGAAAGATGGTTCATGGTGTCTATATGTTGTGGTGTGAACTATGCCAAAAAATCCTATATAAGAAAGATTTTTTTTTTTTATTAGACAATGTAAAAGTTAAAAAATAAACATTCATAATTGAAATTATGACATAAAAAAAAACACTTTAAAATTTGGTTATTACCTGATATCTATGTAGATGTTGGATGAACATGTTGATCCTATATTTAATATTAGGACTTTTATTTCTAATTTGAATCAAATGAGAAATTTATCTGTTTGTTCTAACCACAAGCTTATTGACTGTTATGATTGGGTCACGAGACATGTAAAACTCATCATCATCAAACCAATTAGATCATTAAGCACTTCATCAAAAACATCTGTGGACTGCTCTAAGGATGGTGCCTTCCCCTTATCACCCCGTCTATCAAATAACTGTAATTTTTAATTTATTCCACCATCCTCAGTTATAAACATTTAAAGATTTGTTTTTGATGAAACATTTTAGATCAATAAAAAAATCCAACTTAATGAGTTAGCTCAATTAGAATGGGCATCATTTGGCTGAGAACCATAATGAGGCGACTGGATAATGGGATATATTATTTTTTAAAATTGAACTGACTTGGATTAATTGTAGATTAGGATGCCTAGTTAGTAGTACTAAACGAGTCAGTGTTATATTTCAATGATAAGCCTATATTTCGTGGATCATGATATTTTTTAAATGGATAGTTTAGTTAATTATCACATGAGTTAAAACCATTATGTAATTGAAAGGGGCACATGAAGATGAAAAATTAATCACTGAAACTTAGAGGATTAAACCCTTAACTATTCATTTGGCAGGTTGACTAAGGAATCATAGCTAAGGGATTAGTTCAGGGATAAGAGAAGAAGGGTATTATTCAAGGAAAGGAAGGCATCAACCCTTTTATTAACAATAACACTATAAGTATTGTAACACAATATTATGGATGGAAAATCCTAAAGGTCATGTATATTGTACTATAATAGTACATTAGTCAAATCCTTCAATAGGGAAATTTTTATAAGTATCTCATCCCCAAGACTAAAATGGGTGGCTAATTTAACAAATGTTGGTACATTAGAAACAAGTTCAATTCACAATAGTTCTTAGGGAAACTAGTGTTATAACCTATGAAATATTCCTTGGTTTGCCTGGCAGTCATAACGATTGTACGTATTTGAAAATGACTTGTATACAAATATGTTTAAAATCCACAGGGTTTATATGAGACAAAATATTAGAATATGTCTTCTAGATTTTTCCCCTTATTCAATTTACATGGGTTTTGATTGAGCCTCTATAAACAATTCCTTACATTATAATTTAATCATAACCCCAAACAAGAGTTGGATGAATAAATATCACAAACATAAGATGGATTAAAGGGTGTCATCATTCATTCATTCATTCGTATGTCCACAAAATATTTTATCTCAATTAATTTTATCATAAAAAATATGTTTACATAATATGAAACAAGGTCATTCTAATTTTTTCCAATGGAAAAGTCACAATTTTTTATTGTCAAAAGTTACATGTGCACTTTCCATGAGGCATTCAACCTCTCAGTAAAAATTGTGGTACTCAAAAAATTGGGCTCTAAATAAACAAGTGCAGTCATTTTTTATCATACTTCTTTCTCTTTTTAAATATATAGTTAGCAATGATGTCTTTATATTGACCCCATTCAATTGTTTTGGGCTCTAGTGTATGTCTTGTTACTGACCTAGTCCTACGACTATGTTGTTGCAAGTGGGGCTAAACATCAATTGCAATAAGAAATAAATGTTAAA
Organism: Pinus albicaulis; assembly: GCA_034641835.2. NCBI lineage: Eukaryota > Viridiplantae > Streptophyta > Pinopsida > Pinales > Pinaceae > Pinus > Pinus albicaulis. Next base: position 43,598,319 of record CM076584.1, read on the forward strand.
TTCATATTTATAGTTATTATTATTCCAAATGTCTTATTAATAAAAAGAGAAGTAGAGTGTTATTTACCTACTTTGGTAGTGGAGGGAAGTGGAATACTTTCAAATGCGGCCATATGTTCCTCCTCTTCTCTGGCCTCATATTGTACATGATCTGGTATATAAACAAGAAAGGTTATAATTAATACACCATTTTCATTTAAATATTTTAACTATATTCCATACTACAAGTTTTTTATAACACATGAAATACCTCCAGTACAGAGCTCAACATCATTCTCAAGAGGCACTCCCCCGTCAATAGGCTCATTTGTTGAATCTACATTTCTTACCTTCTTTTTATAATCAAACACATTACTTTATGGAAAAAAATAATAAACAACATATTTTACAAGTAATCATTTATAAATGTTATTCGTTGCTTTTATTTTCCTAAGTGTTAGGTTGGGTACTAGAAGACTCTGAAGACGCCAACCTTGTCCTACATTCAACCACAACTTGATAGTCGTGCTTGAAAGCAAGATTTAGGTCTTCCTATATGTAAGCCTCTTTGAATTATGACCCCTACAATTTTGCATGAGAACATGAATTTTTCTTCTTCTGTGACATTAAATTGAAATTGTTAAGAATCTATAATTTGGATGCAAATTATTTTTTTATATACTTACAATTTTAATGATAAATTTTGAGTAACCACCCGGGCCAAGATGATGCTGCCCATGTTTAGCTATTATAGCCATCGTGGCTTTGGGTTTATCTGGGATCCTATATTTAAAATATTTAAAAACTTAATTAGATGTTGCAATGAATATAAAGCATAATAATTACATTATTAAAAGTGCCTCATACCTTCTTGGTTCGGGTGGTGTATTCCCTGCTTTTTCAAGTGCCCTCCCATTTGCATCTGTCACGAGCAATTTCCACTCCAACTCTAGAATCGATGGAGGGTGGTCATGGAAGCTTGTCCTTTCCAAATGATACTTATATTGACCCTGCAGATATTTTAAATGTAATATTTCCTTGGAGGTAACTCCAGTTTTGTTGAAGGCACCCCACCAAACAGGCGAACCATCCTGGTCATAAGTTCATCTTTCAACTTGGAAATTTTGGATTTCTAATTTGTGTGAATGGTGGGCCCAAATATTTCCAAGGTTAGGTCATACAAACACCTATATAATACATCATTTCCTGAAAAATGATATTATCATTAATTTAAAATTATCACAGACTATATGTTAATTTCAATTAGATTGTACTTAATATTTAAAACACTTCTTAAATACCTCAAAGTTTCTCTATTTTCATGGGGAAATTGTCATCATCTACTAAAAACCTAATTGGTAGTGTTCCCGTGATAGTAACACGGGAAGATCCAAGAAAACTCACTTCAAATTGTGCAATGATATCATGCTCTGCATCCACAACATCATCTGCAAATTCTGACATATTTTTTTTAAGAGGTGTAGATCCTGCCATGTGTGGTTGAGTGGGTGTACATGTCTCAATGGCTGGTGCATCACTCACAAGCATAGCATCAACACCGCTACCAAAATCGGCCCCCATAGTCGCTACATGAGGGTCTTACTCCACCAAAAAATCCTATAAAATAAAGAGTTTTTTTTTATAATGGATGAGATAATTAAAATCATAAACAAATAAACATGATAATTAAATGATTTGTTCACCCCATACTGACGAATTTTGTGCATCAAGGTTTTGATTTTGATTCTTATCTCTTTTTTCTGAGGCTTAATCAGAACTAAAGAACCGAATTTATTGTTTACTTTCATTCAAAGCTTCTTTATTGTTTGGATCAGATCGACAGATATAAAAATTTCTTTAGTAAGATATTCCTTAGGAGCATTTGAGGACTGCTCTAAGGTAGTGCCTTTCCCTTATCACCCTATTTATAAAATAAGTGCAATTTAAAATTTATCCATAATTAATCATAATTATATTAATAGGAAAATCACTACTGACATATGCCTAAATTTATATATGAACTTCACGTTATATCATGGCCAATATAAAAGGCTCTAAATTTATAAAAAATTCATAATCTTGGAAGGCTCTTGGAAGAGGCATTTTGACAAGATAAATATATATTCCCTATTGTATAGAAACAATAATTTGAAAAGGATGAAGGAATGCTTTGAGTTGTTGAATTCAAAATCTCCACAGTATGCATTTTTGCATCTACGTTTCGGGTCTAGATCAAGACCCATCATCAAGACAAATATTGTCAAAAAGAGAGGAGATTAGATGCAATAAATATAAACAAAAGAAGTGCATGAGGAGGGAGCGTGAACCAACCAACAATATCAAGTAAATGAAATATAATGTTAATTATTATTTTATTATTATTCTAAATTAAATTGTGTTTTTAGATTAATTATAAGGTTCATTTTAATTGATTTAAATTAAAATTATTAGCATTTAAAAGTAAATCCTATAATTAATTTTAATTTAGAATTATTAAGATTTAGAAGGTAAATAATACTTTTAAAGGATTCTAGAAATGTTATTGTATGTATAATAAATCACTTCTCATATATTAATTAAATTATTAATATTATAATATTAATTATAATATTTGTTTTAATAATATTAGTGTTAGAGTTTTTTTTCTTTATTAGATAAGTAATGTAGGTTTTTAAGGTTGGGTTAATATTAAATTGGTATTAAATATATTTTTAATTTGTTAATATTAGTACGATAATAGGGAGGAAGTAACATTTATAGATAATATTTATTAATTAATGTTAATATTAGAGCAAACTATTATTATTATTATTTTGGGTCTTTAGATAAATATTATAGTTTTTTAATGAGTGGTTTAATGTTAAATGTTAACCTTATCATTATTAATATCAATTTTAATTATAATATAATTAGGAATAGTTGACTCTTAACTATTACTAATAATATTCGTTAATTAATATTGATATTAATAATTAAAATTCTTTGTTACTTATTTATGACATTAGATAAACGTTAAAGCTTTAGGGGGGGGGGGGGGGGGTAATATTAGGTGAATTATTGTAGATTGGTACTAAGGGGCCAAAGGATGGGGTTCTTTTGGGAAGGGATGGGAAAGAGGGAAGAGCTAAGAGGAGAGTCAACATGGGGTCTTTAGGGTTAATGCAAGGGAAGAGGAGGAAGGCGGGGAGAAGAGGAATGAAGAGGAAGATAAGGGTATAACAAGGGGAGGGGGAGAGGGTACAACAGGGGAGCCCAAGGATGATCTATTGCAAGGGGAGGAGGTAGGGGGGGTTGGAGGGTTGGCGAAAGCGAGGGAAAGGAACTATTTTAGAGTGGGAAAATAAGGGGACCCAATTTTTGCTAACTTCCAAACCACCATCCCTATTGAGGTTTTCCGGATGTTTGATGATTTCTAGTGCCTCACGCATTTTCCTTTTGTAATAATGATTTTCATTGGAAATCACCCTAGCATCTTCCAGGCAGATGTGGTGACGTGTCTTATTAGAGTGATATGGTAGAGCCGAAATTTTCTCCCAATTCTGATATCAGCACCATGTTCTTTAAGCCTGATCTTGAAAGATCTTCCTGTTTCTCCAATATAACATTTCCGGCATGAGCAATTTATTTGGTAAACACCCTTTTGTTGGAGTGGGTCAGCGTTGTCTTTGACTGATTTCATCCTTTATTTGATTTTCCTTAGCGGCTTAAACGAGGTTCCAATGTTGTTTTTGGTGAGAAATTTGGCTAGCTTGTCAGTGATCCTCTGAATGTAAGGAAGGTATGCTTTAGAGTTGAGGGTTTCATCTCGAGGATTTATTTTATTTCCAGATCTGGCTCTTTTTATGGCTTTGATGATGTCCATGTTTCTGTATCCCATATTTGTGAATGCCTTTCTTAAATATGCAATTTCTTCTTCAACGTGATTGTCATCAGAAATTTTGAAGGCTCGCGTGAAAAGAGTCATGAGTACCCCCATCTTCTGAGCCGGATGATGGTGTGAATTAGCGTGGAGATAATTGTTAGTGTGCACCTTCTTTCTAAACACCTTATGTCCAATGGATCCATATTTATTTCTGATGAGTAGAATTTCCAAGAATGGAATGAAATTGTTATCTTCATCCTCCATAGTAAACTGTATATCCTTGGATAAGCTATTAAGGTGGTTTAGGAACTTCTTAAGTTCTTCATCTCCATGAGGCCAATCGACACTGGTGTCATCCACGAATCTAATCCAGAATATTTTTTTTTAGTGGGTATGAGTCAAGGGCCCTTTTTTCGAATCTTTCCATGAAGAGATTAGCCACTATGGGGGATAGTGGAGACCCCATGGCTACTCCTAATGTTTGTTCGAAAATCTCTCCTTGGAATGTGAAGAAAGTTGAGTGCAGACATATTTCAACGAACTTCACAGTCTGAGGATCTGCGACTTCCTTGACAACCTCGACAGCTTCATATAAAGGTATTTTTGTAAAGAGCTGGACCACATCAAAGCTTACAATCTTGTCACTAGGCTCCAAATTAGTATTTTTAATGAAATCCAAATAATGTTTGGAGTCTTTGATGTACGAGCTAGTTTTGCCGACTAGAGGCGCTAAAGTGTTAGCTACGTATTTGGATAATTATGTGGATCTTTTTGGCTAATTATTTGGTTAATTATGAAGGAATGCATTTTCTTAAGTTGTTCATATGCATAGTGAATCTTTCATTTAGTTATTTCATGCCTAAAAATATGAATTTTACTTACTCTATAATGGATAACATGTTATTCTAGAATAAATCTCGTGGTTATATTATTTTACGTACAACTAAATTAATGTTTACCTATTGTGAGGATAGTTTCTTTTGACCTTCATCAACCTGGAAAAATATTTTAACCACGAAGCATTAAAATGTTTCCTCAATTTACAAGATTTCTGACCATATATTGTAGTAAATGAAAATCATAACATATAATAGGAATTGCTTTCAAGTTGGGTAAAATTGAATACATACTACCCCCATAATAGCAATATATGTATATATTTGATTCAAATTGTAATCATTGAGAAACTCTTCCCCTTTATCTATTGATTTAATGACACATACAAATATACAATTTCCTTCACACCACTCGAATATGCAATTTGGTTGCTTATTTGTGGTTGTGGGTCGTGTAATATTTATAAACCTTGCAATATTACCTATTGCTTTACGCCTTCTATAAATATACATAGTTCTGACTTAATTTTTATAATTTTCTTTTAGTAGTATATAATTTACGGCCACTCCATATCTTCGCATACTTTTGGTATATTGGACTAGCTATACCCAATCATTGTAGTCGTAACAGGGTTTGACATACTCCATAAATTTAGTTAATCCTCTGTAACCTACCTCTATGCCATCCATGGAAAATAGACCTAGACCATGTAATGATGATGGGGCAATGTGGTATATCCTTGCATTGACAGGAAAATTAGTGTTTATTTCTGGAAGATCCTTGGGTGCCCATTGTTTCACTAGATGTGTGCACCTCAAGGGCACCTCGATGTCATCTATGCTCTCATTATCATTAGAAAATGAGCCCCCTTTAGCAAGAAAAAAGTTCACGTGTATATGGAATTTTCTTCTAATATTTTCACCTCTAGTTGATCTTCGCTTGCTAGACGACATAGTAGATGTTTGGTCAATTTCTTCTATCCTACCTGAACTTTTGTCACTCGATGAAGATAGATATGAAAAATACCTATTTGGTTGAAAATTCTATAACACTCCATCAAATGATAAAAACTATTAAAGAGTGTCATAAGGTATGTTGAGAAATGTCTTGACGAAACCACAAGAACATTATAATAGTGCAAGTGAGTTACATGAAAGTTCTCCGTGTTTGAAATATTCAAGTAATATTTTAAAACTTGAGAACTTGAGAACCTATTCATCCTAACCAATTTTGAATGAAGTCACTTGATAAATTGAAATATCAACATAATCTGATAGCATTTAAAATTCCATTACAAAAAAAATACCCACATACTTCGATATGTTGTAGAATGTAACTAGTTTCGGTGGAATAAAAGGAATTTTTTTTGGATGTTAAGACTGTTGAGATTTGTATCTTGGGTAATATTCCAAACCCTATGCTAGATGGTTTTGGATGAATTGGCACACAAATTTGACTTGTGGGCTAAGAAACCAAGCCTGTGGGCTTTGCTCTCAAGCTGGTGTCTGTGGAAACATGAGGCAATTTGATGATTTGACACATGGAGGTATTAGAGGACTTCGAGAAAAACTAGAGGCAATGAAAATCATTGAAATCTAAGTTTTCTATGATGATATTTTTATTTTTCTATATGGATGTTTGGTTTTCACATGATTTGTTCAAGTCAGCTTGTGTAATTTTATGAGTTGTGAAGCCCACAGGGGAATATTATATGAATCCCTTGAGAATTCTATAAATTAGAGTGATGAGAAGCCTCATTATCACCAACCCAAGTGAAATTCATCACAAGTGGAGAGCATCTAAAGTAGCTGCAACCTAAAGGAATCTTTTCAAGCAAAGTAGGAGGCAGTTTTCGGTTTGTTTTGTCTCTATTTTGAATTTCTTCTCCCAATATTGATATCTCTCTTTGGAAATATCTTCTATAAGATCAATATAGACACAAATAAATACAGTATCTAGGCCTTTTCGATGCAATCATAGTAAATCAAACTTAGCAAAAATAGTATTACCACTACCAGTAGGTGATGCAACTAAAATATTAGCATTTGAGTTATAAAGCACTTCAAATAAATGATTTTGAATAGGATTGAAATGTCTAAACTGTTGATATAGTACTTTGTATGACGGATTTATTAATGCAGACATAGGAAGTTTGTATGAAGACAAAATTTCCCTATCTTTCGTTCGTATGAAGCCAAAATTTCCCTATATCTCGTTCGTATGATGCCAAAAGTTCCCTAAGTTTGTATGACAACCCAACTAGAAAAAGAAGAAGGGAAAATTGTTCTTTTGGAGGTTATGGAAAGCAAAAAAGAAAAGTTGGAAGAGGAGGAAGGCATGAAAAAAGAAACTTCAGGATAACTACTAATTTAGTTGGTTCTTTTCGACATGACCAAGCAGTAGACATGGAAGAGGAAATCATTGAGCAACATATGCAAATGGCCAGGACTGGACAATATGATCACAAACCCCTTTTTTTAATATTAACACAAAAATATCCATATTTATTTAAAAATAAAATTTATTTATTTTTGGTAACAAAATTAAACCCATTGAACCTCACATCGAGAATATAGAGGTTGGAGTGTTTATAAATTGTCAACACACTTCATAACCTTCAACATTTAAACATGTAGGGAAAACAAGAATGTGTGCCCATTCCTCCTACATTCCTTGCACTAGACCTTCTGAGCAAGATTGAAACCTAAAAACTAAACATTTGTTTACAAGAAACAAAGAATGCCTAAGGAATCATGCACATGCATTTATCCCCCTCATTATCATACAAAATTTAGTCTAAAAAAATGCATTCCCTAAATTGGTTAATCACAAAACCTACATGGAACTATCATTTAAAGATAATAATAAAGGGAGATACATGGGATGAAAATTTTCTTAGGGCATATTTCTACGAATATTATATGATGCCACCCAAGTGTGCCAACCAACTTAAACATGGAATGGAAACCCATTCAACAAGAGACAAAAATTCAGATTTTGTCTAGTGTTATCTCCAAATATGAACCCAAAAGTTCCCTATATTTCATTTGTATGAAGCCAAAAGTTCCCTAAGTAAAGTTGGTTCTTTTGGACATGACTAAGAAGCATACATGGAAGAGGACATCATTAATAAACACATGCAACTGGCCAGGACTAGACATTATGATCACAAACACTTATTTTTACTATTAACACAAAAACTATCTATATTTGTTTAAAAATAAAATTTATTGATGTTTTGTAAAAGAATCAAACCCATTGAACCTCACATCGATAAGATAGAGGTTGCAATGTTTATAAACTTTCAACATGATTCATAACCTTCAAAATTTAAACATGTAGGAAAAACAAGAACTTGTGATCATTCATCCTACATTCCTTGCACTAAACCTTGTGGGAAAGACTGAAACCTAAAAACTAAACATTTGTTTACAAGAAAAAAATAATTCCTAAGGAATCATATACATGACTTTACCCCCCTCATTACCATACAAAATTTAGTCTAAAAAAATGCATCCACTTAATTGGATAATCACCAAACCTACATGGAACTATTGTTTAAGTATGATAAAATGGAGATACATGGTTTGGAAAAATTCCTAGAGCATATTTATAGGAATATTATACATTTCCCACCCAAGTGTGCCAGCCAACTTAAACATGAAATGAATACCCATTCAACAAGAGACAAACTTTCAGATTTGGCTTAGTGTTATGTCCAAAAATGAAGCCAAAAGTTCCCTAACTTCAGTTGGTTCTTTTGGGCATGACCAAGCAACATACATGGAAGAGGACATCATTGAGAAACATATGCAATTGGACAGGACTAGATAGTATGATCACACACCCCTGTTTTTACTATTAACACAAAAACTATCCATATCTATTTTTTTTTTTAAATTATTGATGTTTGGTAATGGAATCAAACCCATTGAACCTCTGATATCGAGAAGATAGAGGTTGTAGTGTTTATAAACTTTCAACACACTTTATAACCTTGAACATTTAAACATGTAGGAAAATAATAATGTGTGCCCATTCATCCTGCATTCCTTGCACTAGAAATCGTGGGAAAGACTGAAACCTAAAAACTAAACATTTATTTACAAGGAACAAAGAATGCTTGAGGAATCATGCACGTGACTTTATCCTCATAATTACCATACAAAATTTATTCTAAAAAAATGCAATCCCTCAATTGGCTAATCACCAAACATACATGGAACTATCGTTTAAGCATAATAATTAAGGAAGATACATGGTCTAAAAATATTCTTAGGTAATATTTCTAGGAATATTATTTGTTTCGCACCCAAGTGTGCCAACCGACTTAAACATGAAATGGAAACCCATTCAACAAGAGAGAAAAAATCAGATTTTTCCTAGTGTTATCTCCAAATATGAAGCTAAAAGTTCCCTAAGTGAGTTATTTTGTACATGACCAATAAGTAGACATGGAAGATGAAACAATTGAGCAATATTCTCAACTGACCAGGACTGGGAAATATGATCACAAACCCTTATTTTTACTATTAACACAAAAACTATCCATATATGTTTAAAAAGAAAAATTATTGATGTTTGGTAATGGAATCAAACCCATTAAACATCACATCAAGAAGATAGAGGTTGCAGTGTTTATAAACTTTCAACACACTTCATAACCTTCAATATTTAAACATGAATGAAAAACAAGAACTTCTTCCCATTCCTCCTACATTCCAATATTATGTATAAGTGCTTCAATGGTGCGACCTTGATATTAATTTTTTATTCATTTATTTTCACTTTAGCATAGATTATTCATGATTACATTAGGTTAATATTATGTTTGGAACATTTTCTTAGATTGGGCTACAATCTAAGCAATATGAGTTCTTGTAAGACTTTGTATTGGATAGATTCTGAATCTTATTAAGATTGGGAAATATTCACGTTGGAAATAATAATTTAAGACCAACAATTGAGAGGCCATTCAAAGGAACAAATGTACATTTTTTTATTTTGCAAATTCAATTGTATTTTTATGTTGTTTTTTTATAACCACAATTTGGACTTAGCTATGAGTCATGGAGATAGTTGACAAGCACACTTAGTTAGTTGAATAGGGGACCAAGGACATGAGTTATTTGATACATTATATTCTCATTCAAGAGAAATCACTAACACAAACATGTGGAAATAGGACCATGAGTGAGAAGGTTGTATTCTTTATTGAAGGTTGAGGACAAGACATTTGTTATGGAAAAAGCACGAAATATAATATGAGCCAAGACATATGATTTATTATTTGGTGTGATGTATGTAGGAATGACCCCTCAAGAAATTAGAATTGCACAACAAAGGCACAACAACCTATATAGTAGAAAATTTAATTCAACATATAAACAAGAGATAATAAAAAGGAACTTATAGAAAACTTGCAACAACTTTATTGGGATCAATAGCCAATGCTTCCTTGCCTCATTACATTTAGAGTGATTATTTATACATATCAAGATTAACACTTTGCCAACAACTATTGAAGACTAAAACAAAGGAAATCCAAAGGCACATTTATAGAACTACCAAGATTTTTCGATTCTACACAATCTTACTTTCACAAGATAATCTATGAGAGAGTAAAGGCCCCATTTATAACATGGATTCATATATTTAAGCTAGAAAAAATGGCTATTCATCTCATAGCACTTTTCATTTCATTATGCAATGTAAAAAATACATACTTATAATTATAAAAGTTAATTAATATCTTTCGACCTTCTAAGTATGAGCCACAATTCAATTTTGAATCATCAAAACTAAATCAGAGAAATATGCACATATAGAAATACTTTAGATTGCTCCCATCACGCTCAATGTTTGAATTTAAATTCAAGCATTATTTTTTTATGAAATTTTGGGGGAAGGTAGAGGAATATTTCCTTTACATCTTAAACTTTGATTCTTGATATTGATTGTGTACAAGGCACAAAACTAAACCTATGTGTTTGGAAAAAATTGTGCATGGTCCCTATATTGTTAGAGGATTGGGTGAGGTAATTATTGGTTTTTATTTTTACACAAGACAATGTCTCTCAAGTCCTAGGTGGACACAATTATAGTCTTGAAACATGAGAGAGAAACATAGAACAATACATTATTTTCAACCACCCAAGAAGACGCTCTAGCGCTTTACACCGTGTAATCAAGACTTACGCTTTGACACTTTTCCCCTTCAGATTGCTTCAGATACAAAGATGGTACTTTCCCGGGAGGGAAGGGTGTAAGGAACCAACAACTCAACCTTCAAAATAAACAAAAGAACTTAACAAGGCCCCTCTAACCCACATATCCTTCCATAATTATTAGGATACAAAACATAATAGCAGCAAATTTGAGCTTCGTTACTGAGGTTTATAGTTCATGTTACTCCTGCTTGGAGAATAACACTACCAAATTTCCAGAAGGTTGATATTGAGAGTGAAAAAAAAAGAGAATGCTTGCCTCCAGGTTGGGTAATGATAACCTCCACTTTCCTTAGGTTTAAAAATGGCTTACCAAAATCCCAGAGTTCAAGAAAGAACAAAATGGAAATTCAAAATGGACTCAACATCATCATGTTCCATAGGTGAAGGAATTCAAAAGAAGACAAAGTTGAAGGCATTCAAAATCCTACAACTTTAATTTCTTCTAACTCCACGACACTCAAACAAGTGCCCTAGGTTTCTCAATTGCCACACAAAATACATGCACGTTCCAATAAGAAAATCTCGAGAGATCTCAGGCAAAGTGCTTACCGGAGAAGTTGAGGACCGACCAAACATGAGTGTGAATAATATATTTGCAATGAAATTTTGACTTGGAAATAGCAGGAAATCCCTAGTGAACCCTCTGTTGGTTGAATTTTTAGTTGCAAAAATTGAAATCGAGGTCCCAGAGCCCGTAACAATGGCGGGGATGTGGTGTTGAGCTCCGAAAGCTGAGTGAAACGGTGTCGTGATGACTTTATGGCTCCATATCAACAAAACCCTGGTGCCCTCATATGCATATAAAAAATAAACGATCTTTAATCTATTAAACTTTAATATTTAACAAAAAAATAATCTTTAATATGATATTGATGTTGGTTATATATCATATTAATATATACAATAATATTAATATATAACCTTGGTTATATATCATATTAATATATATAATAATATTAATATATAACCTTGGTTATATATCATATTAATATATATAATAATATTACATAATAATGATAATAGTAACTGGGTCGGCAGGAATGGGAGGTGTGTTGCAAAGGCCCGAAGGAACAACCAGAATAGTGTTCACATGGGGAATAGGGACGAAAAAAAAATTAGGCTAAAACAATGGCTCTCTAGAAAGGGCTAAAGCTAGCTCTAAGGAGCAACATAAGAGACCTACACGTCATCGAAGATTCAGCCTGGGAAATCAAGAACGTCCTAGCCCCGAAAAAAAAGGAAAAATGAAGCACAAGCCCAGGATCTGGAGCCACATAGAAAGCCTTCTCCTCCACTTTGAAACTCAAATTCCCTAGCATGTGAAGAGGGATCTAAACAGCATGGCGAACAAGCAAGAAAATAAGGGAGTGGGGATTCCCCCAAGTCATCTCAAACTAGAGGAAGCAATCGAGATCCATTGCCTCCCCTAGAGCTAATGAAAAATAACCCCAATAAGACTAACAGAAAATGTCACAAGATCCAAGAGCTCCTGAATGGACACGACTCAAGTCGCAGCTCCCACTCCCCTGTTGTGGCTCATTGCGAGCTATCTCAACATGACATATGGGGGAGCTGGCTCACCCCAGCTGTAACCTCCCATCACATGGCTAATAGTGCGGCTGGTCACATCATACCGGTGGAGGGAAATCTCACAGGCACCGAGGATACAAAGACCATAATAAAGATGCATTGGCTCCAAATGCAAGCATGTGAGAGGGATACGATTTGCAGAGCATTGAATTGGATCAGTAAAAGGTACAACCAAGGTAGGTCGAAAGATTACATAATGCTAATCCTAAGATATAAGAAAAAAGATGGCCTCCCCCACCATCAGAATTATTCCACTAGCACACAAATGAGAGAATCAGGTAGAGCCTTATTCGGGAGGGGATGAAACCAGGTCAAGAATATCTTATGCTTGGTGTTCAAGAGAAAAATTGGCAAAGAGCTCCAGGTTAGTGTCCAGGAAAGGATCGTCAATACGAGCACAAGGGACTCAGGCACTGAAAACTGTGGAAGCAGATGTCTCAGCAGCGGGAAGGAAATGGACCCTTGGAATCAGACTCCAGACTCCCCCTTCAACCCGCCTCCAACAGTGGAAGAGATCTGCAATCATCAAGAGGCCCAACGGGCACACCTACACATCAATCTAAACAACCTATTGTTCAATATTAGAGACAAAGACAAAGCTATTGCAGGCATGATGATGCTGTAGGAGAGAAAACTTGCAGAGAAGGAAAAATGGATGATCTGTCTCAGGAGCAAGGTTTGAAGGCTTCGACAACAAGTGGAGCAAGAGGACAAAGGCAAACAGATTGGAACAACAATGGACCTCCTAGTAACAATGGAATCACGCACCCAGCCTGAAGCGGACCAATGCACCTGAGAGCCCAGCAGCCAGTATCAGCGTCACCCACACAAAGCAGACGGGAACTGTCTCGACGTCCTGGGTTATCACCATTTCTGCTAATTTTATTTGATGCAGTGTTTTACAATTTTTCTTTTATGGGTATACCATAAGGTCTATAGTGTAAATAGGAAGGATATAACTCCTGGAGTAGCTAACAAACACAATTATGAAGCAATTGTGTGCTCCATTTTTGTAATAAGCTCTATTTCTGAAATACTGAAACGATATGTAAGATTCTGCAGCTGGACAAGAATCCAACGACTTTTATTTTTAATATAAAAAAAATACCCGTTCTTGTTAAAAATAATAATAATGATAATAGTAATTGTTATTAATCTGTATTTAGATCAAAATGATTTCTTAGATATTAAAAATGTAAGGAATTTCTTTGAGATCTTTAAAATTTTATTTATTTATCTGAGATCACCATGATTTTACTAAGTTTTAAGGTTAAGAAAATTGTCCGTATCACAAATATTTTGAAAATGAGATTTAAACTCAATATACACCAAGGACATACATTTCAGGAGAAATTTCTTTTAATATCACAAAGATAATAAAAAATTTCATCTCATAGAATTTTTATAATTAACTAATATAATTTCAAAAAGTAACCAAAGCTCATAAATAATAATAACAATTGTTAATCATATCTATTAAAATAATTTCTTTTAGAAATGTTAAATACAAAATTGTATGAATACTCACTATAAAATATTCTCCAAACACTATTGTAATATGAATGAATTTTAATCAATTATTATAATTTATTAATTGACATAAAATATACAAGAGACATTAATTGCACTATAGGTGTAAAGGTGCACTACCTGGGTTCTAGGGTTGATGGGAGACTATTGGTAGAATGTTATTGGGTTTTATATCGTTGTTTAGCTATGTTAGGTACTAGTGTATACCTAGTTGTAGATTTTTCATTGACCCAGTGTGGTGAAGGCCACACCCTAGGGGTGACATAGTGTTGAGAGAATTATGAGTAACTTGGTCTATAACTAGATGAAATGTGAGAAATGTGTAGCTAAAAAATGTTTTCTCAAAAATATAAATGTTTCTTTTAATTCGTATATGATTTTTGTTGAAATTAATCATGTATATCATGTGCTACATGTGAATAGAAATTTAATGGTGTCATTGACACTCATTATGATGAAATACCATGGTATCTTGTGATTAAATATTTGAAGAACCCCTAGTTCAACATGACTACACAATGTAGAAAACGACAATCCATTCATTAGTATAATTAAAAATTAAGAATATAAATATGATCACACCCAACCATATGCCAAAATTTCAGGTTGAATTTAAATGCACATGAATGGTTCTCTTAGCTATTTAATAAATTGAATAGTACAATGAATGAAGATAATACATTGTTTGAATATAAGAGATATTTGTTGGAGCGTTCATGGAAACCTAAAAGAGGATCCATTAGTTAAGGATTGTCATAATTTGTTTGTAAATTTATACAAAATCATTTTCCAATAAAAACCATGTTTTCAATTCTAATTAAATCAACTATAACAATTATGGTAACTATTGCATTCAAGGAATACTGGTGCTTGTCTTTTGAATGGGAGGATTATTTCTCAATCCATGAGGATGGAACATGATGATGTTAGGTATAAATCGTGCACAATGAAGTTTATCAATGAGTGGGTTGAGGAGAAAGAATTTATTGTTCACCCAAGTCTAGGTTCAAAAAGGGGTTTATATGGTTACGCATTTTCATAGTTGCTTTTTAATTGTATACAAAAGAGTTTTACATGAAATAGTTTATTCTCATTTCAATGTAACATCAACTACAAAAACTAATGAAACTATTGTTTCCAAGGCATCGTATGCCCATCCTTCATATGGGAGGATTTTTCCAGCCACATGAATGCAACATGTGATGTCCAGTCCAACTTGTCCACTATGAAGGGTGATGCATGATGAGCGAGTCAAGGAGTAAGAATCTGAACTCATAGACTAATCCAAATCTATATCTACAATGTTTGGATATCAACAATTTACTAGAAATTTTTCCATTATTTGAACATATATTAGGATTCTGGAGATAAAGTAATGAGGCGACCATTATAAGCTAATTTTTTACCATGACCAAATATCCTAAACATGCACAATTCAATTTAACACATCATAAGCATAGGTGTTAAGAACCATTGATAATTTATTGAACTAGCACATATGATCATTGTAGCTTAAAATTCACATCTAGGAGAGATTTAACCCCCATGACTAGGTTAGTTATGAACCAACAATAAGTCTCAAGGTCTAACATGGTAAGCACCCAATAACATGGATATTTTAGATGGATAATTTCATCTCCTTGACATTTATGTTATAATTTTACCATTTTTTTGTTGAATTCTTTGTGTGAGTCGTATATGAGTCTTCAAACCCTCCCATAGTGTCAATGCATGTATCTACTATAACCATGTCAAATTTCAATGCATGCAAGCATAAACTGAAAAAATTTCAACGTTGGCCCCTTTTATAGGTCACTCCATGTGGGCCCAATTAATTAAAGCATAATTTCAACTAATTGGTAAATTTTAAGTGGTGTATTGGTACTTAGAGGTAGACCCGAAAATGTAACAATAGTCTTGACACCAATGATAATTGGTTCCTAGCTAGCCATATTTTTACATTCATGGGGACTCATATCCTTAAATATTGGAAGTAGGAGAATAAGGGACATATAATAAATTATGTGTGATTCATTGAGGAATCATTCCTTTTCATATAAATGATGTTGACAATGATGATGATGATGATGACGACGATGATGATGAAAATGATGTTTTTGTTGTTGTTGTTTTTGTTGATGACGACGACGATGATGATGATGATAATGATGCTGATGGTGACGATGATGATGATGACGTGGATGAAAAATATGAAGATGATGAAAATGATGATGATGTTGATGAATATGAAAAACATAATGGTGGTGATGATGATGTTAATGATTACGATGATGAAAAATATGATGATGAAGGGAAAGAAGTTTTCTCAAATTGAAGGGTAAGGAGTTTTCTAAACCTATGGACTATGAAGTACATTATAAGCCCGCAATTGGTAAATAGGAATAAACAATTTCATCTCCTTGACATTTATATATGTTATAATTTTGTTGTTTGATTGTCGAATTATTTATGTGAGTTTTATTTGAGTCTCAAAACCCTCTGATGTCGTCAATGCATGCATTTACCATAACCATGTCAAATTTCAATGCAATATACAAGCACAAACTAAAAAAATTTCAACGTTGGCCCCATTCTCAAGTTACATCAAGAATAGCTCAAGAGACTTATGCATCCCTCGCGACAAATAATTAGCTCATTAATGACAACAAAATATTATCATTTGTTAGTACCATACTGCATAATTAATCAATTATAAACTAAATTTTAACACCTACACATTAATTTAGTCAATTTTATAAAAATCATTATGAGACCCCCTTGTGGTAACTTTGTTCATTGGCATTCATGGGCCAAACATAATTATTTTGTGCGGCTTGTTAGTGTCAGTCTTCACAGCCTGTCACCAGAGATCAACATGAGCTCTTACTATGTCTGGTTTTGTTAGATTTTTTGCACATTATGTTCAGCACAAAACATGTCACAAGTGTTTTCATCAGAATAATCTCAGAAAAACCTTTCCAACGGTATATCACACTCCCATAACCGGCTCCCGGATTAGAAGATATGATCGAAATGAATGAGTGATTCTTGGTTATGAGGTCAGTTGCTGCACACAATGACAAGTTTAGCAAAAAATCAGTTTTTGAAATAATGGAAAGGAATTTTTCAAAAGTGAAAGAGGTTTCTGTTTATAACATACCAAATACCAAAAAATTCCTTCAGTTTATTCACAGGTGCTACTATGTGGGAGATATATAGTGATATTTGGAGCCTACATTAAAACAAAGCAAAAGTTTCATATTTTTTACTGTTTTAGTCATTTTCGTGCGCGGCCATTTTACAACAGATGGAAAGTAATTTTGCAAAACCCAAGGAGGATTGTCTTAACCACGAGCCATATAACAAAAAATTCTTTCAGTTTATTCAAAGGTGTCACGAATTGGGATATGTGACTAGATCTTTACAGCTCATTTTCACAGATTTAAATTTTTAATGATTTTCTATTTTAGAGATGATTTTTTGGAACAGATTGCGAGCAATTTGAAATAAATTTTCTAAATTTGAGAGAGGTTTTTCTCCAAAATGAACTTAGCTACAAAAACCTCTTTCAGTTGTGTAAAATGTGCTGTGGTTTAGGAGATATGAGTTCATCTTCAACACCTATTTTCAAAAATTTGGCCCAAGTTTAATGTAACTGATTCTATTTTTAAGAAAATGGTTGAAACAGCTCCTAGAATGATGAGCTCGACCCCTAGAGGCATGGGAAGGGGTTAGGATGGTCTATATTATGTAATTCATGAGTCATTTTCAGGGTTGGATACTTGGGAAAATTTTGGCACCTCATTGTACATTCATTTCAGATTTTGGCAAAGGAAAGACTAGAGTTTTGCAGCACTTGTTGGGATCCTTGTGGCTTCTGAGTTTTGATGATGTTCTTCTCATGTTATTGTAAGTTTCATTAATTTTATATGTATTCCATTTCCCTTCTCTTTTCTTCTGAATTAAACAAATGAGTAATTGAGGTAGAATTCATTGATTTGCTGGTGCTCTGCCTTAGACTTTTGTTTAGTTTTATATGTTTTTCGTCAGTTTGAAGAGGATCCTTGCACTCTCTTGCCCTCTTCAGCTCCTCAACAGTATTTTCAATCCATTCATTTGATCTCATACATTGAAGCCGCTGCCTACCTCGCCCCAACTTGAACTCTGCAAGAATTTGGCCTCATCCCCAAGCCCAAAATTGTTTTTTCCCTTTTTCCAACAAAAACCCTAAAAATCAAAATCAAACCCTCCTATTTGTTTATCTAGCCTAAGATCAGTTGTTCTTTTAGTCATCTCAAGCCCCTTTGAATATTTTTATCGAGATTGAGCCGAAGAGAGCCCTCTCCTGTCCTCGTAGGGATAGCTATGAGGCTGAGCATGGTTTGGTGTTGTCCTTCTTCTGCCTTATTTCAGCCTAAGGTGGATTTGGGAACTAACATAGTGGCGACCATACTGGGGATAAAATGGTTTGCTCATTGGTGTTATTTGTTTCATAAGCTACAGACAGAGCCTGAAGTTATGCCAGGTAGCCTTCGAAATGCTTTTGCTTTGCATTAGCGGAAGTAGATAAACGCTACTTCAGTCAATCTCCGATCTAGCTTGTGAACGTGACACTTGATTTGAAAATTGCCCCAGTACATGTATCAAGTTCAGATCTGATCGTTGATGGTGGACAACGTTCAGACATATGAAGGCTGAAACATTCACCTGGCGACTCCAACTCAAATCAGAGATTCCAGTGCTCACTGATCCATTCATGCAATGGTAGGGTATGTGGTAGACCCTGCACTTTGTGAAGTTATAAAAGAAGTTAGAGATTAGTTAGCGGATATTGAAATTAATGAAGAATTTTTCATTGTCATGCTTCAATGTTTGAGATCTCCGAAGTTTCCTCTTGAAGCTAAAACTGGTTTCTGTGAGTTAGTTGTTGAAATATTTGAGAAGGAGATTCAGTATTTAAACGATCAGATCCAATCATATGAATTCCGAGATCCCAAAAAGTTCTTGGAAACTCTCCCTCCTTCAAAACAAGAAACAATAGAGCTTCCCGTGGATATTTGCATTGATAGTGTGCAGCTAGAAGTATGTATTGCAGAGTTGGGGCAGCAAACAGAGTCTGGCTTTTGCGATCCTATTGCAACGTACATGGAAATTTTTTTCAGTCTGAATGATAGATCAACTTGTCTTTTACATAACCAGACTCATTATGTGCATGTATGGCTGCCAGCAATTACATCTGTGTCCTGGTGGAAGCACTCTCAAGCAGCATCCTTGTCACAGCCACTTGAATGGTTGATCTGGCATTACAAAATTACTTGATCTATTGGTTTTGCAGCAAAGTAGGGGAGATTTGTAAATAAATAAGCTGCCAAAGGCAACATTTCAGTTTCCGGTATTTGCTTATGTACAAGTTGCAGTATGTATATGTTTTTGGATTGGTATGAGTAGTTTGGTTTGCAGTTGTTTGACTCCATGCCCAAAGGATAAGGCACTAGTCTGCTCTCCCAAATTTCTACTACTCTTGGCACCTCCAAGGAGCTACCATCCCCATTGGAGCCAATGTTAGTTCCAGTCTTCGCAGCCTGTTACCAGAGATCAACATGAGCTCTTACTATGTCTGGTTTTGTTAGATGTTTTGCACATGATGTTCAGCACAAAACATGTCACAAGTGTGTCCATCGGAAGAAGCTCGGAAAAATATTTCCAACGGTATATCACACTCCCATAACCGGTTTCTGGATTAGAAGATATGATCAAAATGAATGAGTGATTCTTGGTTATGCATGTTTTGAGGTCAGTTGCTGCACACAATGAAAAGTTTAGTACAAAATCAGTTTGTGAAATAATGGTAAGGAATTTTTCAAAAGTGAAAGAGGTTTTTGTTCATAACATACCAAATAACAAAAACCTCTTTCATTTTATGCACAGGTGCGACTATGTGGGAGATATACAATGATATTTGGAGCCTACATTAAAACAAAGAAAAATTTTCATATTTTTTACTGTTTTAGTCATTTTAGTGCGAGGCCATTTTACAGCAGATGGAAATTAATTTTGCAAAACCCAAGGCGGTTTTTGTTAACCACAAGCCATAAAACAAAAACCTCTTTCATTTTATTCAAAGGTGTCACGAATTGGGATATGTGACTAGATCTTTATAGCTCATTTTCACAGATTTAAATTTTTAATGATTTTCTGTTTTAGAGATGATTTTGTGGAACAAATTTCGAGCAACTGGAAACGAATTTCCCAAATTTGAGAGAGTTTTTTCTCCAAAATGACCTTATCTACAAAAAAATCTTTCAGTTTTGTAACAGGTGCTATGGTTTAGGAGATACGAGTTCATCTTCAACACCTATTTTCAGAAATTCGGCCCAAGTTTAATGTAACTGATTCTATTTTTAAGAAAATGGTTGAAACAACTCCTAGAATGATGAGCTCGACCCCTAGAGGCATGGGAATGGGTTAGGATGGTTTATATCATGTAATTCATCAGTCATATTCAGGGTTGGATACTTGGGAAAATTTTGGCACCTCATTGTACATTCATTTCAGATTTTTGGAAAAGGAAAGACCAGAGTTTTGCAGCACTACAGACCTTTGCTCTCCGGAAGTTTGACTGTCATCATGTTGATTAAAAGAAGTTTCATTAATGTTATATGTATGCCATTTCCCTTCTCTTTACTTCTGAATTAAACAAATGAGTAATTGAGGTAGAATTCATTGGTTTGTTGGTGCTCTGCCTTAGACTTTTGTTTAGTTTTATATGTTTTTCGTCAGTTTGAAGAGGATCCTTGTTCTTTCTTTCCCTCTTCAACTCCTCAGTAGTATTTTCAATCCATTCATTTGATCTAAGACATCAAATCCGCTACCTTCCTCGCCCCAACTTGAACTCTGCAAGAAATTGGCCTCATCCCCAAGCCCAAAATTGTCTTTCCCCGTTTTCCAACAAAACTCCAAAAAATCAAAATCAAACCCTCCTATTTGTATATCTAGCCTAAGATCAACTATTTTTTTAGTCATATCAAGCCCCTTTGAATATTTTCATTGAGATTGACCCGGAGAGAGCACTTTCCTGTCCTCGTAGGGCTAGCTACGAGGCTGAGCGTGGTTTGGTGTTGTCCTTCTTCTGCCTTATTTCAGCCTAAGGTGGATTTGGGAACTAACACGGCTGCCCATTTCCAAATCAGGTCGACCCACCAACTCGTCACACGGGCGCCCTGGCATGCCCAAAACGCAACGCCCCATGGACACCCTGGCATGTTGTTATGGAAGACAAATTTCTTATGCAGAAAAAAAACAATATCCCTAGATTCAATGACTGACTCTAGTAACAAACAGAAAAAGTAGTAAAATTTTCCTTGAGTTCATTCATATTGAATCATAATAAATAATGGTATAATATGAAATCCATACCTTTCAAACAAAATGCCTAATGAATATCCTCGCTATGGTTTGATGCAGCTCCTCAATGCTTAGAATCTAGATCTGCAAACATAGTAACAACAAAATATCAAAGGTATGTGATAGATAAATGACTCAACAAAAATCATACTAGTGATCAAGGAAACTATTACCTAATATCATTATCAATGGAAAAATAGAAGCAAATACACTATACATCAACTCCAATGAACAATGCAATGGGAAATAAACACTCTTTTGTATTAATATCAAGAATGAAGGAGTAATACAACCTTATAATCTTAGCCTTGATGATGTATGGCTCCTTCCAATGATCTTGAATCTTTTCCTTAGATGACAAGCCTTATAGCCTTATTTCAACAACATAAGTTTACATTCAGGAATCCTCCCTATCCTTTTGGTCTGTGTTTGATTTATAGGCCAAGAGAAGGAGGTTTGAGATCCTATTCCTAAGGGATTATACCCTCAAAAGGTGGGATTAGGGTTCCAAAAAGAAAAGGAATTAGCTCCATGAATAGAGGGATCAGGCTTGAGTAAGCACCAACTAGAAGCTTTCAGTTGGGAAATATTTTCCCAACAAAGCTTCTAGAGTTAACTTTTTATTTTTACTTTCGTTGAGTCATGTGCACAATTTATAGTGGAAAACAGAGCACACTTTTGTGCTAGGTATAATGGTCAAATCTGCGTATGCATAGAATTTGGCTCAGGAACCACGCAGGTGCTAAAAAATAGGTTTTTGGACCTTGTAATCTAGAATCCTCATTTTCTTTGGGACTTTTTATCTTTTAGCCTTATAGGGGGATGATTTGGACCACTTTGATGGATAGATGATCCGGATTTATACAGGAACGCAACAGAATAAACATATAACCATAAATACAGAGATGCAGCGGAAATAACACTTCATTTCATAATATCAAAGAACGGAAATTTGCTTACAGACAGAATGGAAATAAAACTAGCTAGGGCACTGGTAGCTATCTCTGAGAAGAGATGTGGCGGCTACAGGCCTCTGAACTGAGTTACAATGAGGCTCGAGGGCCTATTTATTATTGAGAAACAATGGAGAACCCTAAACATCCCAAAACCTAACCCTAGGAGATGAAGCGCCAAAACTATGGGCCCCGTTTGGGTAAATTGGTGTTTCAACTTCCCAGGGACGTAACTTTGGCATACTATCTCCGTTTGATGCACATGATACATCATTAGAAAGCTCTATCCGAGGACTACAACGTTTGAGACAAATTTGATGATCAAATTTGTTGGTAGTCCGATACCCAAAAAACGTCGTTTAGGGCCTCAAAACGGCTCCGAAAGTTCAGGACCCGAAAAACTGCTAAAAATAGTAAGTTATGCCAAAACTGAAAAACTGAAAGAGACAATGGTGGGGGCCCAAGTGGAATAGGCGGGTGGCCACCAATATCCACCTGGATCATTCCTCTCCCCTTAGGAAGCAATGGTCCCCATTGCGTTAAGTTCCTCCATGAGATGAGGAAATTTCTGCTGAACTTGGTCCCTGGTGAACCACTTTCCTTGGTGCAGGAGTTGGCCAGCTTTGACAACCCGATACGATTGGATCTGCTGTTGACGAGTGTTCTTGATTTGCATGTCCATGATACAATCTGTGGTGGCCTGTTCCATGCAGTCTGGGTTTAACTCTGTTGGTGTGAGTTGTTCTGCAATGTCCGAAGTGTCCAACAGAGGTGGGAAGTAAGGACGAAGGCGATCCACATTGAAGACTGGGTGCAGACCAAGGAATGGTGGAATACTGAGCTCGAATGCATTGTTCCCTACGGCCTTGGTGATGGTGTACGGCCCGTATCGGAGCGGGCGAAGCTTGCGGTGGGGTCCAGTGAGGCGCTCCTTCTGCAAATGTAGCCATACTTTGTCGCCCACCTGGAAGTTGTGTGGCACCCGGTGTTGATCATGGCGTTGCTTGTACTTGGCATTGGCTCTGTCCAATATATCATGAACCTGTTAGCGGATGTGTTGAATGCGCTCGATGAAGCTACTTGCTTTGTCAACTTCAGACTGGACATGAGCTGAATTGGCCTGAGCAGCTGCAAATGGCATGGCTACGTCAATGGGACATAGTGGCTGGAATCCCAAACCCACCTGAAAGGGGCTATGGCCGATTGAACTGTGGAGAGCCCGATTATAACTATGTTGTACATAAGGGAGGCTCTCGTCCCATGTGCGTGGATGCTTTGAGTTGTACATGCGCAGAATGTGTACAATCATTCTGTTGACGACCTCTGTCTGGCCATCTGTTTGGGGATGGAAAGCTGTGGACTTGGTGAGCTTTGTGTCCAACATTGACTAGAGGCTAGACCAAAATGTGCTGAGGAACCTGCTATCTCGATCTGATATGATAGACTGTGGGATCCCAAAGTGTACCCATACTCGTTCAAAGAAGAGTTTAGCAGTAGCTTCTGCTGTGATATTCTTCTTACAGGCCGCCATAATGGCCATCTTCAAGAATCTGTCAACGACCACGAAAACACAGTCATTGCCATTCTTAGTAGAGGGTAGGCCCGACATGTAATCCATGGAGATGGATTCCCAAGGTCGACTAGGGGTAGGTAGTGGAGTATATAGGCCTTGCTTCTTGATGGTCGGTTTGGCAATGGCACAAGTAGTGCAGGATCTGATGTGCTTCTCGACATCCTTTCGAAGGTTCGGCTAATAGAAATACTTCTGCAGGATTGCTACTGTTTTCTCGACCCCGAAATGCCCAGCGACTCGACTGTAGTGTGCTTCCCATATCATCTTGGCACGCTCGCTTGAAGGAACACAAAGGTGTCCCAGGTGACATAAAAGTGCATATTGGAGGTGAAAATTTGGAACTTGTGTGCCCCCAAGAGTGCCTTGTAAGTGTGGCCGAATTCTGGGTCACTCTCATAGAGAAGCGGCCAATCAGAAGTCTCGTGCCCACAAGAGTTGAGCACGGTGGTAAGCGCCACGATCGGTGGTCGGCTGAGGCAGTCTGCAACATTATTGGTGCTACCCTTCTTGTACTTGATGTTCAAATGAAACTGTTGCAGATATGTGGACCACTTCTGATGGTGATCATTCTGCAACTTCCCTTGTGTCTGTATGAACTGCAGGGGCCGGTGGTCGGTGTGGATGATTGTTTCCTTCCCCAAAATGTAATGCTTCCATTGTCGACAGGCTTGCACAATGGAATACATTTCTTTGTCATAAGTGGGATACTTGCGAACTGTCTCAGACAATGTCTCATTGTGATATGCCACTGGATGTCCCTGTTGAGTAAGAACTGCCCCAATAGCATAGTCAGAGGCATCTGTCTCGATCTCAAATGGCTGCTGCAAGTCTGGTAAGGTGAGCACTGGGGCAGAACAGAGGCGAATTTTCAATTCTTTGAACGCCTTCTGTTGAGGTTCCGACCAAAAGAATTTTGCTCTCGCTCCTCCTTTGGTGACTTGACTCAAGGGCCAAGTGATATGGGAGAATCCCAACACGAATCTACGGTAGAAATTAGCAAGACCCAGAAAGCTGCGAAGCTCTGTTATAGTAGTCGGGGCTGGCCAATCCCGAATGACTTGGATCTTGGCTGGATCCACATGCACCCCCCTTTCATCAATAATGTATCCGAGATATTGAACCTGGGTCATGCCAAACGTGCACTTCTCCAAATTGGCACACAACTTGTGTTGCCGCAGTGTTTGGAGGACTTGTCGGATGTGATGAAGGTGCTCTTCACAAGTCTTGCTGAAGATCAGAATGTCATCCAAGTACACCACTACGAATGAGTTGGTGAATGGCCGCAAGATGTCGTCCATCATCCTCATGAAGGTTGCGGGGGCATTCGTCAACCCGAAAGGCATGACCAGCCATTCAAAAAGGCCTTCCTTAGCTTTGAAGGCAGTCTTCCACACATCAGAGGGTTCAATTGGTACCTGGTGATACCCAGACTTCAGGTCGATCTTAATGAAATATTTTGCACCTTGGAGTTGGTCCAGAAGGTCATCAATCCGTGGGATTGGGTACCTATTCCGGACAGTGATCTTGTTCAGCGCCCGATAGTCAATACAGAGTCTCCACGTCCCATCCTTCTTCTGTACCAACACGATCGGACTCCCATAGGGTGATGAACTTGGTCTGATGTGACCTTTCTGCAACAGCTCCTAAATCTGCCTCTTGATTTCATCATTTTCCATAACAGAGCGCCGATAGATCGGTCCATTGGGTAGCGGCGCACCTGGGGTCAGATCAATCAGGTGCTTGACCTGACAGTGCAGAGGAACCCCTGTGGGTGAGGTGAAGATGTCCCCGTACTCCTCCACAACCTTATCCATTTGTTGTTGCCGTGCAGAGGGGCCCTGTCTGGAGGTCGTGGCCACAATCTTCTTCTTGCCATGGGGGCGGATCATCAGGAAAACGAATTTCCTGGTTTGGGAAATGAGCTTACTGCATTGTTTTGCAGTAACCAAAGAGATAGTCGTAGGAGGTGGTACCTCTGGTATCCTGTACAACTTATTTCCCAAAGTAATAATAACGGCACGAGGTCGAGACTCATACACAGCATGACGCTTCCACAAGTATGGTTGTCCTAATAATACATCAGAAACATCAATAGGAGCAACGTCACATAATACCTCATCCACGAAGGGCTTGATGCTATAGGGAAGGCGGCACTGCTGGCTAACGCGGAGATCTCGTCCTTGGTGAAGCCACCTGATGGTGTATGGATGTGGGTGAGTTGTGGTCGGCAAGCCTAGCCGCTTCACGGCGTCTGCTGAAATGAGGTTCTTTTGGCTCCCATTGTCGACAATGAACTGTACAGGGGAGCCCTTTACCCACATCTGGGAGTGGAAGAGACGTTCCTCTTCCTCTGGATCTTTCGGTTCCTCCTTCTGGACCTTTGTAGTGGCAACGGGTGGCCGTTGACTCTGCATCAATAATGCGTTTCCCTTTTTCATTAAATTCCCCTTTTAGTTACAGAGTTCGGAGTCGGAGCATGCATCGACTCGAAGCCCTCATCTCGGCCACTAGCGGCCACGCAGCCAACACTCACTTGTGTTGTGAGTGGAGCTCTTATGGAACTCACACCACTCGTGTCCTTCTTTGGCTTTGCGGTGTTGTTCTTTTCTTGTGGCTTTGACGGGTTGTCTTTAGCCGCCATGCCTTGGCTCTGTCCTTTGTTCTGCGGTTTGGAAGCACCTTTCCCTTGCTTTTGATTCACAGATCCAAAGTCTCGCTTCTTCTGTTTGAATTTCTGCTCAATCTTAGCAGCATACCGGTATGCCGTACCAAGCGAGGAGATGTGAAGGAACTCCATTTCCTCCTGAATGTATCTGTGCAGAAAACTGTGATACTTTAGCACCAAATGTTTCTCTGAATCTTTTATACCCAACTTTGTGCGCAGGGTATCGAACAGATTCGTCAGCTCATGCACATCTTGATCCCTTTGTTGTCGCAACGTGGTCCATTGTATGTACTTGTCCTCATAGCTCCCCACGGGATAGTACTGTTCCTTGACGGCGTCTCGGAAAGAATTCCAAGTTGGTACGGCCGAGAACAGAGAGGGTTCTGTCTGGTCCTTGTTCTCACGGTAGGTTTCCCACCAGTCCTTAACATGGGGGGTAGCTTTGAGGAGTGCAAAAATAATCTTCTCCCGGTCTGAAAAGTCATGAACAGAGAAATATCCTTCTAATAGATTCAACCATCTATCTACGGCATCTACGTCTATTTGACCCTCAAATATGGGAATGTCAAAATTTACTTGTACCTTAAAAGGAGTCGCAACTCCAGAGTGGCTACTGGATGTAGATGCGCCGCCGGTGGGCAGCCGTTGAAGGATCTGAGCAAAGTTATCCATCATCGCGTTCCTTTGTTTTTCGAGGGCCTCCTCGAGCAATATTTTGATAGGATCTCCTGCTCCCTCATCTTTCTTTTCGTCCCCCATGGGCGTCAGTCGAGGTTTGCGAGGCTGATCTTGCAAAGGTTCCACCAGATCAAGCCCTAGCTCCTTATACCCCGACCTCGTTGGGGACATGCAAAGAAGGATCGAGAAAAAGCGGACCGCTCTGATACCACTGATCCGGATTTATGCAGGAACGCAACAGAATAAACACATAACCATAAATACAGAGATGCAGCGGAAATAACACTTCATTTCATTAATATCAAAGAACTGAAATTTGCTTACAGACAGGATGGAAATAAAACTAGCTAGGGCACTGGTAGCTATCTCTGAGAAGAGATGTGGCGGCTACAGGCCTCTGAACTGAGTTACAATGAGGCTCGAGGGCCTATTTATTATTGAGAAACAATGGAGAATCCTAAACATCCAAAAACCTAACCCTAGGAGATGAAGCGCCAAAACTATGGGCCCCGTTTGGGTAAATTGGTGTTTCAACTTCCCAGGGACGTAACTTTGGCATACTATCTCCGTTTGACGCACATGATACATCATTAGAAAGCTCTATCCGAGGACTACAACATTCGAGACAAATTTGATGATCAAATTTGTTGGTAGTCCGATACCCAAAAAACGTCGTTTAGGGCCTCAAAATGGCTCTGGAAGTTCAGGACTCGAAAAACTGCTAAAAATAGTAAGTTATGCCAAAACTAAAAAACTGAAAGAGACAATGGTGGGGGCCCAAGTGGAATAGGCGGGTGGCCACCAATATCCACCTGGATCAATAGAGAAAGATCTAGATTGATGGTCATTTTTCTAATGGTGAAAAATTACATGTAACACATGGCCAACATGTGATGCCTCATGGGCTCTTAGGTGCCCTGCCTTCATGCGGGTGCGCCCAAGGTGCGGGCATTCACCCTTTCGTGCAAATAAATCAAAACAAATAATTAGCTCATCAATGACAACAAAATATTATCATTTGTTAGTACCATGTTGCATAATCAATCAATTATAAATCGAATTTTAACACATAAACATTAATTTAGTCACTTTTCTAAAATTCATTATGAGACCCCATGGTGGGAACTTTATTCATGGGTATTCATGGGTCGACCTTACTTATTTTGTGCAAGTGTCCCTTTCCAAGCTGGGTTGACCCACCAAATCGTCACACGGGCGCCCCTGTCGGGTGGGCACCCTGGGGTGCTCAACGCACGATGCCCCCATGGGTGCTTGAGTGC
This sequence comes from Pinus albicaulis, assembly GCA_034641835.2. Taxonomy (NCBI): domain Eukaryota; kingdom Viridiplantae; phylum Streptophyta; class Pinopsida; order Pinales; family Pinaceae; genus Pinus; species Pinus albicaulis. The sequence goes on from CM076584.1 coordinate 43,626,900, forward strand.
CCCACCTCCGTGCGACTGCACTCAGGGTGTGGGCCTGCGCCCTTCTGTGAAAATCAATCAACACAGATCATTAAATCATCAATAATAACAAAATATTATCATTTTTTAGTACCATGTTTCATAATAAATTAATTATAAACCAAATTTTAACACTTAAACATTAATTTAGCTAATTTTGTAAAAATCATTATGAGACCCCCTTGTGGGAAATTTTGATCTGGGTCCATCAGCTATCGAATTTACCCATGATCTTTTACTTCTGTGATGTTGTTATAATTTCATTTTAAAAGAGAAGAAAATAACACATGTGCATGCTTTAAAGAAGAGGAAACAAGACAATCATCACCAACATAAAAACACGAGACGTTGATAACAGAGTTCACCTAGTGTAGGTCACGTCTTTGGGCTCAGTGTCAAAATGGGGCAGGTCGCTTCATATAGTGATGGAAATGGGGATATGTACATGGATGATGTTCTCTGTCATACAAGGATGTGCCCTCAATATGAGTGGATTGCCTCTCCACGAGACTTTCCTCTACAAGAACTCTCACTCACAATGGACCTCCTATCAGCATGACATAATCTCACATGAAGCAAAACAATATCCTGTAACATGCATCAAGCAAGGATCTATAAACAATAATACATCTCACAACAAAAAGAGGCACATGATCAAACTGCATATACCTCAACCCATGAATTTGGTTGAAGAAACGCATGCTCATCTACTGAATCTAGTTGCACCGTCAAATTTGTGGTGATGAGGGGCATAAAATCGATTGTCCACACTTGAGAATCAAACACCGTCACTCCGTTATGGAAAATGGCCAAAAGAGGGGAAGATTTGCTACTGAAACAAACATCACCATTGAGTTCCTGTCATCGAAAGGAGTAAAATCGACATAAAGTTTGTCGAAATTGGACTCCAGCAAGTTTTGGGCCTCAAGGAATATTTTTGATGCCCTCAAGATTCCCTAGGGCATGGTTCCACTGTCTCCATGGCTTGTGGTTCCGCACCTGCAAATAAAAATTTCTTGAAATCTACGTTGGTCTACTCTCTGCAATAAAATAATAATAAATCTTGGAAATCTGTGTTGGTCCTCGAGCTCCTTTGTTATGCTCAGCCTTTTTCTTGAATGAGAAATTCAGGTTTAACTAAACACACTTGGGTGGAATTTTCAAAGGGTTGCTTAGTGGTGTTACGGTTAAAATGCTAAGTTTGATGTGGGTGGTCAGGGGTTCTAACCCCACCGACCCCCAATTGGAGCGCATAAGTTAAACCATCACATTTTTTTTTACGGTGGTCAAACATTGTTTGGACCATAGGTTAAATATGGCACGCAATTATGTTGGTATTTGATTGAATTGAGTTTAGTTGTAATGTTGTAATGTATTTTGGTGGTTTTTTGGGTTGGACCGCCTGTGGACCAGGCCGACATATGTAGCCAGGCATGTTCAATTCTCGTTGGCCCATTAATATGGTGCCATATATATGTTACAGTGTTTACACCGTTGGGCCACGACGTGGGATTCCCGGTCAATCGGACCCCGATCCCTCCAAATACCTTAACATGTGGTTATGGTGGTTACATGTGGGGTTTAGCCGAGGTCATGGCCCGCCGACCCAAAATATTATATATATATATATATATATATATATATATATATATATATATATTATATATGGAATATAGTTACGATGGGGGTGGCGGGGGTCATGGCCTGCCACCCTTATTTTAATATATTTTTTGTTGTGAATAAAAAATTATTCATTTTTTATTTTAATGAAAATAAGGGTCATTGGGCAAGTTAAAGAAGCCATAATTTCACCCATTTTCGGGTGTTTGGTTCCCTTCTGGTTGACAATGAATTTGTGGGACACTTAAACCTGGCCCACTGCCCAACTTTGACCAAAAATTTGACTCGCTCTAACTTCTACATACAGGCTCAGATTGGAGATCTGTTCACACCATTGGAATTAGGGCGATGAGTACTTAAATATGAACCTAGTTCAAGAGTCATCCAAACACTTTGAATTTTGACCATTTCATAGCCCTCTTGGTCTCCTGAGGGTGTCTGGAGCTACCTGGATCAATCCTCCCCACTGAGGAGATTTTGGTCCACCAAAAACATGAACATAATCTGTAGTTGTTTTATACCTTGTCTGCACCACACATGTCCTGAAAGGTCACCCTTCATTCTCCTTCACCTTTGTCCTTCAGAGCCATAAGCGATGAGCCAACACCTACATCCTCGGAAAACCTGTAGTAAAATATTTGGAAATTACATGCTTAAATAAGTGACCAAACTATGACCCAATAGTTCCCCACATTTGCCACAAGTTTATAACCATACTCGGTGGTCAAGTTTACATTAAAATGGAATCAATACCCCAACTATCAATACAAGGCCAAAATATCATTGTTGCTTCATAAGTGATGGAAAACACATCATCACTTTTACATTTTAAACTGGAACATATGATTTACAAATTAATGCCATGACACTCTACCACACCTAGAAAAACCATCTCTCACTTATCAAAGTGAATGGGTCATAAGCTCTATGGCGCATTTACTTGTTGAACAATTGTTTCAACTGGTTCTTACACTAATGCTTTGTCCTTAAGGTGCTACTTGTTAGGGTCCCGTGATTTGGATGATTGGCAAGCCAAGTGACAGGGTAACATCAAACCAATATTTGGAGCCCAAGGACCTAGCCTTCCTAGACTCAGAGAGGGCTCTCTCTATTTGTGTAAGGGATATCTATGTGTTTGCTTCTTGTGTTTTTGATTTTAGGCTAGTTATGAAGTAGGTTTTTGGTTTTGTTTTTAGGTTTGTGAGGGATGAACTGATCAAAGACTAAGATAGATGAAAATATTGTCATATTAATTGGGCTATGGGGTCGAAAAGGTCAAGAAAGCTTTCAGATGGTGATACAAGGTTGTTGAAGGGCCGATTTGATCAAGGTAAAATGGATCTTTGGGTAAAATGGAGTGGGATGGACACTAAATTTTTGAAGAACAAAGGATTTCAAACATAAATAGTTCAATAGTTGACATAAACATGGTAGGTCTAACCATTAATCATGAGAAATGTAACTATAAACTAATCAATGCATAGAAATAAACATTCAAGCAATACATAGAGATATATGACTCTCTAACTTTGAGAAATTGCTATCAGACTTTGGGGAAATACAATTAAGACAAACAAACAACTCAAATCACTATGAGGAAATGCCTAAGCATAGTATTTCAAGCTATTGGGCACTTTGAAGCAAGATTGCATAGTTTTAGGCAAAGGGCAAGATCAGTACAAGACCTCCTTGGTTCAACAAATGACAATCAAACAATCAAAGAAAGGTTTTAGAGGTGGAGCTATGACTAGCCATGAGTAAGCAGGGCATACTGTGAATCATACTTAGCATGCATAAAACCATAAATGAAACAAGCAAACAATTTCTTCAGTTATCAAAGAGAAATCAATGATTCTTTGATATGACTACGAAGGAAGAAAACATAGAAGCTATAAAGAAACAGGAAATTTCAGGTGCCTCCAAGGGCATGTCTCAAATCTATTCTCTACTATCTTATAGCAAGCAAGAACATGGAATACGAATGACAACTAAAAAGCATAACAGAGAGGGACACTATACCATTTTAGCAAGTCAAGGAATCCAACAACAGTCCTCTTTCATCATCCAAAAACATTCAAGAAACTATCCAATGCATGAGACAAGTGTTTCTTCCAAGCTTGTATAACCATATATTGCTCTATATCATCAAGTTCAGCCTTATTTACAATGAAGTCTCTTGGAATATATAGGCCAAGATGAGGGAAAACCTCCTAGTGCAACTTGAAATCTCATTGGCCCATCAAAAATATCTGATTTTTTCCTTGAGGCTTTGCAAAGCCCAAGGCACAAAATATCTAATAAAATATCTCAAAACTACTAAAAAAGGAAAATATGTTGACTTTTTTTAACTAACCATGCCCAAAAATAGCTAAACGCACATGAGGAAAAGTCACTTTAGAAAAGTACATTTTTCACAAAAACACTTAAGAAATATATCAGCAGAAAGTCCTCTGTCTTGCGGGCAACTTTTGGAATCCTTCCCGATGTCGAAATGAGGCCCGTGATGGCTCGTTGGAAATATATGAATGTCTATTTTTTAAAATGCTTAGGTCTGTCCAAACTGATCACTGGAAGTCTGTCAAAAACTAACCTGTGTGTAAAAACCAAAAAAAATAGTCTTTGCTGATAAATGGGGCAAAGTGTGGAAAAAGTGAGCGTTTTTCGCCATTTTGGAGGACCAAATCATCTTCAATTGATCTGAAAATAACTGAGTATATTCCCCTGAAATTATGGCATCCAATGATACCATTTTCATCCTTTGAGGATGCCCCAAACAGAAATGGCGATGCCCATGATTTTTAGCCAAAAGCCCAAAAATGACAAAAAACCAAAACTTGTTGAATTTCGCCCAATTTTGGCGAGCACAACCCTCACGGGTTTTCAGAAACATGCTGAGAAGCTGAGGTCAAAATTTAGAGCTTTGAGGTGTCTTTCTTCATTTTTCGTGCCAGGCGCCTCTTTTGAGCTTCTTTGAGTTTTTCCTGTGTGGCCTTCAATTTCCGTCGGGTGAACTGATTAAGCTTCTTATAGTGCCCGGTCATCCTCCTTTGAAGGTCCAAATCTCTATTGGTCTTTTCCAACTTCTTCTCCAAGTGATCATTCACCCTCTCAAGCCATGCTTCTCAATTGTTCTCTATCTCTTGGGTTAACAAAGTAGTGAGAGGAAAATATTGGAAAAGGGCAGCTTTTTGTTTCTCAAGGGCTCTTCTAAGTCCCATGGTCCTTGGCCTTTTTCTTCTTGGCTAATCTTCATCTTAGATATCATTGAACTCGCCCATGAGTTCTTCCAATTTAACTTGCGCCTTGGAGGCCTCCTTTTTATATTTGATGGCCCGTGTCTCATATACTGCCATGTGGACACTCATTTGTTTATTTTGTGTTTTCAAAAAGTGAATGAAGTTTCTAGACCTCTCTAGATCTGCCCTCGAAGCATCAATTTGTTCTTCTTTATTGATCAAGAGAGACTCTAGGATTCGGGCCTCATTGTCGCTATCATCGCTTTGGATCTGAATTATGTCAAAGTCCCTCTCCTTCTCATGGCTGCTTTCTTCTTTCTCCTTTCCCTTGCTTTGGGTGGCCTTCTTGGTCTTCCTCCTCTTGGGTAATTCGACAATGGGTTTCTTGGACAACTTCCCTTTGCTTCAGGGGCCCTAGTAACATTTGGAGTTACAGTTTGAGGCACTCTTTTCCTTGATGTCCGGGGCTTTGCCACTTTTGGAGAAGAAAGAATGGCCCCTTGCCTAGGAGAGGCAGCTAGCACATGCTCTATTGGCTCTTTGCCCTTGTTACTTCCCTCATCATCCTTATCACTGTTTTGAGTTTATTCATGAATGCTTTAACTGTCATCTTGCATGTATTTTTGAGGGCTGCCCTCTTTACTCTTGTCCTTTCTTTCTTTAGGACTTTTAGGCTCTGTCTCCCCAATGTATTGGGCTTCATCTTCATAATTTTTGTTGTTGTGAGGGCTACCAATATCCTCATCAAACTGTTCAATTTCCTCATCAATGCCCTCTTCATTGTTTTGCTCCTTTTCATGGTGCTTTTCTTCTTCACTGTGCTGCATATCATCACTATTTTTTTCTTCACTTTTTTGCCTTTCCTCACTGTGCTCTTCTTCACCTAGCTGCCCTTCTTCATCATGCTCTTATTCACCTTGCTTCTCTTCTTCATCATGTTGCTCTTCATCTTCATGTTGCCCTTCTTCATCATGCTGCTCTTCTGGTTCAATCATGGGAAATTTGAGCTTCTTGGGAATGGGATTACTTGAAGAAGGCGAAAGATGGTGAGTGGAAGGTGAAGGAGATGCATGGGATGAAGGAACAATGGCGAAATCTGGATGTGCAATGAAAGTGTCCCAAGAGATTCCCTTCTTCTCAAGTTGATGAAGAATGACAATCTTGATGAGGGAATGATGGAAAAGGCAAGCTGACTACTAAGAGGGAGGTCTCTTTTGAACAATGGAGGCCATCTTTTCAATGCTTATATGGAGGAAGAAGGGGAGATTTAACAATTTGGCTCTTATGAAATGCATGAGCAACTGGACATGGTAAGCATAGACCCGGGAGAACCCTCCCTCGCATGTGAAATATTTCATGATTATCTTCATGAGGGGAGCATAGCTAGTCAACAGATATGAGAAAGGAAAGATGGATGGGCATGTATCTCTATGCTCTGGTTTAAAAAAGGGTTTGTATTGTTCTGAGTCTAGGTGGATCTGTTTAAACCATTTCTCTCTGACATAAGGGATTTTGGTGGCTTTGGAAATGGATCTAGGAGAAAACTTGAAATCCAAGCCTGCCAGCTGAAAGTGTTTCCCTTGAAATCTCAAATCATAAAGATGTGTCAAGGGGAGATAGCTTTTCACCTCCTTCACCCTTTGACAAAAATTTAGACATCCAAATTCATGAAAGTTAAACAGGACTGATGGATGAGCATTTACCTCTTCAGTTGAAACAGGTTCAAACCTCCTGTGAGGGCCACTTCTACTGTCTTGCCTGGGAGGCATTTTTTTTTGGATACTCTTTGCTGACTAACAAAAATAAACTGTCTCAAATGGTCCTTGAAATGGTTTCTCAACAACACACCCTGTCCTCCTTATAAGTCATTGTTTAATCCTCTTTGATGCCAATCAACAAGTGCTTGTCAAATGAAAAACAAAAAGTCAATTTATCACTGTGTTTGGGAAAATAACTCTAAAAAGATGTGTTTGTGGTTTCTTGGTGAAGAAAGAACTCTTGTGTTTTGACAAAAACACTTTTCCCTCCAAACACCTTTATTTTGTTGTTCATTGCTCTTCACAAAGCAAACAAGACACCTTCAGCTGACTTGAAAAGCCTTTCAACACAGACTCTGCTTCTTGAACTATGGAGGCTGCACAAAGTTTGCTATTTCATAATACAGAGAAGATCTTTAAAATGACCAAGCCTTCACCTTATGATCATTGTTTTCCCCTTTTAGTTTGCAGACAAAGTTTGTTCTTGTTTTAACACTGTTAGGACACCTTCCAGCCAACTTGAGACCTCTACAACTCTGTATTTATGTCTAGTAATTTGCGGGCTATCACTGTTATTAAAGGCATTTAAGGCCCTTTAAGACTGATAAAAACACCCCACCTATCACTGTACTAATCCTTGGCATTCACAGCAACAAACTATTTAATTTTTTACCAAAGGCTCTAACCTCTAATCATTGCTTTTCTCTTGTGCTTTTTAAATGACAAAATGCCCTTAAAACCACTGTTAAGACACTCTCAAAATTGATTTAAGACCTCCAAACATAAGAAAAATTTCTTCAACTTTGACAAGAACTCTATCTCTTTAACACTGCCTATCTCATTGTTTTAGATGATGAAATGGTTTCAAACTCATTATTCCTTCTTAGGGAAAAAACACCGCAAAACACCCCCTTCAAAATTTGAATTTTGCCAAGAGGAAATGGAGAATACCTCGAAGAAAAGCTTAAGGGCCTTGGTCGATTGTTGGAGGAGCGACGCGTTTAGATCGGAGGGCGTTGTGCAGCAGACTGTCGGGTCGGCGTTTGGGCAGTGGGTGAACGCACGCACAAGCACGCCACATGCTGCTACAGGCACGCCACGCAACCGTTGAAGCCCCATGTAAATTTTCTCACAGGCGCGCCGCACAGGCCTCAAACGCTGAAAAATATGAAAAAAACTCGAAATCTCTTGCTTCTCTAGTGAAAAAACTAAGGGAGCATTTGTTTGTGTTTTGAAATTTGCAAATGAGACTTTGCAACGGTCTCCTCCGCCTTTATAACTCAAATGAACTTACGAACCCTTTTGTTTACTTGTAAGGGTTTGGATGCCTTTTGAAAAGGATTTTTGGTCATAAAACACAAATCACCTTTTAAAACATAACAAAGACCATATTCGATCAAGATTTAAATGTTGTGGATGCTACTTTTGAATGACACCATAGTCATGGCTCTCGTTGAAGTAAAAAGGCTTCTTTAAGAAACAAAAACCCCTTTCACTGCCTTTTCATTGTTTCTTCATTAAGAAAATAACCCTGTCACCTTTGTCTATTTCTGACCTTTAGAGGAGCACTTCTTAAGAGTCATATCCAAGATTTTTGATGCATCCTTTGCCATATCTTGGAAGGAGATGATTCACAATTATAAGACTTACTTTGACAACTCAACTCTATTGGTGTTTGATGATGATTATGCCTATTGTGAAGTTGATCAAAACAGTCAGGCGCCCTTGGATATTTTCCTTTGACTGTGGATGAAGAACCTTATTTGCATTCACCCATGGCTTGATTTATATCTATTGATCAAGGAGAAAACCTTTGGAAACTCTTAATGCAAATACATACAATAGCAGGGTCTGTTCATATGTACATAAAGAGGTATTTGTCTGTGATAGTGATATGGCTTGATTATTTGAATATTGTCTTGAATTTGAGACATTTTGTCATACCCTTTCCTCACATTGATGAGCTTGTCCAAGTTTTTTTCACTTTAGCTTTAGATTGCCTTTGAAGGAGATCTTTGATAGAAGAAAAACAAATCTTCTTTGAATACCATAATATCACTGCTTGGCCATATACTTATCAAGATTTTTCCACTCATAATCATCCAATTGTTTCCCACTGCACTTCAATTTTGTCTTTCAAATAGTGAAACCATGTAAGCACCCCTTGAAATACCACTGATGTATCACTGGTTTCATCCATTGGATAAAATGGGGTAACAAGTTTTTAAGGCCATTTGCAACATTTTTAGCCTTGTGCTCTTTGAATGAGGCTACACCTCTATTCTTGACCCTCTACTTGTTAAATGAAGGAGGCCAACATAATATTCCCAACCATCTGCTCATGTTTGGAGGAGGTTTGCAACAAGTGACGCAACCCTCTGCTCAGGTTTGGAGGAGGTTTTACATAGTCACCCAACCATCTGTTCATATTTGGAGGAGGTTTTACACAGTCACCCAACCATCTACTCATGTTTGGAGGAGGTTTTACACAAGTGACATTTCATCCCTTTCTCAAACTGTGTCATCTTCCCTTGTAATGCCTATCTCTGCTTGGTATATCACAATAAGTAATAAAAAATGAAAAATTGACAATATGCCATGAGGGGCATGCTCTGAGATGTGTATCCTGTTGATAGAATACCCTTATGCATCTTTTTACCCTAGGAGCAACATGACTTGTATCTCAGCCATCAATATTTTTTGCATGTTAGTGATGACTATATCTTCAGCTGAGTTTTCTAGAAACTGATATCCTTATGTCAATATGTGTATTACTTGCTAGTCATTAGTCACTAACATTTTTGACTGTGTTTGCAGAAGCTCATTGAATTACCTTTCTGTCCAGTACTCTTATCCCAGGCTCAAAACAATATGAGAAGCAGTTGTCTTCTCATGTTTTTCTTGACAATGTCTTCTGGAATACCTGAACATCTCTGCTTTGAAAAAGACATTGAAACACTATAGATCAACACAATATGAGTTTGGCTTTTGAAACATGCACTGCTGAGACACCAAGACTTGTTAGTGGCGCGACCTAAGGGTGTATCAAGCTTTGTTTGAAGAATAGGAAGGTCAACTATGACTGGTTGATATTAGACAGAGGTTCTTTTGGCTTAGGATAGTTTTCCAAGGGAAGACTTCCTAAAGCGCCACTACCTAACTTAGGGGGGATCTTTGACAGATTTGGAGTATTTCTCTTTGGTATGACCAGATCTTAAGATGACATATGACCAGAGGTAGGGTGGATGATATTCTTATCAAGAGTTGGTTAATGAATGACTTGGGGATGAGGGTGAATGACAACAGATGACTTTAGCTTATGACTGAGACTAGATAGGGCTTGACAACTGGGTTTTTTCTCATCATAGGCTGATTGAAAAGGTGGGAGGACAAAATGTTTAGGGGTGTTTTCTAGTTGAAAAATTTGACAAATTGGAGATCAGCTGCTAGAAAAATTGGCTTTAAAAACTAGTCATCATCAACAGGTGAAAAATACTGATGACTAACACTACTATGGATGGAGCCTCCAACACGTGGCTCTTTGATGGCCACTTCTGTCGCAATGAATGCAATCAGTCTTCTTCCTCCAAACCTTCTTTACCTTCTTCTTTTCCTGTGGTGGAGAAGGCCTTTCACGCCTCATCCTCTTTTGTGCTACCATTCTTCTCCAACACTTAGCAAATACATGGTTATGTAATCCACAAAAACTACATGTTTTTCGACACCATGATCTGTGTTCATTGTTAGCGACATGTTTGTAATCAAAATGAAAATTATAATAGTGAGACTTGTTTTACCTTTCTTATTGGTCTTTGGTGCAATCATGGTGACAAGATATTTTCTCAGCTCTTTCTCTGCAATGTGCGTTGTCATAGGATGATGGTGAAGTGTTCCCATCAATCTCTTTCCCCAATGGTTTTAACCATGCATTGGAAGCTTCTGATACCTTCGCGCATTGTCCTTTAGTGTATCCTAAAATTGCTAATCGAGTTCTTTGTGCAACCTCCAATGGTTGAATCATGCCTTGGCCATTAACGCCAAGTCCTCCTCCTCTATATCCCATATTGGTGAAGAGTCTCATGCCAATTCCTGTAATGGGTATCTCCACATTTCCCCAGAAATGATAGCATGCGAAGATGAAACTGAAGAAACATCAACATTGTTTACCTCATATGTCGATTCAAAAATAGGTGATGATGGCTTCTTCAAGCCTTTTTTGCGTTTCAACTCCTCCAAGGCCTCTTCCACGGCTCATAGCTGAAGCTGCAGTCTCTGCTTATCCTCTTTCTCTTCTTGTAGAAGCCTCCTTAATTCAACATCCTTTGCTTGAAGGCTTTGGTCGTTGCGCTTCAGTTCTTCCAAGGCTATCTCTGCGGCTTGCAACTTAAGTTGCACTCTCTTCTTATCATCTTTCTACACTCGTAGAAGCACTTTCAATTCAGCTTTACCTTCTCGAAGGCTATGGTTGATCTCATCATTTAAATGATGAGAATACGGTGAGGGCGATGAATATTCACTGGAATATGTGGATGAAGCATCTTTTTCTTCTTATTTTTTCTCCTGTATTTCATGAGCTTCATACATCATTTCCACCTTTTTGGACATCCTAAGCATGGCCTCGTACATGTCTTTACCATCCTCCATTGTTTCACTTAAAATCATTGTTCACGCTCGCATTTCGCATCAGCAAGAAGACCGCTTTGATAGCACTTGATCTAGGTCTGTCAACTACCAGATTTACCCATGATATTTTACTTTTGTGATGTTATTAGAATTTCATTTTAAAAGAGCATAAAAGAGTACATGTGCATGCTATAAAGAAGAGGAAATGAGACAACCATCAGCAACATAAAAACACAAGACATTGATAATGGATTTCACCTAGTGTGGGCTACATCTTCGAGCCCGATGTAAAAATGGGGCATGCCGCTTCATATAGTGATGGAAATGGGGAGATGTACATGGATGATGTTCTCTGTCATATAAGGATGTGCCCTCAGCATGAGTGGCTTGCCTCTCCATGAAACGTTACACTACAGGAACTCTCACTCGCAATGGACCTCCTATCAGCATGACATAATCTCACATGAAGCAAAACAAGATCCCGCAACATGCATCACGCAAGGATCTATAAATCATAATACATCCCACAGAAAAAAGAGGCACATGATAAAACTTCATATACCTCAACTCCTGAAGTTGGCTAAAGAAGCGGATGCTCAGCTGCTGAATCTGGCTGCACCATCAGAGTCATGGTGTTGAGGGGCATAGAATCAACTGTCCACACTTGAGAATTGGACACCGTCACTCTGATCTGGAAAATGGATGAAAATGGAATCTTTGCAGCTGAAACAGATATCACTATTGATTTCCTGTCGCCAAGAGGTGTAAAATCGACATAAAATTTGTCCAAAATGGACTCTAGCAAATTTTGGGCCTTAAGGAATATTTTTTATGCCCTCAAGATTCCCTGGGACATGGTTCCACTGTCTCCATGGCTCGTGGTTCTGCACCTGAAAATAAATATTATTATTTATCGAAATCCACACTGGTGTACTCTCTGCAATAAAATAATAATAAATCTTGGAAATTTGTGTTTCTCCTCCAGCTCCATCGTTATGCTCGACCTCCTCCTTGAATAAGAAATTCGGGTTTAAGTAAACACGCTTGGGTGGAATTTACAAAGGGTTGGTTGGTGGTGTAATGGTTCAAATGCTAATTTTGATGTGGGTGGTCAAGGTTTCCAACCCCACCAACCCCCAATTGGAGCGCTTAAGTTAAACCTTCACAATTGTTTTTAACGGTGGTCAAACATTGTTTGGACCGTAGGTTTAATATGGCATGTGGTTACGTTGGCATTCAATTGAATTGAATTCAGTTGTAATGTTTTAATGTATTTTGGTGGTTGTTTGGTTGGGCCGCCCATGGACCGGGCCGACCTACGTGGCCAGGTGGGTTTGACTCCCGCCGACCCATTAATATGGTGTCATATATATGTTACGATGTTTACACCGTTGGGCCACAGGGCGAGGTTCCCTGTCAGCCGGACCTCGACCCCTCCAAATATATTAATATGTGGTTGTGGTGGTTATATCGTGGGGTTCGACGGGGGTCATGGCCCGCTGACCCAAAATATTTTATATGTTTTTTTATATATGGAATATAGTTACGACGGGGGTGGCGGGGATCATGGCCTACCACCCTTATTTTAATATATATTTTTTGTTGCTTATAACAAATTGTTAATTTTTTATTTTAAAGAAAATAAGGGTCATTTGGAAAAGTAAAGAGGCCACAATTTCACCCATTTTCGGGTGTTGGATTTCCTCCTGATTGATGGTGAATTTGTGGGACACTTAAATCTGGCCCACTACCTAACTTTGACCAAAACTTTGACTCTCTCTAACTTCTCCATACGGGCTCAGATTGGAGATCTATTCAAACCATTGGAATAAGGGTGATGAGTAATTCAATCTGAACATGGTTTGAGAGTCATCTGACCACTTTGAATTTTTACCATTTCTGAGCCCTCTTGGTCTCCTGAGGGTGTCTGGAGCCACCTAGATCAACTTTGTTCATCGGAATTCATGGGTCGACCTTACTTATTTTGTGTGGCCGCTCGTTTCATATTCGGTCCAACCTACCAACTTGTTTCATGAACGCCCTTGTTGGGCAGGTGCCTTGGCGTGCCCAACATGCGATGCCCCATGAGTGCTCTGGTGCCCTGCCTTCGTGTGGGTGTGCCCAGGGTGCGGGTGTTTTCCTTACCGTGAAAATTAGTCAACGCAAATCATTAGCTCATCAATTAAAAAAAAAAATTATCATATTTTGGTACCGTGCTGCATAATCAATCAATTATAAAACGACTTTTAACACCTGAACATTAATTTAGTCAATTTTCTAAAAATCATTATGAGATCCCCTTGTGAGAAATTTGTTAATGGGAATTCATCATCTAACCTTAATTATTTTGTGCGGGCATCCCTTTTCAAGTCGTTTCAACCCACCAAATTGTTGCATGGGTGCTCTAGCATGCCTAACATGTGATGCCCCATGAGTGCCCGCGCTCCCCGCCTTCGTGCGGGTGTTTTCCCCGCTATGAAATTCAGTCAACGCAAATCATTGGCTAATCAATGAAAAAGAAATATTATCATTTTTTAGTACCATGTTGCATAATAAATTTATTATAAACTTACTTTTAACACATAAACATTAATTTAGTCAATTTTCTAAAAATTATTATGAGACCCCCTTGTGGGAACTTTATTCATGGGGAGTCATGGGCCTACCTTACTTATTTTCCATGGGCACCCCTTGCCAAGTTAGATCGACCTAGCAACTCATTGCACAGTCACCCCTATTGGGAGGGTTCCTTGGCGTTCTGAGCACGCGATGCCCCTATGGGCGGCGAGGCGCCCCACCTTCGTGCAAGCACAGACATTTATCCTACCGTGCACGTCATGCTATGACTTTTCCTGTCAATTGCTTCACTCAAATGTCATTGTGAACTTGACTTATCACATGTCTTATCCTTACTTATTTCGCACATCTACCCAACCTCTATGTTTTCCAATTCAGCCATCACCCAACTAGCCCTGTCCACCCGATGTGTCCAACTCGTCCGCCCATCACCATGTCATGTAAGTCACCTGTGGGCGCCTAAGCACGCTTCAGGCACACACACGCCATTTTCATGCAGATGACACCCTCCATTGACTTCAATCATTTGGTTTTTCCATCATGTCGCTCGTTGTGCATGCCCTATTTGGACGTGGGCGTCAGGGTGCCCTGCCTTCATGTAGGTGCTCCCATGGCGCTCGCCTCCGTGTTGTGAATGAGACACCCCGACAGTTGCACTTTAATTTTTCACCACTTTGAGTGAGCATGGGCAGTCATGAGCAGATCTTACTTAATTTGTGTGAGTGACCCTTTCCAAGTCGGGTCAACACACCAACTCATTGCACAGGTGCTCCGGGGTGATTTTGATGGCTCAACATGTTACTTGCAGGAATTGAATATAAGTGGGGATGATTATTAGGATTGAGATTATTTTAAATGAGAAATAATTATAGATAAAATGAAAGGAAACCGAATCAAATACACACACAAGTAAACACACAAATTTACGTGGTAAAACCTTGACAGTGTGTTAAGGAAACCTCCATGGGGCAAGGGATTGGAAACTTCTATTAATCAGGAATGATTCTCCATAGTTACAAGCATCTCGGCCCATCCCAATTAATATGGGATACTTAATTACATAACTCTTTCTCATTATACAACTAGCTGACCGGTAATAACTAAAATTTCCCATAATTACATTTATTACTCAATTTTTTTGTCACATTTCAACAAATTCCACCTTGAAAACAATTTTCCTAATCCCTCGCCCATGCCCATTCATCATCTCTTCTGCAAGCCAAGAGAAGCCAAACACCATCTCAGATTCTCTACTGTAACTAGCTTCGTGGATATGTTTTCATGATTCTCCTGTGTATGGACCTTCTTGAGAACTACTTTTCTGCCATCGATCACATGTCTCACAAAGTGATACCTTACATCAATGTGCTTGGTCTTGCTATGATAAATTGGATTTGTATCCAAATTAATAGTACTCTGACTGACACAGAACAAATTCACTTTCTCCTGCGTCCTTACAATCTCATCAAGAAGACCTTTTAATTAGATTTCCTCTTTACAAGCATCTGAATCAGCTATATACTCTGCTTCAGTAGTGGAAAAAGCAACTATCTCTTGAAGCTTTGACATCCAACTTATTTCTCCACCTGCGAGAGTAAAAACATAATTTGTAGTAGACCTCCTTTTTTCCAAATCACCTACATAATCAACATCCACATATCCGCAAACTAATCCTTCACTACCATCAAAGATGATGCAAAGGTCACTTGTACCTCTCAAATACCGAAGCACCCATTTCACTTCTCGTCAATGTTCTTCCCCTATATTTTCCATGAACTTGCTGACAACTCCAACTTCATGTGAAATGTCAGGCCTTGTAGATACCATTGCATACATTAAGTTTCCTACCACATTTTTATATGGTACATGAGACATATACTTCTTTTCTTCATTATTTCTAAGACTCAAAACTGAAGAAATATTAAAATGGGAAGCTAATGGAACATTAACATGTTTCACATTGTTCATACCAATATTTTCAAGTAATTTCTACACATACTTATGTTGTGATAACCAAAGCTTACCATTCTTCCCGTCTCTATGTATCTTCATGCCCAAGATATGTTTTGCTACTCCAAGATCCTTCATATCAAAATTCCTAGAGAGTCGAGCCTTTAACATGTTGATTTCTTACATGCTTTTGTTTGCAATAAGCATATCGTCAACATACAGAACATATATAATGAATATTCCATTGAAATTTTTGAAGTATACACAATTATCATAGTCACTTTTGATAAAATTCTGGCTCACCATGAAGGATTCAAACTTCTTGTACCATTTCCTGGGCGACTGCCTCAAGAAATACAATGATTTCCTAAGCTTGTAAACTAATATCCTATTGTGACCTTGTACAAAAACTTATGGATGTTCCATATATATCTATTCATCCAAATCACCATGAAGAAAAATTTTTTTAACATCTAAATTTTATAACTCAAGGTTAAGTAATGCAGTTAGTGATAATACAATACGAATAGAAACAATTTTTAAGACTGGTGAAAAAATATCATGAAAATCAATTCCTTCAACCTAAGAATACCCTTTTGTAACCAACCTCACCCTATACCTTTCGATACTTCCATCAAATTTCTGTTTCAATTTGAAGACCCATTTTAATCCAACAACACTTCTCCCTTCAGGAAGTTCTACAAGATCCTAAGTATTGTTCTTGGCTAAGGAATCCATTTATTCTTCTATAGCCTTTTTCTATTTTTCGTTGTTTGCATCATCCACTCCTTCCTAATAAAAAGAAGGTTCCCCATCTTCCGTGCTCAATGTAAAATATGAAGTAGAATCTTCATACCTTTTAGGTGTTCTTCTTTCCCTTGTAGAACTTCTTAAAGTAATTGGTTGCCGAAATGGTTCTAGAACATCTGCAGTTTCCTTTTCTTCACCTTTTTCTTTAGAAGTCTCTCCTTCCTTTTGAATTTATGGGAAAATTTTAGCCTCCAATTGAATTTGTTGATTTGGCAATACTTTTTCCTGTTCAAAATTTTCAACATCCGATTTTAGAAAAGAAGATTAATCAAATGTTACATCTCTACTAATGATTACCTTCCATGAAGAAGGATCCCACAATCTGTATCCTTTCACTACATAAACATACCCAAAAAATACACAACATTTCTATTTTGTATCTAACTTTGAGTGTTGATTCCTAGGAATAAGAGCATAGGAATCACAACCAAAAGTATTTAAATGTGAATAATAAAAATACTTACCTAACCAAACCTCTTCAGGAATTTTTCAATTTATGGCAACAAAAGGTGATCTGTTAACTAAATAACAAGCAATAAATACTTCTTCTTCGCACAACTCCTTTTGCTGGTTATAATTTTTTATAATTATTCTGGCTCTTTCGATAAGATTCTGATTCATACATTCAGCAACGCCATTTTGCTGAGTATAAGCAACAATTTTATGTCTAACAATCCCTTCATCCTTATAGTATTGTTCAAACTCTAAAGAAGTAAATTCACCATCATTGTCAGTTCTTACAAAAATTAAATGCTTCCCTTTTATTTTTCAACATATAGACCCAAAACTTGCAAGAGAAATCATCAATAAATGTTAAAAAATATAATGCACCTCCATATGACACAGTAGGAGATGGTCCCCAAAGATCTGAATGGATATAGTCCAAATTTTTTTTACTATTATGACTTCCAGTTTTAAATCTTTCTTTACATTGTTTTCCATACACCCAATGTTTACAAAAATCCAACTTCATGGATTTCAAATCAAGAAGCAACTTGTGGTTCATCAATACCTGAAGAGCTTTATCGCTCATGTGACCCAGTCGTTGATGCCATAGGCGAGTACCTTCTTTTGATTTCTCTGATACAATTGCTGCCTCACTTACCTAAGTACTTCCTTTGACTCTGTAAATATTTCTGACCTTTTCTACCTTCATAACAACCAGGGTGCCTTTTGAGACTTTCAACACTCCATTTTGACCTGTAAACTTATAATCATCTGATTCCAATACTCCCAAAGAAATCAAATTTTTTCTCAATTCAAGTACATGCCTAGCATCAGTTAATGTTCTAAATGTATCATCATACATCTTAATTTTTATATTTCCCATCCCAATAGTCTGACAAGATACATTTTTCCCATAAACACAAAATTACCATTCACAGTTTCATATGAAGTAAATCGATTTTTGTGCAGACTCGTGTGATGAGAAGCACCAGAGTCTAACAGTCGAATTTTAACATTCTGAGAGACATTACAAACAGGTAAATCTTCATCTACTATTCCTACTTCATCAAATCAAACTTCATCAACCATACTTGAATCAACTTGATTGTCTTCCTTCTTCTGGCTTTCGGAATCCTTCCATTTCCAACATTCTTTCTTGAGGTGTCCAATCATTAGTGGAATTTTGAGGTCTAAAGTGGGCCTCCTAAGAAAAATGTACAACCAAAATAAAATTTATAAGAACCAATAGAATTCAAGATGGTGATGTCAACCATGGGGGATGATTCATCATTTTTGGAGTAAAAAAGTAAAAATATTAAAAATTAATAAAATAATAAAACTACATTTTCAACTCGTATTTTCAACGTATCTCCCAAATTTTTTACTCAAATTTCAAATGGAGTACTCTTTGGATGAAAAATTTAATTCCTCATCCAATGAGTACCCATGTTGCATACTTTCCATAGACCCTGCTACACAGAAAATGAGAAATAGATGAAAAAACATGATTGCAATCATGTTTTTCATGTATTTCTCATTTTTGGTGTAGCGGTGTCCATAAAAAGTATGCAACATAAGTACTCCTTGGATGAGGAGTCAAATTTTTCATCCAACGAGTGTTTCCATGTGAAATTTGAGTAAACCCATAGGGAGATAAGTTGGAAATACGAGTTGAAAAATTAATTTTTTATTTTTTCCCTCTAAAATTTGATGATGTAATCTAATGTTATTTTATTATTTCCACTATTATTTTATAATTTCATTAGGAGGCCCATTTTAGACCTCAAAATTCCTCTAATTTTTGTTGTAGTACCAACATTTTTCTTTACACTTCTTGCCCTTTGATTTTGATCTGGAAGAACCCCTTGCTTTATCCCCTCTTTCCTTTGACCAACCTCTGGCTACCATGGCTTCTGGTGTAGATGTTTCACTACTATATTTACTCCCTACTTCTTCAAATAACAAAGCTCCCACAAATGATTCAAATTTCAAAGAATTAGCAGTGCTCAAACTGATTGAATTTACGAAGTGGTCCCATGACTTGGGCAGAGAACACAACAAGGTTATAGATTTGTCTTCTTCCTGCATTTTAACTTCCATATCTGACTATTGGAAAATAAGTGTATTAAAACATTTAAATTTCTGCAACTTTTGTACCCTCCTTCATCCGAAGATTGTACAATTGTATTTTCAAATAAATAATTATTTCTTATTTAATGTACTCTCAATCCTAATAAGTGGTATAAGAGCATGAAGTGTGAGGGCCATAGAGAAAAATCCACTTAGCAGAAGCTATGAAGGTCATGAGACAATGAGAGAGAATATCGTGGAGCCGCCATCCATGTGATGATGCCTCAAAAATACCGCTTGAACAAGTAATGTCAAGGAGGAGGAATACTTGTACGTTGAAGATAAGAATGCCCTGCTTGCAAAAGAGCATGTAATTCCGAGGAGGAGGAAGAGTTGTACGCTGAAGATAAGATCACCCTACCTATAAAAGAGCTTGTCGTCTCCGGAGGAAGAGACACATTTTTAATCTATCACCATTTTATAGAGCAAGAAGTCTATGAATCCGCTATTTAAAGAGATTTTTGTCGTCAGAGGGAAGAGTCTGAGTATTGACCTTGTCTGCCAGTTAAGGGGTTGAGAAAAAAATAAAACTCACCGCCGATTTCCATTGTTTGTGCGATGGTCTGTGGTCATGCTGACCCTGCTGCCATTATGAAACAATGTGAACCACTGTTGTAGGCCATTGTAAGGTGAAACATTTCGTGGTTGTTTGCTGCCAGTTTGAAGAGGATTTGTTTTGGTTGTGAAGGTCAGTTTGATTAGCATAAAAACCTCTGTCTGGAGCAAGCTGCTGTTCTTGTTGAAAAAGAAGCTGGGTAATTTTGTTTTATTTAAACAACATGAATTTGAATATATTTTTTTAGGCACTGATGAACTTGTTGAATTGAAACAAGAACAATAAAATTTAGGTTTTGGAGTTGTTTATGACAATATTGTAACCATAACATAAATTGTTTTGGAGTTTTTTCAGAATACTGAAAAAAGAACATAAAAATTTCATGACTAGGGTTTAGGGTTAGGGAAAACATATTCTTTTTTGAAGAAGAAGAGATTCAGAATGTGAAGGGGACCAGATACAGAATTCTCCACAATCTTCTCAGCACCCTCTCACGGCCTTTATAGCATCTGCTGAGCTGATTTTTCTCGATGGCCCTCACACCTCATGCTCTGATACCACTTATTAGGATCTAGAGTATATTAAATAAGAAATAATTATAGATAAACTGAAAGGAAACCGAATCAAATACACACACAAGTAAACACACAAATTTACATGGTAAAACCTTGACAGTGTGTCAAGGAAACCTCCATGGGGCAAGGGATTGGAAACTTCTATTAATCAAGAATGATTCTCCATAGTTACAAGCCTCTCGGGCCATCCCAATTAATATGGGATACTTCGTTACGTAACTCCTTCTCGCTATACAACTCACTTATCGATAATAACTAAATTTTCCCATAATTACATTAGTTACTTAATTTTGTAGTCACATTTCAACAATGATAGAAATCAGGCCTTCCAACCACCCAAGTAAATCTTATTAATAACTAGATTGTTTTATTTTTTTTATTCCAAGTACCATTTTGATTATACTTGTGTTCACAGAATTCCAAAATTTCCAAAGAAAATGTTTCTACCTTAATGACTTTCCAAAAGTCATTAATTATAACTTATACACTTTGCCAAAATTCCTTTTATACATTTTTCAATGGGTTTATAATTCATTGCTTGAGTAATTATATATAATTCAAGAAATTGATTGTCATTTGATTGTCAAATTATTTTTGTGAGTCGTATTTGAGTCTCAAAACCATCTCATATCGTCAATGCATGCATCTACCAAAACCATGTCGAATTTCAGTGCATAAAAGCATAAACTAAACAAATTTCAATGTTGGCCCCATTATCAAGTCATATCACGACTAGCCCAAGAGACTTCTGCAACCCTTTGGAAATCAATTCACTAAAACTTGCAAAGAATAGATAGTGCAAAACAATAAATTGATAACACTTTCAGATGATGATGATGGCGATGAGAATAATGGTGACACCTCCTAGTAGTAGAGAAAAAAAATATATCACTCAACACAAATCATTAGCTCATCAATGACAGCAAAATATTATCATTTTCCATGTTGCATAATCAATCAATTATAAACCGGCTTTTAACACCTAAATATTAATTTAGTAAATTTTCTAAAAATCATTATGAGACCTTGTTGTGGTAACTATGTTCATTGGCATTCATGCGACGACCTTACTTATTTTGTGTAGGCACCCCTTTCCAAGTGGGTCCAACCCACCAACTCGTTGCACAGGTGCCCTGCGTGCCCAACACGCGATGTCCCATGGGTGCCCGGGAGCCCCACCTTCGTGTGGGCATGCTTAGGGTGTATATTTTCACCCTGCCATGCAAATCGATCAACAAAAATCATTAGCTCATCAATTACGACAAAATATTATCATTTTTTAGTATCTTGTTGCAGAATCAATCAATTATAAACTGGTGTTTAACACCTAAACATTAATTTAGTCAATTTCCTAAAAATAATTATGAGACCCCCTAGTGGGAACATTGTTCATAGGTATTCATGGTCTGAAATTACTTGGTTTGTGAGGGTACCCCTTTCCAAGTCGATCTGATCCACCAAATCGTTTCACAGGCGCCCCAGGGTGCCCATCACGTGACACTCTCATGGGTGCCCTGATGCCCTGCCTTTGTGTAGGCGTGCCTAGGGTGCGGGCGCTCACCCTGCTATGAAAATCAATCAACAAAAATTATTAGTTCATTAATGGAAACAAAATACTATCATTTTTTGGTACTATGCTGCATAATCAATCAATTATAAACTGGCTTTTAACACCTAAAGATTAATTTAGTCAATTTTATAAA
This sequence comes from Pinus albicaulis, assembly GCA_034641835.2. Lineage (NCBI taxonomy): Eukaryota > Viridiplantae > Streptophyta > Pinopsida > Pinales > Pinaceae > Pinus > Pinus albicaulis. The sequence goes on from CM076584.1 coordinate 43,648,902, forward strand.
AATCATTATGAGACCCCACGGTGGGAACTCTGTTCTTGGGAAGTCATGGGCCAACCTTACTTATTTTTTGTAGGAGCCCCTTGCCAATTCAATCCAACCCACCTCGTCGCATGGGCACCCCTGGGTCAATTTGACGGCTCAAAATGTCACTTGCGGGAATTGAAGATAAGTGGGGATGATAGCAATAATGCCTTCCAACCACCCAAGTAAATCCTATTAATAACTAGATTGTTTTAATTTGTTGATCATAAGTACCATTTTGGTTATACTTATGTTCATAGCATTCCAAAGTTGTTGAAGAAAATGTTTCTATCTTAATGACTTTCCAAAATTCATTAATTATAACTTATACACTTTTTGAAAAGTCCTTTTATACATTTTGCAATGAGTTTATAATTCATTGCTTGAGTAATTATGTATAATTGAAGAATTTGATTTTCATTTGATTTTCAAATTCTTTTTGTGAGTTGTATTTGAGTCTCAAAACCATCCCATATCATCAATGCATGCATATACAAAAACCATGTCAAATTTCAGTGCATACGAGCACAAACTAAACAAATTTCAATGTTGTCCCCATTCTCAAGTCATATCACGACTAGCTCAAGAGGCTTCTGTAGCCCTCTGGAAATCAATTCACTCAAACATGTAAAGAATAGATAGTGCAAAAAAAAAATTTATACAATAAATTGATAACACTTTCAAATGATGATGATGGCAGTGAGAATAATGTTGATGCCTCATGGTAGTAGAGAAAAAAATACATCAGTTAACAAAAATCATTAGCTCATCAATGACACCAAAATATTATCATTTTCCATGTCACATAATCAATCAATTATAAATTGGATTTTAACACCTAAACATTAATTTAGTAAACTTTCTAAAAATCATTATGAGACTCCCTTATGGTAACTATGTTCATTGGAATTATTTGGACGACTTTACTTCTTTTGTGTAGGCGCCCATTTCCAAGTGGGAACGACCCACCAACTCATCGCACAAGCACTTTGGCATGCCCAACATGCGACGTCCCATGGGTGCCTGGTCGCCCCACCTTCATGTGGGCGTGCCTATTGTGCAGACATTCGCCCTGCCATGCAAATCAATCAACACAAATCATTAGATCACCAATGACAACAAAATATTATCATTTGTTAGAACTTGTTGCATAATCAATAAATTATAAATTGAATTTTAACACCTAAACATTCATTTAATCAATTTCCTAAAAATAATTATGAGAACCCTTGGTGGGAACATTTTTCATGGGTAGTCATGGTCCGAACTTACTTATTTTGTGCGGTAACCCCTTTCCAAGTTGAGCTGACCCACCAACTTGTCACACGAGCGCCGTGGAGCGCGTGGGGTGCCCAACACGTGACACAACCATGGGTGCCATTGCGCCCCGCCTTCATGCAAGTGCGCCTAGAGTGCGAGCATTCACCCTGCTATGCAAATTAGTCAACAAAAATCATTAGCTCTTTAATTACAACAAAATGTTATCATTTTTTAGTACTACTCTGCATAATCAATCAATTATAAACTGGATTTTAACGCTTAAAAATTCATTTAGTCAATTTTATAAAAATAATTATGAGACCCCATGGTGGGAACTCTGTTCATGAGAAGTCATGGGCTGACCTTAATTATTTTTTGCGGGAGCCCCTTGCCAATTCAGGCCATCCCAACAACTTGTCGCATGGACGCCCCTACCAGGCGGGCACCCTGGCTTGCCCATCATGTGACACCCCATGGGCACCCAAGTGCCTCACCTTTTTGTGGGTGTTCGCCTTGCCCTGCAAATCAATCAACACAAATTATTAGCTCATTAATGACAAAAAAAATATTATCATTTTTTAGTACCATGTTGCATAATCAATCAATTATAAATTGGATTCTAACACCTAAACATTAATTTAGTCAATTTTCTAAAAATTATTATGAGACCCCCTGGTGGGAACTCAGTTCATGGGAAGTCATAGGTCGACCTTACTTCACAAGTCTGCTCGACTTTCATGTCGCCTAGTTCTCCCATCAACCAACTTTCCTGGTACATATTCTTAATGAACCAAAGTTAAATTTGGAAATTATGGTGTTATTGCAGTTTGAGATTCGAAATTAAAGCTTCAGGAACTTGAAATAGTTGTTTAAATTTTTTCTTAAAATAGTTTTGAAAGCGCTGACAATTAATTTGTTAACACTAGTTCAAAAACAAAATAAATGGAATCGTTGAAAAATAAAATGACAACGATATGGTTCATATACTAAAACGAAGGCGCTACCAAATTAATGATTAACACAACCTATTATCCAGTGATGAGTTGACACTAACAAAGGAAACATCAACAACATGATTCATTGATTGGTGTAGGGTACTAGCCTAACAGTTGATATCGTCTTCTCCTAAGCTACATCATCTAGTCATTATGAATTCTTTACAAGTGAGCGACGAATGTGATCATTAAGGCACAAGGAAAATATTTCGTTATCATTCCAACCAAAAAACCAACAAATCAGGTTCATCACAACACCTAAGGTTCATGCACTTCATTTTCTTTCCAAAGCTCAGTGCCACAATTTTATCATTATCAATATATTTTGTGGCCTATTGTTATAAATCATGGGGAGAGGTGGTTGTTTTCACATAGGAGGGCCAAAAGGCCTTGAAATCCTTGAAGCCATCCCAAAACTCCCAAAAAAAATTCGATGGGAAGGTTGGGAAGAGTTTGGTTTCAAATGTGATGGTTATCATAATGGAGTGGCTCAAGCTTTTGCAGAGGGGTTCGAATTTTTTTTTTTAGCACCACGAAAATTTCCTTCCTTGTCATAGAGGACACAATTGTAGAGGAAACAACCCCCTGGGTCAATGGAGATCGTTGGTTTAAGAATCGAACCGCGGCAGGTATCAATATTCCATTTTTTCTAAAAGATGAGCACATAGATAAACCATGGAAATTAGGTGTGCAGAGGTCCTCGCTTAAAAAATATTGACACAAGACCTTGAATGTTATTCATAGATATTTCACCTATGAAGGGCATTACCACTGAATGGGTATAGACATTTTAATTTTCTCGCACACATTTCTGGGCAGGTGCATATGAATATGCCATTTTTTTATTAATGATTTTGAGAAATATGTTTACAAATATTTTAACTAGGCCAACATCATCTTCCCACTCTTTTTTTCATAAATCGCTGATCAAAATGTTGGTTGTTGATCATTTGAAGAAGATAAATAGAACATGGGAATTTTTTTTGTTATGGGGATGGTTTTTAGAGTCAGTCTCCCCCAAGCCTAAAACTAGTGGTAAGAAAATAAAATTAAAGAGCCTTGTTTAAAACCCTGAGATCCCAGAACAAGGAACTACTTCAGTTCAAACCAGAAGAAAAAATAAGATCTCTTTAAAGTTTTGAACTTCTTCGACATCTTAGATGATGCAAAGAAACAATATAGTGGAATAGGGGAGGGTTCGTCTGTGTTATGCAACCGGATAACAAAATAGAAGAAAATATATATCAACGAATTAAAAATTATCCACTTTGAAGGGGAAACATCCTTTACATTACATAAATGAAAAATTCTTGGATGATTCAAATGACAAAAATTATTTTCTATATATAGGAGTCTAAGGGGTCACAATATAATCAGAGCCTACATAACAATAATAATGCAAGGGAAAAAAAATTACAACAATTTGCTTCTATGGGGTACAATAATAACAATATGGGGACTACATGGGCACAACAATAACAATAAGGGGGCTACACTAACAATAACAATAAGGGGCTACACTAACAATAACAATAAGGGGCTACACTAGTATTATAGGGACCTAACATGCCCCTCTCCCTCAAAAAAGTGTTGATCTCAGTGCTTGAGTAGTTCTAGATGATTTTGTATACAATTCTCATCATCCCATGTGGAATCTTCAGCAGGTAAGTTCTTCCACTTGATGAGATACTCTGAAATTGATCGATTTCATAGTTGTCGAGTTCTTAATTCCATGACTACTTCAGGTTCCAATATGATTTTTCCTTCCTCGTCAAGTTCTGAAAATATTGTTTGAACTGGGAGCTTGTCACCTATAAATTTATTTAAGCATGAAACATGGAAAACTAGGTGCACTCGGGAAGATGCAGGAAGCTCTAATATGTATTTCATAGTCCCAATATTTTGCAACACCTTGTAAAGACCATAGTAATTTCATGATAATTTATTATCCTTCTTATCTTGCTTGAGGGACATTTGTTTGTATGGTTGTAGCTGTAAAAATACCCAGTCGCCTACATCAAAACTTCTTTCGCTGTGATGTTGATTTTCCTGTTGTTTCATTAAATTCTACGCCAAAGTGAGGTTATACTTTAAGAGTTGGATCAATCGTTGTTGATGCTTGATGTGATCTTCCATTGTTTTAACCTTATAATTTTCTCTTAAATATGATGTGATGGGCGGTGGATGATATCCATAAAGTGTGATAAATGGGGTCGTTTTTGCTGCAGTATGGAAGGAAGTGTTATATCACCATTTAGCCAGAGTTAACCATTTGACCCATTGTGTTTTTTTTATCAAATACAAAGCAACGAAGATATCCTTCCAAACATTTGTTCACTATCTCAGTTTTCCCATCAGATTGAGGATGATAAGATGAGCTATGAGCTAGTTGAGTACCCAAACAAGAAAATAATTTTGTCCAAAAATTTATTGTTAAAATGGGATCTCTATCGCTTATAATAATATTTGGGTTTCCATATAGCTTTTGAATTGTTTCCATAAATTCAATAGTAACTGTATTGGTTTTAAATGGATGAGATAATGCACAAAAATGTGCATACTCTGTAAGTCTATCAATTACCACCATGATGACACTCTTTCCTTTGGACTTGTGTAAACATCTGATAAAATACATTGAAACCTTCTCCCAATGTTGGCTTGGAATGGATAAAGGTTTTAGAAAACCCAAGGTATTAATTGTCTCAACTTTATTTTTTTGGCAGACCAATCATTCTGCCACAAAATTTTGAATATCAGATTTAAGGTCATCCCAAAAAAATTATTTCTTGACCCTGTGGTAAGCTTTTAAAAATCTTGAGTGTCCTCCTAAGGGAAATGTGTGCAATTCCAAAAAAATATTTTGTTTTAGTTGGGAATTCTTACAAATATATAAGTGATATTTGTACCATCATGAATCATTTTTCTAGCTAAATGTATCAAATGTACTAGGACCTTGCTGCAAATTTTGAATGAGTGTCCACACTTCTTCATCATTCTTCCATTCCTCCATTGCTTCGGTTATGAAATATGATTGGATAATATAAATTGAAAAAAGCAATGATTCCACATCATCTTCCTTTCTTGAGAGTGCATCTGCAAAAAAATTTAACTTCTCTATTTTGTATATGATTTTAAAGTCATAACTCTATTAGGGTCCTATAAATATAGGACTCATAATTTTTGAATTGACTTTGATAGTTTTTTAAATATGTACATACCTTGCTTTCTGCAAGTTGTTTTCCCATATTTTAAAATAATAAAAAATGAAAAAAGAGGGTAAAATTCCAAAAAAGAAAGATCAAAGGACTTAGAAAAATATATACCCCAAAAGAAAAAGAGATAAAATAAGACCTGAAAGTGAGCAAGTCCAAATGCCACTACTTTTACTTTCACTGCAAGAATAATGATTATGTGCAGAGTGTCAATAAATGCCATAATCCATGATCAGTTAAAAAAATTAATCTTAACTCTTCATGCTTTCAATTTCATGTTTTAGATAGTGAATAAAGATTTATCAAACAATTTAAACTTGAAAAATCAGTAGATAGGTAGAGAATAATGAGGAGCTCAATAGTTTTATTTGAGCCTTCGAATGAAATAAGGTAGACTTAGATAGTTTTATGCTTTGAAAGAATTTTTTTTTAAGGTTGCAAGCCTAAATGCACCTACAAAAATGAAGAAAAAATGTTAATAAAGATGGGTAGGCAGAAAGAAGTTGAGCAAGCATGTAATAAAGCATCATCGGGAAAAAATCACTAATTTCCCCTCGCCTACAAGTATTCAGTATTCTAAACTATCAGTCAAAAAGGCTCAGAGAATTTCTCTGACTTCTGTTGGGATTGGACCCAAGGATCGATGACTGGTTAGTTAAAAATATTGAATTCCTATGTTAAACCCACATTTATAAACATTTAACCTTCATTCATACATCAAAACCCCTTTTTCCTAAGTGAAGACATATTCTTACTTAGTAAAATTGAAACCCTAAAATAATTAACTTCATCTCCTTCAAAAATCATTCATAAACCCTCAAAAATACATTTAATCCTAAGTTAAAAGTGTATCCTAAGTTAAAAGTGTGAAATTAATAAAATAAAGAAATGTTTTATTTTTGGCACTTTACTTAGAGTTAACATGTATTTTATGTCCATTACACCATTCCTTTTGTCATATTAACACCTAACTTATTGTATTAAATCACTAACTACACCCTCCCATATATATTAATACCCTTATATTAAAATAACCCTCTTAACCCACTATTTTAAATTTTAGATCAAAGTTTAAATATCCCATGTGCGCAAATAAATAAAGCCCGCCCTACAAACCCATTGGTCTAAACATATCCTTATTGAAATAATCCTGCCCCCTATAGTTTTTACAAACTGTTAAAAGTTGATAAAACTATATAATATATAATAACCGGCGCCCGCATATTTTTTATTGAAACATTTCATAAATGTTTTAATTTAAATATATATTATATTTTCGCTACCCCCGCCTATTTCATAATGCCCGAACTGTAAACTTTATTAAAAAACACATTTTTATAAAGTTTAAAGTCTTTCCCCGCCATCATAGTAACTAAAGTTTAAACATATTTCACGCTTATTTCTTTAAAGTCATATCCCGCCACATATGCAAATATCCCGGCCCCACCTCCCATTTCGGCACATCTCCCAAACGGATCTGGACCATTCGCTTTTAAAACTCAGATCTGACAGCGGACATCTGATATCGCGTAAAAAACTTGCGCGGTCACCCCCATGCCAAAGCTGCGCGAAATAAGTGGTTTCACGATCCTATCTCTCCTCCACATATCCTTCAATTATTGGATCGCGTGGGTTCAAGCCGAAAACACTTACTGCCAAAATTCTGCGCGATAACCACTATGGTTTTAATCCCATTGAACTCTGAAACCACCCTTCCCGCTGATGCGACCAATCATTTAATGCCTAGGTTATTTTACCAAAATGCATATTAAACCTTAGAAATGCATTCATCCATTTATCTTCTACATTAACCTATTGCTCGCGCCTCCCTCACTATAAAAGCATCCTTTTTTCGTCGTTTTTATGCCCGAAAATCTTGCATAAATTTCCCCGTAGACCATTCAAGGCTACTGGAAGATTTAGTTAATTTCCAGAAACCTCCAAAGCCATCATAAATCTTATGATGCCTTAGAAACCCTGTTTCAAGACCTAATACCTGCAAAAAAGGTATTCTTTAAGAAATTAACCTTCTTGTCATCAAAAAGATCTATTTATGTCAATATTGAACCTTGTGAAGCCTATTTGTCTCAGAAATACCTTAATTACCTTCAAAGAGTGTATTTGTTGTAGAAACCCTTATAAAACCACAGTTTCGAATACTTTAACCTATTTTAATCAAATTTGAAGAAATTTAATCTTTTTCAGACCTTTTAAAACCCTTTGAAAGATTTGAACTCTTTTACCAATGCTCAGAATCCTGAATTATTACACTCAATTACTCAATGCCAACAAAGTTAAACCTCCAAAGTCAAAATTCATTTCACAAGTCTTCCAAATTCATCAAAGCCATTATCCCTTCTTGCAGACCTCTGTTTCATTAACAAATTGTTTGATTTTTGCAGGTTATTCTTAGAATATGAAATTGGGCCAACAGTTTCAATACTAATTGACAAAATTGTTTGCTCCAAATTCTTAGATTTTAATTCAAAAGCTTCGTTCAACAAACAGTTTGTATATAAAGAAAGAATAAAATCAAGTCAGAGAGAGATTAGAAAGATGAAATTACACAGTGAATGGTAAAAGTAGAGTAAGAATTCACATTGACATTGAAAACAGAACAGTCAAAGAGCATCAGAGTTAAAGTGTATCAAATGAAAGTCACAGTAAAGGTTAAACAAAGTTACAGAGCAGTCAAGGTAAAAAGTAAAAGTAAATACAGAGGCAGTAATGGTTAAACAAAGATGAAAATACTTTCACCATCAAAAATTAATTTTATCCAAAGTGAAAGTAAAATAGTTAAAAGAGCAGTAAGGTCAAAAGATGAAAACAGAGCAAGAAGGGACATTTTTGTAGAAATTTCATGTTTAAGTCATTATTTTGCAGAAACTATTGTGACCAATACAAGATGAAGTTTTCAAAACTAAATGAGGTTTATGTTCTTAAGCTGTCCAACTATAAAAACCTCTCTCACTTTTCTAACAACCATTATGGGTTTGGAAATATTAAACAATATTTGAAAGCACTTTTTACAGAAATTCTTGTTAAGCCATAATTTTGCAGAGAAAATTGTGGCCAATCAGAAATACATATTAAAAAACTAGAGGAGGTTTTTGTTCCTAAGAGACCCAAATAAAAAAACCATATCTCACTGTTTACACAGGTATTACATAATGAGAGATACATGCACATATTTACAGCCTATGTTTTAGACTATGCAAAGCTCTGTTTTACACATCTGTTTGTAGAACCTATTGTGAACATATAAAGCAGAATTTTAGGGAACGGAGAGACGTTTATCTCAAGAACATATTTATCTACAATAACCTCTTTCACTTTTTACAAATATATTTCTGATTGAGACATACAAAGGTATCATTGGACACAAATTTTGCAGAATTTCTAGAGCAGAATGCACAAAGACAGGAAACAATTAGTGACTTGGATGCCTCATCATCAACTAAGAGTTGATATCAAATTTGAATTCTCCTATTTTTCATCACCTATCCATAAAAATTAGTTCCAAATAGATGCATTATTTTTGAGTGTCCTTTACTTAAGTTCTATTTATGTAAAACAGTTGAAGATATTTGTAAACCAATCTTGACATTTTTTCAAGATATTCTAGTTTAGAATTTGTATAAATACTTCACTCTTTGAAGTATTTTGGTGGAATAAAATTGTTGGGATTGTTATAGTCATTTCTTCTTGGAATTTAAAGCTTTTGTGTGTCAAAAATTCGAGTAGCAGGCTGGATCAAAGAAAATTGGCATCATACTTCAGGATTCCTGTGATGAGCTATTTGGAGTGAAGTATTTTCTTCACTTGTCATTGTTTCCTTTATTTGTTACATGCATCCATTTATGTTTATGCTAAATTTGAATTTATAACTAGGAGTATTACTATAGGATTTATTAATAGCACCCTGTTTTTAACTATTTATCATTTATATGTTTTCCTCTGATTTCCAGTGTACGAAACCCTTAATTGTTCCCTCTCTCATTTGACCTCTTCCTACTACTTCCTTTTATAGATTTAAGGATTCTTAAGTGCCCTTTATCCCAATCATACCACCTCACAAAAATAATTTTCCAAGATCTCCAAGGGTTATCTATCTTGCCCTGAAGACATTTTACCTTTTTGCCCTTGATCTCAGTCCTGTTTGCTTGATTTTGACTCCATAGCCCAATGGACAAATAGATTTCCCACTTTCCATCCTTTCAAGTGATTTTTCCCACCAAATATACCAAAACAAAACCAAAGCTGCACTTTCATAACTAGCCTAATATTCACAAATTAAAACAAAGTTAAACTTTAAAGAGAGAGCCCTCTCTAAACCCTAGGAAGGCTAGATCCTAGAGTTTGAAGTAGGTTTGTGGTTACCTCGGTGAGTTCTCTCTTGAACCTAGAGAAATTACTGAGTGATAACATAATGGTGACCATACTGGGGAAGACTAACATTTTCTTCAGAAATGTTTTACAGGTTCAGATCTGATCTATGATGGTGGACAGTGATCAGACATACAAAGGTTAAAATAATCCACTTGGCGACTCCATTGTCCAAGACCCATAACTTCAAAGTTCATAAGAAACACCATAACCAAAAAAATCCATATTCCAAATCATTAATGGTGATACAAGATGACAGGGTATGTGGCAAACCTTTCATCTTATGAGATTTTCAATGAATTCAGGGATGGCTTATTAGAGTTTTAGCTTGATGAGGATTTTCTAAGAGCTGTCTTTCTTATTTTGAAATCAAGAAAATGTTCTCCTCAACTTAAAATATGTGTTCTTGAGTTAATTTCTGAAAAATATGAAAATGGCATTAAACTTTTTCATTCTATAATTTTTGAGATCCTAAAGAATTATTGGAAAATCTTCCTTCTCCAAATCAAGAGGAAATTGTACTACCTTTTGACTTACATATTGAGGATGATTATTCTTTCAAGCACAATACTGAACAAATAGTTTCAGGGTTTAATATTAAGAACACAACTAATCAATTGTTCATTGAAGGCCTAGAAGCACAAATCATACATTATAGGATTTTGATGATCCTATAGAAAATTATATGGAGACTATGCTTAGCTCAAGTCTGTAAACATGTTTTATCTATGAGGATCAAATATATTAGCAATTTCCATTACACATCATATCTTTGATTATGAAGACACATGATCAAGTTATGCTTCCAAGTTTGATGACAAGCAGTCAAATTATCCATTCATTTCGACAACTACTTGACTGGCTTCATTGGCATTTTTGTATTACTTGATTCAATAAGATTATGAGTAGATTGGAGTAGGTAGATGAGTGAAAATAAGCTCAGAATTCTGAGCATCTTTTCAGTTTTCAGTTTGTAGCTAGTTTTGAAATAATTCATTAAGATTTGAAGCCAAAGAAAAGGCCCTAAGATATTGATGATTCAGTAGTTTAGTTTGAATGTTGCAACACCTTTTAGTCTCAGATCAGATTTCAGTTTGCAGAAAAAAGTGTAAATTCAGTTCAAGAGTTTCAGTCACAGAGATTTTATAACAAAGAAAATGCATGTTTGGGATTGGCTCAAAGGATCAGGCTACTAGTCGACGATGTTCTTGACATCTCACAAGGAGATGCCATCCCCATGTGAAGTTGTTGTTAGGGTCTTATAAATATAGGATTCATAATTTTTTAATTGACTTTGATAGTCTTGTAAATATGTACATACCTTGCTTTTTGCAAGTTGTTTTCCCATATTTTAAAATAATAAAAAATGAAAAAAGAGGGTAAAAGTCCTAAAAAAGGGATCAAAGGACTTAGAAAAATATATACCCCAAAAGAAAAAGAGATAAAATAAGACCTGAAAGTGAGCAAGTCCAAATGCCACTACTTTAACTTTCACTGCAAGAATAATGATTATGTGCAGAGTGTCAATAAATGCCATAATCCATGATCAGTTAAACAACTTAATCTTAACTCTTAATGCTTTCAATTTCATGTTTTATATAGTGAATAAAGATTTTTCAAACAGTTTAAACTTGACAAATCAGTAGATAGGTAGAGAATAATGAGGAGCTCAACAGTTTAATCTAAGCCTTCAGATGAAATAAGGTAGACTTAGATATTTTTATGTTTTGAAAGAAAATATTTTAAGGTTGCAAGCCTAAATGCACCTACAAAAATGAAGAAAAAATGTTAGAAATAAAGATGGGTAGGTAGAAAGAAATTGAGAAAACATGTAATAAAGTATCATCAGGCAAAAATCACTAATTTCCCCTCCCCTACAAGTATCTAGTATTCTAAACTATCAGTGAAAAAGGCTTAGAGAATTTCTCTGACTTCTGTTGGGACTGGACCCAAGGCTCGATGACTGGTTACTTAAAAATATTGAATTCCTATGTTAAACCCACATTTATCAGCATTTACTCTTCATTCATACATCAAAACCCCTTTTTCCTAAGTGAAGACATATTCTTACTTAGTAAAATTGAAACCCTAAAATAATTAACTTCATTTCCTTCAAAAATCATTCATAAACCCTCAAAAATACATTTTATCCAAAGTTAAAAGTGTGAAATATAATATAATAAAGCAATGCTTTATTTTTGGCACTTTACTTAGAGTTAACATGTATTTTATGTCCATTACACCATTCCTTTTTTTTCATATTAACACCTAACTTATTGTATTAAATCTCTAAATACACCCTCCCGTATATATTAATACCCTTATATTAAAATAACCCTCTTAACCCACTATTTTAAAGTTTAGATCAAAGTTTAAATATCCCATGTGCGCAGATAAATAAACCCCGCCCTACAAACCCATTGGTCTAAACATATCCTTATTGAAATAATCCCGCCCCCTATAGTTTTTACAAACTGTTAAAAGTTTATAAACACTATATAATATATAATAACTGGTACCCGCATATGTTTTTATTGAAACATTTCATAAATGTTTTAATTTAAATATATATTATATTTTTTCCCCCTCGCCTATTTCATAATGCCCTAACTGTAAACTTTATTAAAAAAACACATTTTTATAAAGTTTAAAGTCTTTCCCTGCCATCATATTAACTAAAGTTTAAACGTATTTCACGTTTATTTATTTAAAGTCATATCCCACCACATATGCAAATATCTCGGCCCTACCTCCCACTTCGGCGCATCTCCCAAACAAATCTGGATCGTTCGCTTTTAAAACTTAGATATGATGGTGGACATCCGATATCGCGTAAAAAAAATTGCGCGGTCACCCCCATGGCAAAGCTGCGCGAAATAAGTGGTTTCATGATCCTATCTCTCCTCCACGTGTCCTTCAATTATTGGATCGCATGGGTTCAAGCTGAAACCACTTACTACCAAAATGTCCCGCGATAATCACTATGTTTTTAATCCCATTGAACTCTGAAACCACCCTTCCCGCTGATGCGACCAATCATTCAATGCATAGGTAATATTACCAAAATGCATATTAAACCTTAGAAATGCATTCATCCCTTTATATTCTGCATTAACCCATTTCTCGCACCTCCCTCACTGTAAAAGCATCTTTTTTTCATCATTTTTATGCCCGAAAGGCCTACATAAATTGTCTTGCAAACCATTAAAGATCACTGGAAGCTTCAGTTCATTTCCAGAAACCTCCAAAGCCATCAGAAATATTCTGACGCCTCAGAAACCCTGTTTCAAGACCTAATGCCTGCCAAAAAGGTATTCTTCAAGAAATTAACCTTCTCGTCATCAAAAAGAGCTATTTCTGTCAATATTGAACCTTGTGAAGCCTATTCGTCTACATAAAGACCTTAATTTCCTTCAAAGAGTGTATTTGTTGTAGAAACCCTGATAAAACCACAGTTTCGAATAATTTAACCTATTTTAATCAAATTTGAAGAAATTTAACCTTTTTCAGACCTTTTGAAACCCTTTGATAGATTCAAACTCTTTTACCAATGCTCAGAATCCCGAATTGTTACACTCAATTACTCGGTGCCAACAAAGTTAAACCTCCAAAGTCAAAATTCATTTCATAGGTCTTCCCAATTCATCAAAGCCATTATCCCTTCTTGCAAAATTATTTTTTATTAAAAAATTGTTTGATTTTTGCAGGTTATTCTCAGAATTTGAAATTGGGCCAACAGCTTCAATACTAGTTGACAAAATTGTTTGCTCCAAATTCTCAGATTTTAATTCAAAAGCTTCATTCAACGAACAGTTTGTATACAAAGAAATAATAAATTCAAGTCAGAGAGAGATTAGAAAGATGAAATTACATAGAGAATGGTAAAATTAAATTAAGAATTCACAGTGACAGTGAAAATAGAACAGTCAAAGAGCATCAGAGTTAAAGTGTATCAGATGAAAGTCACAGTAAAGGTTAAACAAAGTTACAGAGCTATCAAGGTAAAAATTAAAACTAAATACAGAGGAAGTAATGGTTAAACAAAGAAGAAAATACTTTCACCAACAAAAATGAATTTTATCCAAAGTTAAAGTAAAAATAGTTAAAAGAACAGTAAGGTTAAAATATGAAAACAGAGCAAGAAGCGACATTTTTGCAGAAATTTCCTGTTTAAGTCATTGTTTTGCAGAAACTATTGTGACCAATCTAAGATGAAGTTTTCAAAACTGAAGAAGTTTTATGTTCTTAAGATGTCCAACTACAAAAAACTCTCTCACTTTTCTAACATACATTATGGGTTTGGAAATATTAAACAATATTTGAAAGCACTTTTTACAGAAAATTCTTGTTAAGTCATCATTTTGCAGAGAAGATTGTGGCCAATAAGAAATACATATTATAAAATTGGAGGAGGTTTTGGTTCCTAAGAGACCCATCTACAAAAAAATATCTCACGGTTTTCACAGGTATTACAGAATGAGAGATACATGCACATATTTACATCCTATTTTTCAGACTATGCAAAGCTCTGTTTTACACATATTTTTGCAAAGCCTATTGTGAACAGCTGGAGCAGAATTTTAGAGAACTGAGAGAGGTTTATCTCAAAAACATATTTATCTACAATAAACTCTTTAAATTTTTACAAATCTATTTCAGATTGAGACATAAAAAGGTATCATTGGACCCGAAGTTTGCAGAATTTCTGGAGAAGAATGCATAAAGAAAGGAAACAATTAGTGACTTGGATGCCTCATCATCAACTAAGAGTTGATATCAAATTAGAATTCTCCTATTTTTTATCACCTATCCATAAAAAATAGTGCCAAATAGATTCATTAGTTTTGAGTGTCCTTTACTTAAGTTCTATTTATGTAAAACAGTTGGAGATATTTGTAAACCAATCTTGATATTTTTTCAAGATATTCTAGTTTAGAATTTGTATAAATACTCCACTCTTTGAAGTATTTTGGTGGAATAAAATTGTTGGGATTGTTATAGTCATTTCTTCTTGGACTTTAAAGCTTTTTTGTGTTAAAACTTCAAGTAGCAGGCTGGATTAAAGCAAATTGGCATCATACTTTAGGATTCCTGTGATGAGCTATTTGGAGTGAAATATTTTCTTCACTTGTCATTGTTTCCTTTATTTTTTACATGCATATAATTATGTTTATGCTAAATCTGAATGTATAACTAGGAGTATTACTACAGGATTTTTTGATAGCACCCTGTTTTTATCTAGTTATCATTTATATGTTTTCCTCTGATTTCTAGTGTAGGGAACCCTTAATTGCTCCCTCTCTCATTTGACCTCCTCCTACTAATTCCTTTTCCGGATTTAAGGATTCTTAAGTGCCATTTATCCCGATCATACACCTCACAAAAATAATTTTCCAAGATCTCCAAGGGTTATCTATCTTGCCTTGAATAAATTTGACCTTTTTTTCCTTGATCTCAGTCCTGTTTGCTTAATTTTGACTCCATAGCCCAATGGACAAATAGATTTCCCACTTTCTATCCTTTCAAGTGATTTTTCCCACCAAATATACCAAAACAAAACCAAAGCTACACTTTCATAACTAGCCTAATATTCACAAATTAAAACAAAGTTAAAATTTAAAGAGAGAGCCCTCTCTGAACCCTAGGAAGGCTAGATCCTATAGTTTGAAGTAGTTTTGTGGTTACCTAGCTGAGTTCTCCCTTGAACTTGGAGAAATTATTGAGTGATGACAAACCAAACATATTTGTGACCCATTTTTGTTGTTCTTCTGAAGATAGTATTTGTTCCAAAAAATATTTAAGACTATCACGATATGTTTTTACCTTGAAGTTTCTTCCCATTAGGTGAGGTCGTCATTTCTTTAGTGCATGTATTATTGCCAACATTTCCTTCTCATAAATAGGTTTTTGTAAATAATTTCCTTTGATTGGAAAACTTTCAAAAGAAATGGGTCTTCCTTCTTGCAATAAAACAACAACTATTCCATTTCTTGAGGCATTAATTTCCACATTAAAGGTTTTTGTGAAGTCTGGCGCAAATAATACCGGTGCTTGGCACATTGCCTCTAGATGTTCAAAGGCCTTAGTTGCTTCTCAAGTCTGAGAAAATGCATCTTTATTTAGTAATGTTGTTATAGGTGTTTCCATTCACCCATAATTCTTAACAAACTTGCGATAATACCATGTTAACCTGAGAAATCCTTGCAAATGCTTTATGGTTGTGGGGATTTTCCATTCCTTAATGGATTTAATTTTGTTAGGGTCTACCTTAACACCCTCATGAGATACAATATGACCTAGATATTCCACCTCATGTACTCCAAAGAAACATTTGGAGGTTTTTTCCTATAATTATTTCTCCTCCAATAGTTTGAGCACCCTGTCAACATGTTGAACATGATCCTTCCAAGACTTGTTTTCGATTAGTATATCATCAGAAAATACTAACAGAAATTTTCTAAGGAATGGTTTGAAAATGGAATTCATCAACCTTTGAAATGTATAAGGTGCATTGGTAAGGCCAAAAGGCATGACCAAAAATTCATAATGACCCTCTGGAGTTCTAAATGTTGTTTTCAAAATGTCTTAATTCTTCATTCTAATTTTATGATATCCTAAACAAAGATCCAACTTGGTGAGGTAAATTGCTCCATGTAATTCATCCAATAATTCTTAAATGATAGGAATGGGAAATTTATCTTTAATAGTGAACTCGTTGATCTCCCTATAATAT
Organism: Pinus albicaulis; assembly: GCA_034641835.2. Taxonomy (NCBI): domain Eukaryota; kingdom Viridiplantae; phylum Streptophyta; class Pinopsida; order Pinales; family Pinaceae; genus Pinus; species Pinus albicaulis. The sequence goes on from CM076584.1 coordinate 43,665,509, forward strand.
GGACATGTGTGCCATGATCCATCCTTCTTGTGCACCAATACTACTGGAGCAGAGAAATATCTTTGACTAGGTTGAATTATACCAACCTCTAGCATTTCTACAATCATAAGTTCATTTTCTCTCTTTTGGGAATAGGGATATCTGTAAGGCCTAATGTTTGGAGGAACACTTCCTGGAATCAAATGAATAGCATGATCATGATCACAAATAGGTGGGAGGCATTTGGGAATCTCAAATACCTTGGAATGATTTTCCAATACTTTTTGGAGAACTAGAGAAACAGATGATTTCGATGTTTGAAACTTTAGTGAGCATAATTGTGAAATTACGCCTTGTTTTTCTTTCTTTAGAAGTTTTTTTATGCCATTAGAGCTGATTATATTTATTGGTTTCCTTACGATACCCCTTAATTCAACTTCCTTTCCTTCCCCAAAAAAATTCAAGAAAAGTTCTTGAAAATTAAAATCTATCGTACCCAAAGATTGTAACCATTGAACTCCTAGTACAACATCACTACCACCCATTGGAATGGAAAGAATTGGGTTATTCAATACATATTCCCCCATGGTTAGCTTCATATTATGGCACTTTCCAGAGAAATTTATAGTTCCTCCATTTTCAACCATCACTTGACACTCTGGTGCTAGATATAGGAAGAAATTCAATTCCTTGGCTATCTTACAATGAATAAAATTATGGGTAATACCCGAATCAATCAACACTATTAATTTTTTTTTTTTTTTTGATATGCCCTTCTATCTTGAGATTTTAAGGAGTGTTAATTCCTACCAATGCATTACAAGATATGGTCGGATTCATTTCTTCTTTCTCTAAGGTCAATTCTTGGTGTATATCGTCTTCTTTTGAATTTTCTTATTCCTTTTCTTCCTCCTTTTCACAGTATATGTAAAATAATTTCTTCTCAGCACACTTATGAATTTTAGTGTATTTTCTATAACAACTGTAAAAAATCCATTTTTCTCTTTTTCTTCCAAATGTTGTGGTGTCAACCTTGTAGGTTGTGGAAGGCTAGGAGAAGCAACACTTCCTTATTTAAAGTTGTAAGTGGTAGGCTTCCTTTTCTACATAATTTTTCTTTCAATTTTTATTGCAAACCTAAATGCATTCTCCATTGAATCGGGTTCCCATATACGAACCTCATATTGGATGTTATCCTTTAAAATCCCTATGAAGACACCAATCCTATGTTCCTATGGAATATCATTTACCCTTATATTCAATTTTTGGAAGTCCTCAATGTGCTATCATTTCCTCTATAAAAATTGACCAAGTTATAAGTGGTTTACGAGAACAAAGTCATTGATACTATACAAAATGATTGGGTTCTAAATATAAATTTGCAATGCATACCTTTTGTATGTGTTGCACTTTATGGAGATCAAAGTATTGCTCCATTTGTAGTATCCATGTTACTAGATCCTTGCCATAAAACTTCCTCATATCGATCTTTGGAATATGATGGTTATCCAATCCAACATTAGAGGCAATGAAATCATGATTAACATTGTTTTGGTTCTCATCATGAGTTTCATCTAATACCTTTTCTCCATTAGGAATAATTTTTTGTAGCAACTTTGTTAGGTCCCTATATTACTAATATAATCCCTTATTGTTGTTAGTGTAACCTCCTTATTGTTATTGTTGTACCCCTATAACCCCCATATTGTTATTATTGTGCCCTTACATTATTATTGTTAGGTCAGCTAGGATTACATTGTGGCCCCACTAGGATTACATTGTGGCCCCATGGACTCCTATATATAGAAAGGAGGTTTTGTCATTTATCCAATAATTGTTCATTCATGTAATGTATTGGAGGGTTCCCCCTTTAAGTGGCTTATTTCTAAGGTGTTTATATTTCTTTTCTTCTATTTTTGGAGCTGGTTTCGCAACATTTGGTATCAGAGATTTGGATTCTAGGGTTTCGCTGCTCCAAACAGGTCATCGTGGAATTTTCGCTATAAATTTTTTTCTACGAAGGTTCAGAAGCTGAATTTTTAGAGTACGAAGATGAAATCCCGAGGAACATCATCACAAAATTTCAGATCTTGGTTCACAATATATTCGGAGATATGATCTGTGGAATTTAAGGATTTTTGCAGGCTCCTAAATTTAACCTAAACAGGTCATCACAGAATTTTCACAATAAATTTTTTCTACAAAGGTTCAGAAGATGAAATTTTTAGAGCATGAAGTCGACATCCTAAGGAGTGTTGTCAAAACATTTTAGAGCTTGGTTGGCAATATTTTTGGAGATATGATCTATGGAAGTTAGGGCTTTGTCAGGCTTCCGGATTTCATCTCAAAGAGGTGATCGTGGGAAAATGTTCATAACTCTCTCTATGAGCATCAGATTTGGATTATGTAAATAGTGGCTGGAAGAAAATGGACTGTAGTTTCCTATATTTCAATTTCATAGCCGAAGGAGGAAGCAGTGACATGTGGCAAGTCGCACAAGTTCGCTCTACGGAACCATTCCATAATTAGGTCATTGTGGGAGATTGGACATAACATTGTCGTGAAGAATCCAAATCAGGTCAGACCTATGGAATTCGAAAGAGGATTCAGAGGGCTACCTCAGAGCCAAATTTCAGATATTGAAGATTCACATTCACAGAGATAATTCAGTTTCAATATCGAGCTCCTCAAAATCAAGAAAAAAGTGTGTATTTTTTTTTCCGAGTTGCATAAGTCTTGAGTAAAAATTTCAGTTTGAAGTGATTCCAAGTGCCTATTGAGCATATATTTCAGTATTGGGTTCTAAAATTCCCCCTAAAAAGAATTCAACACCCATTAAACCTTCAGAAGGCTCTACTATGACTCATGAAGATGAAGAAATGAAACACGAGATATCAAAATTACAAGAGCAAGTGCACCTATCGCAAAGAGCAAAAAAAAATGAAATGGAAGTTTTGAGGAAAGGCGTGGAAACTAAGATGGATGGTTTGAAGAAAGGCGTGGAAGCTAAGATGAATGGTTTGCAAGTTAAGATGGATGGCATGGAAGTTGGCATGGAAGCTAAGATGGATGACATGGAAGCTAAGATCGATAAAAAAATGGAAAACATGAAGAATGATCTAAAAGTAGACATCGAAGGTTTGAAAATGTTGATACAAGAAATGTTTCCTAATGGTGAAAAGATAGTAGCGGAAACTCATGATGAGAACAAAATAAATGTTAATCGTGATGTCATAAACTCTAATGTTGGATGGAAGAACCACCATATTCCAAAGATGGATATGAGGAAGTTTGATGGCAAGGATCCCATAACATGGATACTACAAATGGAGCAATATTTTGATCTCAATAATGTGCAAAACACACAAAAGGTATGCATTGCAACTTTAAATTTAGAACAAAATACATTTGTATGGTATCGATGGCTTTGCTCCTGTAAAAAAATTGTCGCTTGGTCAATTTTTACGGAGGAAATGATAGCACATTATGAGGATACAAAAAGAAACACCTTATTTAGCTAATTGATAAATCTAAAAAAAAATGGTTCAGTGGTGGAGCACATTGAGGACTTCCAAAAATTGAATATAATGGTAACAGATGTTCCAGAGGAACACAGGATTAATGTCTTCATAGGGACTTTAAAGGATAACATCCAACATGAAGTTCGTGTTTGGGAACCTGATTCATTGGAAAAGGCATTCAGGTTGGCAAGAAAAATTGAATGTAAAACTATAGCGACAAGGAAGCCTATCAATCACATATATAAAGATGGAAGTGTTGCTACTCCTAGACTTCCAGAACCTACAAGGTTGACACCACAACAATTGGAAGAGAAAAGAGCAAAAGGGCTTTGCTACAGTTGTGATAGCAAATACACTAAAGGTCATAAGTGTGCTGAGAAGAAATTATTTTACATATATTGTGAAGAGGAAGAAGAAAATGAACAAGAATCTTCAAAAGAAGAGGATATACACCAGGAAGCAACCCTAGAAGAAGAAGAAATGAGTATGACCATATCATGTAATGCATTGGCAGGAATTACCACTCCTCAACTCTCAAGATAGAAGGATGTATCAAGAAGAAAAAGGTAATAGTGTTGATTGATTCGGGTAGTACCCATAATTTTATTCATTGTAAGGTAGCCAAGGAATTGAATTGTTTCCTACACCCAGCACCAGAATGTCAAATGATGGTTTCAAATGGAGGAACTATAAATGGCTTAGGAAAATGCCATAATATTAAGCTAGCCATGGGGGAATATGTATTTAATAGTACAATTCTCTCCATCCAAATGAGAGGTGCTGATGTTGTACTAGGAGTACAATGGTTACAATATTTGGGGACGGTAGCATTTAATTTTCAAGAAATTTTCTTGAATTTTTTTTCGGAAGGAAAGGAAATCGAATTACGGGGTATCGTAGGGAAGCCATGAAAGATAATAAGCTCTAATGTCATGACAAAGCTTCCGAAGAAATAAAAACGAGGCGTAATTGCACAATTATGCTCACTAGAAGTTTCTGTTAGCCACCTATAAAATTGGTTATACCAAAAGGTGACTAAATCATTTTTGGAGCCTTCAAGGAACAAATTTTACTGCTAAAAAGTGTTGGCTCTTGAATACTCTTGAAGGCCTCATGCCTCTGTCCAAATCTTCACTGTTGTGCTCATTTTTTCACTCAGAAATTCTGTTGATTTTATGAGAAAGAACTGCTGCAAAATCCCCTTGTCTCCCCTCCCCCACTCAGAAAATAACCTGCATTTTTACTGTCTTTTTCCCCATCATTCTCCTCTGATTTCCATTTTTTCTCATTTTCCCTTCATAAAATCCACTTTGAAGAGTTTAAACTCCTTTTTGGACTCTGCCAAAAACCTCAAATCCTTTTGAAAACCATTGAAAATCCATAAAAAATGCCTTTTTTTGTATTACAGACTTGAGCCCCCTTGGGATAAGCCTAAACCACTTCCCCTCCACGTGCCCACAACCTAGAACCAGGTGCTAGACCCGAAGCGCAATCGCATCAGAGAAATTCACAATGGGTTGATTGAAATACCGCATCAAAAATTCTGATGCGATTGAGTCCCTTTATTGAGACTCTGCCCCCTCCGCTTTCATTCCATACAACCTACACCCCGGGACCAAGTGTTGAAGTCCCGAAGTGCTTAATCGCATCAGGGATTTTTACAATGGGTTGATTGAAAAGCCTTACTCCGAAGTTCCAATGCGATTGGCCCTTTGTTATATAACACCCTGGGCCTATTATTGTTCCATATAACTAAAGGCCCCGCAGACGGGCGCCTAACCATGTTATATATATTTTTCGCCCTGATCCACCAAAAACTTTGTATTATACTAAAACTTTGGGTTTTTCATGCATTATGAAGGGTTTCCGCCGGTTCACTTTAAAAGAAATCCCCGTCGTTGGTCATAAGCCGATCAAACGGCCCGCGCTCAATCGCATTGTAACATTTTCATTGAGCGCATTCAACATAATTCCCCCTCTGATCACTGATTTCCAATTTATTCTTCGCCGTCCATCTGATCTACAGATTGAGGGTTAGCGCTTAATCGCATCAGCGTTTTCCATCGCGTGCTTATCCTCTCCCCACCGATTGCGATCCTCTGATTGAATTTGGACTGTCCACGTGTCCAGATCGGATGGCCCAAATCTTTCCAGCATGTTTTTATCACCCTCCGCCTTCCACCAAGAGGATTTTAACACGTAATACCAACCGTTGATCTCTGCGCGATCAACGGTTCTGTCTTATTCTCTTCCGCCTCTCTCCTTTTGACTATCTCTAATGAATCCTGACCGTTGGATGATGCCATCCAACAGTTGCACTCCTCCCCTCACCCTCTACAGTAGTAAAACCCAAAAATGTAGGATTTCTTAATTGGTTTCATGTTTTGCAGGTGATTAATGGTTTTCCATTATAAATGGAAGAAAAATCCGAAGGCTGGGAATGACGATTCTCGTGCCTTGATTCATCAAAGGGAACAATTTTCTCAGCTCAAATTCTACGTCTCGTCAATGTTTCATGAGGCATTGATGCCATATGAGCCCTGTGCGGCCTGCACATCAACAAGACACAGCAATGCATAGAAGAAGCAAAGAGTATCAGTGTTAAAAGATCTAAGCCAAAGCAAAAACTCATGTTTGAAGGATTAACACGCATATTTAGCAAATTGAAATCCTAAAACCATGGATAAAAATGTCATGAAGACTGGAAGACACAGGATAAGCCTGATCAGACCTAAAACACAGATCTCAAGTAAATTAAAGGTGTTTTAGGAAGAGACGAAGACATCTGTCGATCCGAGAAAGCCTCCACCACTTGAAGCAGACGCCAATCGAACCCTCTCCACCTCCTAAAGGCACCTGCAGCCTCAAAGAAATCAAAGAATGCATAATCACTATCTGAATAAGAGGTGTTCGCCCGAAGACAGCCGAACAGTTAATACAAATCAAAGATCTTATCTCTAATTGTCGGTAAAACTATTTTAAATATTAAGAACAGCCCAGAAGTGAATCTTTTCGATCATTAGGCCTTAGGAGAGCAAAAACAGAGTTACTTCAACATGACACCAAGCCTCAAAAGTCAAAGAAGGCTCTCACCGAGCTTAATTCATAAATGCACATCAATTTAATACAGACAGGTCATCTGTAAATCGCTTCATCGAGCCCCTCAAAGGCCGAGGAGTCATTAGTCTGTATTAATTGATCCAGGAGATCTTTTATCAGATCCCACCTCCTCTTTCTTCTATAAATACTTCTGTAGAAGATGAGAAAATGTTGGTCTCTGGACATCTAATTGCATGTAATAGTTTTCTGAAGCTACTGATGCCCTGTGTGCAACTTGAACATACAAAGATGATATAGAAGTTTGAAGTTGTAGAGACCTACCGTGCTGATTGTAACTGGTTTGAACATCAAATATAAGCTGTTGATTTATGTTAATGGTGATGTGTTCCCCACTGTCAATAGTTATTTTCGTTAATTTTTTCACTGTGTCTACTTTCTCTGATAAAGAGCAGCAACCATAGAGCTAGGATTTACTATCAACACTACCCTACTCTTACTGAAAGCTTTACTTCTATGTTTTCTTCATTCAAACGTTCTCTTTGAAGAGTATATTAAAGCAGGTTGGTTTAAAAGCACTTGCCTGATATAGATTTCTCTTTGTGTTTATCATATGTGTTTTCATTTATAATATGATGAAAGCAGGATAGTTTAGAAGCACTTACTTGATCTTAAGTTGTTCGACTATTTTTAAATGTTTTCTAACTGAAATTACTTCAATGCAAGCTAGTTTAAAAGCACTTACCTGATTTCAAAATACTTTTATGTTTTTCCTTAAGTACATGCCGAAAGCAATATAGTTTGAAAGCACTTACTTGATCTTAGGTTGTTCACTGTTATTCATTTGTTTTGCTCTCCATTTCGTATCTGTTTCATTCCATAAAATCAACTTAAGAGATCCTGTTGAAATAAGTGACTTGCCCCATTGATCCTTCTTGAACCTTGTTGTCCAATTAAAATCCTCCTATGACTCCATAGCCCAATGGGTTAAACTGTTTTTGTCTTTTTTTGTCAGTCGAATTCTTCCTTCACTTGCATGCATCTTCACCCTTTATTTTGAACTTCCTTCACCTTCATTATGTCTTTGCCCAACCCAAAAACAAACAAACAAAAACCATACTCTTTATAACTAGCCTAATATCATAACCCAAACCCTTAAAGATAAATCCAATCTTTGTACTTATTGGAGAGATCCCTCTCTGGATTCAGGAGGGCTAGATCCTTGAATCCCAAAGCGGTTTGATGTTGTCTTATCTTTTGGTCTTGCCAATCTGGCCAAAACATAGGAACCCCAACATAATGGCGACCATACTGGGGCACTTTTTGAGTTCATAGTTGCTTGGCCAGCTTTTATAAACTCCTTAGCTTCTCATACAATCACATAAAATCGAAAAACCCAAAAATATTTCAGACTGGTATTCAATAAACAAGGTAGTGTACCATAAAACCTTTTACCTCCAAACGAGCTAAAAACTTCCACTTGGCGACTCCATAATCCTACAGACCTTAGGAATCCACTAGCAGGATCCGTAATCATTATAAAATCATTCAAAATCAGTAAGAGGGCTTTGGATTGAAGTTTTCTAGAAAAATATCAGTTAAACCTCTCAAAGATTGTCATATCTAGTTAACATCTTTCTTGTTTAGTTGGGTCTGAAAAACACAGCATAGTGGCTCCTAGAAAGGTTCATACTAGAGCTTACCCTAACCCAAACCCACTTGAAATGGTTGCTAACCCCGAAAGTTTACTTAGGAAGTCTCCTAAGATAAAATTTTCAACTGCTTTCAAATCACCCTTGAGAGCTAATTCAGTTCCTGAAAATCTTGCAGCTCTACAACAATCACAAGTATATCTAAGAAATCCATTTAGAACACGGTCACTCGACGATTTAGATCAGCTAGATTCAGAGTCTTCACCTTCGTCCCCGGAACAAAGTAAACATCCTGGTAGTAGAGAAACTAAACCACCTGTTGGGTCTCAATCTAGTCTCCTAAACTGAGCTCATTTAATTGTCAACCAGGATTTGTAAACTGCTGAAGTGAAGTGTACCATATGTACCTAGGTGCTTGTTTCCTAGTGCGTTGTGTGTAGTGTGTTGTGATGTTTTTGGTCTTTTATGTTGATTTCTGATGTTTTTGGTCTTTTGGTGTTTTATGTTCACAATGAAACTGCCTAGAAAACTAATGGAAAGGAATTGGTGGTCAAAACACAGTTGAGCCTAATGTATGGAATGGAAAATGCAATTGGAAACACTGAAGCAAAATCTGAACTATGACTAAATAGAAACAAAAGCTTGATAATGACTTCTTAGGCAAATGACACAAACTGAAACTTGAAAAATGATCACTAAATATGCAAATCCTCTAACTAAGCAGTTAAACACTAATCTTATCATGATGCAACATTTGGTTCTAAGCTCATCTATTCCATGACTAATTCCTAGTTCTATTCTGCAATTTAATTGAATGTCACAGAACCTATACTCAAAGAGTTATTGGTTTCTTTTCAAAGTAGTTCTTTTGAGGAAGAGCTCTGTTTATAAAATGATGAGGAAATTACAGAGAGATTTCAGACCTTATAGTAATGTTGTCTTCTGTTCCTATGGATATAGATCATTTGTAGTTTTTAGAACAAGAAGATGTTTGTGAATAATGAAGGCTGTCTTGTTAATCCTAACAACTAAAGTAATCTATTGTGCAAAGGATGACAATGTGAATATGAGATGCAAGTGCAGTGAGTTAATCTAAGAATGAACCTAAGATGCCACTAAAATAGAACAATGCTGAACTATAAGTCATCATCAAAACTTGAAACAAAGTAACTGAACATGAATTAAATGCAAATGAAACTCCGGAGCATTCTAACTAACATGCATTATTCTATGAAGTTACACAATCTGTTTGTTCATCATCAGTGATATTTTGGAAGAGTTCCTTCTTTTGGAAGGGGTAGAACAATTCTGACTGTGTAATTGTATGCAATTGAAAGCAAATGAACTGAAAGCAAATGAAAAACTAAGTTATCACATCCATACCCTACTTGTCATTATGATGTCTTGGGCAAGCGTTTAAGAGCAAGATCAGAGATGATACTTAGTACACACACACAACTAAATCATTCATTATCACGGTCATGTCTTGAAATTCTTAAGGATGTCTTGGAAGAGTTTCTTCTTGTGGAAGAGTGATGAGAACAAGTGTAACTGTGATAGTGAATAGTAAAAGTTATAACTAAATCCTACAGTACCATAGCTATTCATCATTCATCATTATAATCTGTTGGAAGAGTGTCTTCTTGTGGAAGAGCTGGAATGAATATAACTACAGTAGCTAGTTAAAACAACTATGAATTCAACTCCTAATTCTACAATACCATAGTCATTCAGCATTCATCATTTTAATCTGTTGGAAGAGTGTCTTCTTGTGGAAGAGCTAGAATGAATACGACTACAGTAGCTAAAACAAAACAACTACCAATTCAAATGCAAAACGTAAAGGCAACTAGGAAAACTTATCTAATTTACGCAAAAGAAATCCGTGCAAGAGGCAGGGGCCCTCTACCACTTGACGACATTCAACTCCAAATTAAATCACACCTTCAAAATAACTTTGTCTGCTCCATTAACGATGCAATAGTTTGAACATAACACTCTGCGTCTTCAAGGACGTAACACAGAGTTTAAACAAAATCTAGCAGCAAATATAACATAAAATCTCTAACATAGCTCTCGGTCTCCCAAGAGTTTATAAAGCAAATGCACGTAACAATAATTACAACAATTTAGGAACAATGTCTTTCCTTATCCAAATCACGTTAGAACTCTTTGAAGTGGTTGCGTGAAGAAGAAAAGACATCTGGACTGAGACAATCCTAGTAGGAGTCTTCCTTCACAAATGTGTTCCCACGTGCATAACCGTACCCAGAATCCATTTCCTCCTCCATGATGAGCAACGAACCATGTAGACACGACGTGGATCATGCCCATATGCGGTTTTCCTCAAGAGGCCACCTGGAACATACTCAAACATGAAGGTAGCTGCAGAATTGCCGGTTAGCTACGGAATGTCTGCATTCTGCAGCTAGTTCCGGTCAAAATGCTTAACAATGGCAAAAATCACAAAATTCAACAAGTCTGTCATGTAAACCATTCTAGAAGTAATCTTAACTATATTTATTGATCAATTGGGTTTAAGATAGAAATGGACAAGGGAAAATGAGGTAAAATGAGGTGAAGGAAAGCACAATTTTGAGGCTCAACATACCCCCACTGTTGTCTCTTTGCATGTCCTCATGCAAATTATCCTATGAATTCAGAGGCTTCTGCAAGGACATCTAATCCCCTTCTTCTCCTTTGTCTGGAAGCTAGAGGTCTTCTGCGTTTCCTGATAACAAGTTTGAACCTGAGGTTGGTGAGTGCTCTGATTAGCTTTTTGTTCCTTGTCTTCAACTTCTCATTGGTCCTCTCCACTTTGTCTATATGCAGGGATAAGGTTGAGTTCATATCAATCTTGAGCTTGATTTGATCTTTGAGAATTTCATTCTCATTTTTGATGTGTCTATTCAGCAATTCCAACTCATATCTATCCCTCCTTAATATATCTATTTCAGACAGTGGAGGACTGGGGGTTCTCTCTCTACTTTCTGAAGCTGTCCTCTCTAAGGTTTCCACATAGTCATAAATTTCCTGTTGAGCAGGATCAATTTCAGGGGTTCCTTCATAAAAATCCTCTTCATCATCCTCTTCAATGGGTGTTTCTTCATCTTCAATATTGATTACCCCTGTTTGTTTGATTGGTGTTTTCTTCAGTTTTCCCTTTAATCTGTGGCTTCTCCTAGGCTGAGAGGATCCCTCTCCTTTCTCTGTGACAGATTCCTTGATTATCTTTTCTTCCTTAAGTTGCCTCTTGATTCGAGTCAACTTCTCAAAAATGATTTCCTCACTGCTCTCTTGGACTGGTTTGTCAATTTCAACTTTTGAAGCCCTCCATTTCCTACTTCTCTTTGTAGGCTGTGGTTCAGGTGATGGTTCTTTTGCTTCTTCAAAATGATTTCTTATTAAGAAATCATTCCATGTATCATTTGTTTTAGATAGATGATGTTCAATCAAGATTTTGATTAAACCATGATGATACAGGGTTGTCTCTAAAAATTGAACTCTTCTCTGAACACAGGAAGCCATCTTCTTCAGACTTTGAAGCAAGAAATATGGTAGGTTTAAGTCTTCTCCCAGAAAATGCATCATTAGTCTGATGTGGTAGACATAAAATGTCCCATATCTACCCTCACATGTAACAAATTTTTGTAAAAGAAGTAGTATGTTTCTCCATTTGTTTTTCAATGCAGAACTGGGAATTCCTTTCTTGAATACACTAACATCCATATTTGGTGATTTTAAAATTTGTTTCCTGGAGTCATTGTGGAATTCTCTATTTTTAAACCATCTCTCTCCAGTTCTGAGCAATCCTGTAGCCTCTGCAATAAAAACTTCAGTGACAGTAAACTTAACATCCCCTACTTTAACTTCGGTTCCTTGAAATGCTCTTGCAAATGTTTTAGTGACTTCCTTATGGAAGCCATTAAATTTTTCCAAAAATTGAAGCCATCCTATTTTTTGTAACATTTCTTTGCATTGTGGGTAACCTTCTAAATATTTTGAACCCACAGGTTCAGTCCTTACGATGAAACCCGTGATTTTTTTCAATATCAAATTAACACTCTTCTCTACCCACAAAACAATGACTTTCACTTTCGGATTAAAATGGCTTCAAGCTCTAAATGAAAATGGCTTCAATTTTAGAATGACATACCTCTAATTTATAGTAGCAACAGCTTCAAAACCTCTGGCTGATATGCTTTTGTTTGATCATGAAAGCAGTTTTAAATTTCGAACTGATATGTCTTTGATAGACAGTGGGAGATGGCTTCAAATTTCTTTTTGTGCAATACCTCTGGCTCTTAGTAGCAAATGGTTTCAGTTTTAATACTGCAACACCTCTGTCTTTGGTAACAAAAAGACTTCAAACTCAATTCACTGAAAACACCTCTGTCTCTAGTAGCAAAAGAATTCAATTTTAACACCTCTGTCTTTTGGTAATAAAAGACTTTAAACTCTACACGGCTACAATTCTGTGTTGATAGTGAAAATGCTTCAGACTCCGTCCACAGTGATATTTTATCTTCCCACAGTGATATTTTATCTGCCCACGGAATCAAGTGGCTTGAGTCCTCACACTGTTATACTTCCAAATTTACCTCTTTTGCTCTGCTCTGCGTTTACAATGCTCAATGCTATTCAAACTGATATCCTTTAGCTCTGCTCCTGGTGGTAATAATATCTCTGTCTTCGGAATGGAATGCCGGCTACGGAATGAAGTTATGGCAAATGGTCACGGAATAGAGTAGTGGAGTGAGGTGGAGGGATTGTATTAATGATTGAGGAGACGGCGGAGGATTTTACGACGGCAGAGGGAATCATAATCATTAAATAACTTGGTTAAGAGATGTGGGAAATTCAAATGCTTTGGTCATTTCACCGCTTAAATGCTACCGGATATGAAATTTGAAATGGAATATTTTAATACAAAGTCTGTAGAGGGTTTGTTGGTGTTTGATCAATAAAAACAATTAAAACAACCTTTCGAATAATCCACAACTAAACTATGCTAAACTTTTATGAAATGCCATCGTAATTTAAATTTGTTACCTCTGCCCTTTATTTGATTTTTTTTTTGTAGCCTTTATCTTCTCTGCTCATCTCTGGAGGAGTCTTCATAATTTTCTTGATGCTTTTGATTCATGAATATACTGGGTCACTTTGTTGTAATTCTTATGTCTGCTAGTTGATGCCTTCATGATTTGTAGCTGCAGAAAGACTGTCGGGCTGCAGAAAGGCTGATCAGCTGCAGAATGTCCACTGAGCTGCAGAATGTTCCTGTAGAACACTTTAATCATGAAAATGAAATGTTTTTGGAGTATGGGTGAAATGTTATGTGGTATGAATGAAAATGGATGATGGATTATGATATGTATGAAGTGGATAATGGAATAAAATGGATTCAGTTCATGAAATGGAATGAAGGAACATAAGGGATGTACTGCAATTCATGGCATATTTTTATTCACTTACAACAAGATATCAAATTCTGTATTTTGACATGAAAATGAGATGGATGGAAGATGGAATGAGATGAATGAAATGTGGAATGGAGTGAAATATGAATGATGGATGAGATGGGGTATGGATGAATAAGTGGATGGAGTGAAATGAAATGAAATGAATCATAAGCACTATGGAACTGAACTTATGATTTTTGTAACAGCTGCTTGTAAAAAACAAAAATGGGAAAAGTTAGAGTGTGAGAGAGACTCTGATTTTCACCCTATCTTTTCTGTATAAACATGCCAATCAATGATTGGTTTTCATGTTTATACCCTTATTATTATTATTATTATTTTTTTTTTTTTTTCAAAAGAGAAATGCTTCAGAAAATTTAATCAAGTTGATGAAGAAGAGAGACTCTTCTTCATTAACTTCACATCCTTGTCTCCTTGGAACTTCTTGACAAACTCTTCTCTTGAGAGTGGCTTGTGGTATAGCTTCAGTCTGTGGCCATTCACAAGAAAAGTGACCTCCTCTTCATCTATAGTTCTGATTTTTACTGCCCCATTATCAAAAATTCGAACAATTTCATATGGCCAAAGCCAATGTGTCTGAAATTTCCCTTGAAAATCCTTGAATTTTGAATCAAACAAGAGAGCCCAATCACCCTCTTTAAATTTCTTCTCCTTGATGTACTTGTCATGCCATCTAGCCCTTTGCTGTTGGACTAGACTTGTTTTCTGAACTGCATCTTATCTGATCTCATCCAATTCATTAATTTGCTCCAGTCTATGCTTTTGTGCCTCTGTTAGATCAAGTGTTGGGAAAAATACTGAGAGGGGGGGGTGAATCAGTATTTACTGCATATTCAAAACTTTCACTTTTTCTTGCTTCTAAAACGCATACGCTACTTTCCTGAACCAGACTTGCGTATATACGTGGATACCCTTTACTAAACTTGCGTATACCCAGATATCTATTTAGGTCATTAATTCTTCACTTAAATCATTCCTTCATTTATTCATCAGATATTCAATAAGCAGTAAACATGTGCAGTAAGAACAGAATAAATCATCACACATAGCATCACACATGAACACCAGGATTTTTAGGTGGAAACCCAAGTCGGGAGAAAACCACCGCTGCAGTTGCTCAGCCTTCAATATTTTATTATAGAGAAAACATATTACAACATATGTGCTGGCGCAGACTTGACCAGCACGCAGGCACCCACCTGCGCTCGTTTACCAGCCTCTCCTGGAAGGGAGCTACGACCCCCCGACTCGTTTACCAGCCTCTCCTGGAAGGGAGCTACGACCCCCCGATCTCGTTTACCAGCCTCACCTGGAAGGGAGCTACGACCCCCCGATCTCGTTTACCAGCCTCACCTGGAAGGGAGCTACAACCCCCTGACTGAAGGCTACAACCTTCAGCACCACCTTGGACCACGTTTCATCAATTTTCACACTGGATCCAACCTCTTCAATAGAACACAACTTGCAGACCGCAATTCATCATATTTCCAGACGGAACCCTTTCCATATTTTTAAGCACGAACATACATCATCAACAGATACATATCAACACAGATCAGATAGCAGAAGCAGAACAGATCAGATATTTCATACCCCTTGCTTCAGCAAGCCCTAGTTTGCATACGCGCTTTCCCTTCACTGATGTTGCGTGTATACGCGCTTCCGTCCATACAAACCAGCGTATAACTCAGTGTATATTTTATTGCGCATACGCGCTTTCTCTTCGCTGAAGCTGCGTATATATGCGCTTCCTCCGCGTTGAAGTAGCGTATAGATCTTCAATTATTATAGAACAGGATACTTCTTCAGATCAGATATTCAGTTCAGATTTACCCTTTCACTTCAAACAGATGTTCGCCTAGATGTTCGCCTCATCATAGATCTAAGCCTTCCATAACCAGATCTAGTAGATACATTTCAGATCTAGATCCCTTTCTTCATCATTGGTGCATCATCCAATCAGATTTATCTTCAAGTGTAACCCTTTCATTCAGATCTACTTCAGAGAGAAGTATTCATTCAAGCTCAGACATCTTGCACCCACACCCATTTTGTGCATAATGAATTTCTTCTCCTTTTATATGATTATCCTTTTTCAATACCATGAGCCCCTTTTTCAATACCATGGACCAAAACAATACCATAAGCCCAAAACTACCTAGACGGGGTCAATTAGGCGGATCATTACCCAATACTATGGGTCAATACCATGGTGGTTACCCTTGGATTTGCACTTTTTGAGCGCTTTAGCCCATACGCGACTTGTAACGTTCCTTTCCACGTGCATACGCGACTTCCCCTAGGCCAATCCGCGTATACCAAGAGACATGCTCTTTTTCATCATTCTCTGAGTACATTCTGAAATCCTTTCTTCATTGCCTTATGTAAATACTGTAGATACATCAGATTTCCTTCATCAAGGACATATTCTATCAAACACAACTTCATCAAGTAAGTTGTCATCATCTTCATCAAGTGGGTTTCCTTTCAAGTACAACACTCAACATCATATCATCAACAATCATCATATCACTTCAGATTTACATCATTTAACAAGTCCATCAAGTCAAGCATAACTTCATCGGGTGGAGTGCCATCAAGGACAATACATGTCAACAGTCGCACGTCTTCATCTTCATTCAGTGGGTTGCCATCAAGGACAACACTCTGCATCATATTTCCAACAATCTCCCCCTTTGGACTTGATGGCAACCACGATGGTGTTTGGTTACCACAACAGATAGATACCATGTCACTCTTCCAAATATGTCACATCATTACCTTCTCTTTATTCAAACACCATGTCACTCTCCCCCTTTGACATCAAGGGCAAAGGGCGGATCAAAAACCAACATTCTCCCCCTTTTCTCCTCATGTGGAAGAAACAGTCTGCAGATCTGATATGTGCTGAAGTGGCCAAGCTCCCCCTGAGTCCATGCTGAATCTTCAAACATATTTGTCAATGAAGTACATGACTCTATAAAATTTCTATCACCAAAGACTCATACTTACATCAAATATCCAACCAAGTGGATTTACATATAAGACTCAAGTACCCAACCAAGTGGGTTTACAAAATTTGACTCAGCTACCCAACCAAGTGGGTTTACAAAAATGACAAGTCCTTACATGACTGAATATTACAATTTTTACATCATGGGTCTCAACAAGACCTTTTCACCAAAAAAAAAAAAAATATGACCATTTATGACCAACACCAGAAAGTCCTCAAGAAAGAGGACATATTTCAGAACCATAATAATGCCAACACTGCATTATAGTCAGCAAAGCTAATGCTCCCCCTGAATCTGTGCAACCATGCATCCTTTTCATATGACTTAGGCTCCCCCTTAGTTTGTGCAACCTGAACATTTTCACCAACAAATCATCAAGGCATCTTCATCAAAACATTAGAAACAGATTTATGAGAACTGGAACACCACCAGAGATACCAAACAGCACTGCAGCTGTGCTGAAGAGAGCTGAACCAGCCAAGAATTGTCAGAAACCAACCATACGCGGTTTTATGTGCAGTAACTAGCGTACATACGCGACTATGTTTCAGGAAACCCGCGTATCCTAAGACACCTTCTAAATTTCAACCAGATCTGATTCTTTGTAAGGCAAAGACGGTGTTCAGCTTCTTTCTGAGATATTTGACTGCTTCCCTGGACTACAGATATAACAGAATAGTGTAGTTGTGTCTTCAAGCGTCATCCATTGGTTGTAGCATAAGCCCATTAGTAACTAAGCCTTCGGATCCTTTGCATCATCAATACATTCTTTCCAAAAGAGATTATCATATCAGAACAGCATCTTCAGATATGTGTCAAGCAATCATCCATGTGGTCCAAAATCACCATGATCTTCAAGAGGTAACATGAAGTAACATATGTAGGCAAAAGATCTCAACCATAGCAACCAAACTCTATATGATCTGAAACAAATGATATCCAACTCATCCACACAAAGATACTTATCAGTAACTAGGGCTCAAAATCTTATCATAATAATCCATGTACCAAATCATCATCATTTGAGCATGAGTATCACCAAGACCAAAGAATAAGCAGTCATATTTCCAACAATGCAACCATTAGAATTCAACCTGCTACTCCCCCTAAACCAGTTCTTCTTCCTTAACTTCTGCAATCTGAGATACCTTCAACAGCAAGTCATCAATAACAATCTCTGCATGATCTGTCCTCATCTCTGAACTATAAGACTTTCATCTCAACAATGAATGCTCTTCATCATAAAGCAACCAGGCTTCATCCAGAATATTCAACACAAGAACCCATGCATCATTTCATTATCATGAGTATAACTAGAATGATGCTAACAGTGCAATCATCAGCAGTCAGACTGATGCTCCTCCTGGACCTCTGCTTCAGATCTTCAGCTATCAGATAATTTTTCTTATCATCAATGCATACGCGACTGCGTCTTCTGGAACTCGCGTGTATACACGACTTTGGTTAATGGAACCTGCGTATGGAAAGTGAAGCATAGAAAATTTCCATCTTCCTTCATTTCTTCCAGAGCTTGTACCTCCTGTACCTGTCCTTTCCACATCAGATGCGCTGTCAGAAGTAAACATAACCAGTATAATCATATCAACCATGAGAGTCATCATGCATTGCTCCTCTTGTGACGATACATTACTAGATCTCATAATGTATCTCACATCATTCCTGCAGTCAACAAGAAAAGTCAGCTTCAGAAGCGGATGACTGCAGTAGGGTCATAATTCCCTACGTTTCTGATCGGTCCTTCATCTTGAATTGAGTGTTTTCTTCAAGAAAATCATTGTTTTCTAGAGCATCAGCAAAAACATCCTTTTCTTCTCTAGATTGTTTCTTATTCCATCCCTCCATCTTCTTCCAGATTTGTTTTCTATTTGTGTGCTGAAATTTCTCATATCTGTTCGACCTGCATTCCTTGCTTATATGTCCATACTTGTTACAAGAATAACATCTCATGTGTCCAGAAAAATAAGCATAAGAATCATAATGAGTATTTCTATTCTTCCTCCTTTTACAACCAGCTGCTTTGTGTCCATACTTGTTACATGAAAAACAATATCCCTTGAAGAAACCAGAGTACCTTTCTATGTAGGAACTGTTTGTTTGAGGCTGAAATGATCTGCTCCTGCAATTTGCTGCAACATGCCCATAATTATGACATTTAAAACATTCAACATTCTTGAATGAATTCCTTTGAGAATTCATGATTGTTGGTTGATCTTTTGTCTCTTTCAACACTTCAGGTTTTGCATTGACATTCTCTGAATTTTTGGGACTTCCTTGTGAGCTAGATTCTCCTTTAACAGTTTCATGGAAACCAAGACCAAGTTTGATAGCAGGAGACCTTTGATTACTCAGAATATTGTCCAAAATATTAGTACTATCTTGAAACCTCAAAAGTTTAACCTTCTCTTCTAATTTACCTTTGAGAATGTTTACCTCAACCTCCAAGGCTTGACATTGCTTTGTCATGCTTTCTTCTTTTCTTCTTCCATCTTCAACTTGATCCTTCAGATTTAGAATCTCTTCTTTCAACCAATCTTCATTTCTTTCACAAGTTTGTTGCAGCTCTTCATTCTTCTTGTTTGATTTTTCCAGATCTTCTTTGAGAGAGATAATTTCTGCTTCAAAGCCTTCCTTTTCAAAGGATTGTAGAGGTTCCTTATTCTCCTTACTTGATGCTTCTAGCTCTGCTTGCAGAAAGATGATAGCAACTTCAAGTCCTTCATTCTTCTTGCTTGATTTTTCCAGATCTGCTTCTAGATCTTTAATTCGATTGGATGCATAAGTATGAAACCTTTGATACTTGTCCACCTGTTCATTTAGCATTTCTATTTGATCTTTCATTTGTGAGATCATCTCTTTATAGATAGTTTCTTGCTTATTGTATGAAATTTCTAGTTCTTCTTCTTTAATCTTGAGAGCTTCTTCTAGATCCACAACTTTACTTTCACTATCTTTACTATTGTTTGCACAAAGAAGAGTATTACAAGTGGCCTTCTCCTTTTTCTTCTTTGCCATGAGTGCTTGTAGATCTTCGTCAGAGTCTGTTTCATCTTCTTCAATTTTTGCTATACATGATTTCTGAGATATCTCCTTTCCTCGAGTAACCTTCTTCTTTTGCTTCTTAGCCATGAGCACTTTTAGATCTTGGTCAGAAACTTCTTCATCTTCACTGGACACTTCATCATCATCTTCTTTTGCATAATAACTATTTCTCTTTTCAAATTGTTTCCCTTTACCATGCTTTTCTCTATAAGGACATTTAGCAGCATAATGACCAACTTTTCCACACTCAAAACATTTGAAGGGAAGCTTACCTTTGAATCTTCCAGTACCTAGTTAGAGCTTTCTCACGAAATTCGCTTCTTCTTCATCGGATATATAGCTGGATTCTTTGACAACTTCCTTTTCCTTTCCTTTTGTAGATGCCTTAAAAGCAGCTTCTCTTACTTGAGAAGGACCTCCTTGTCTCATTTCAAAGCAGTCAGAGTACCATGTAATTGAACAATAGTAAGCGATTGCAGATCTTGCCTTTCTTCAATAGCTGAAACTTTAGAGTCAAATTTTGAAGTCAAAGATCTTAAGACCTTTTCTACCGGAGTAGTATCAGCCATGGTTTCAAACAAATTTCTCATCCGATTTACAATATCATCTAGACGAAGAAAGAAACTGGCAACACTTTCATCACTATGCATCTTCAAATTTTCATATTCAATTCTAAGAGATTGGAGTTTTGCACTTTTTACCTTTGTGTCTCCTTCATAGCTTAGAATGATTTTGTCCCATATGTCCTTTGCCGAATGTAGCTGCATCACTTTAGCAAATTCTGATTCAGACATGCTTCCCAATAAGTCATTCACTGCTTTGGCATTGATTTCATACTTCTTTCTTTCAGCTGCATCAGTAGGAATACTTGCCGGGTATTGATAACCTTCTTCCACGATTGCCCATACATCTGCACCAAGACTTTGCAGATATGCTTTTGTTCATACCTTCCAGAATATCAGGTTGCTTCCATTGAATAGAGGTGGCTTTATAGACATTACTCCTTCTTGACTTCCCATTGCGACGGATCTCCTTTAAGCGATCAAGCTTCTGCACAAGGACCCGCTTTGATACCAATTGTTGGGAAAAATACTGAGAGGGGGGGGTGAATCAGTATTTACTGCATATTCAAAACTTTCACTTTTTCTTGCTTCTAAAACGCATACGCTACTTTCCTGAACCAGACTTGCGTATATACGCGGATACCCTTTACTAAACTTGCGTATACCCAGATATCTATTTAGGTCATTAATTCTTCACTTAAATCATTCCTTCATTTATTCATCAGATATTCAATAAGTAGTAAACATGTGCAGTAAGAACAGAATAAATCATCACACATAGCATCACACATGAACACCAGGATTTTTAGGTGGAAACCCAAGTCGGGAGAAAACCACCGCTGCAGTTGCTCAGCCTTCAATATTTTATTATAGAGAAAACATATTACAACATATGTCCTGGCGCAGACTTGACCAGCACGCAGGCACCCACCTGCGCTCGTTTACCAGCCTCTCCTGGAAGGCTCAACCTGACGTTTGACCTCTCACGGAGAACTCTGTTTGATCTCGTTTACCGGCCACTCACCTGGAAGGAGCTACGACCCCCGATCTCGTTTACCGGCCTCACACACAGAGGAGCACACGACCCCACATTGAAGGCTACAACCACCAGGCACCACCTTGGACCACGTTTCATCAATTTTCACACTGGATCCAACCACTTCAATAGAACACAACTTGCAGACCGCAATTCATCATATTTCCAGACGGAACCCTTTCCATATTTTTAAGCACGAACATACATCATCAACAGATACATATCAACACAGATCAGATAGCAGAAACACAGCAGAACAGATCAGATATTTCATACCCCTTACTTCAGCAAGCCCTAGTTTGCATACGCGCTTTCCCTTCACTGATGTCGCGTGTATACGCGCTTCCGTCCATACAAACCAGCGTATAACTCAGTGTATATTTTATTGCGCATACGCGCTTTCTCTTCGCTGAAGCTGCGTATATACGCGCTTCCTCCGCGTTGAAGTAGCGTATAGATCTTCAATTATTATAGAGCAGGATACTTCTTCAGATCAGATATTCAGTTCATATCTACCCTTTTTCTTCAGACAGATGTTCGCCTTGATGCTCGCCTCATCACAGATCTAAGCCTTCCCTAATCAGATCTAACAAATACAAGAGAAATTCAGATCTAGATCCCCTTCTTCATCATTGGTGCATCATACAATCAGATTTATCATTCAAGTGTAACCCTTTCCATTCAGATATACTTTAGAGAGAAGTATTCATTCAAGCTCAGACATCTTGCACCCACACTCATGATTTTCACAATGAATTTCTTCTCCTTATATAGGTTTATCCTTTTTCAATACCATGAGCCCCTTTTTCAATACCATGGGCCAAAGCAATACCATGAGCCCAAAACAACCTGGACGGGGTCAATTAGGTGGATCATTACCCAATACAATGGGTCAATACCATGGTGGTTACCCCTGGTTTTGCACTTTTTGAGCGCTTTTGCCCATACGCGACTTGGCACGTTCTTTTCCGCGTGCATACGCGACTTCCCCTAGGCCAATCCGCGTATACCAAGAGACATATTCTTTTTCATCATACTTTGAGTACATTCTAAAATCCTTTCTTCATTGCCTTCTGTACACACTGTAGAAACATCATATTTCCTTTATCAGGAACATATTCTTTTCAAGCACAACTTCATCAAGTTGTCATCATCTTCATCAGGTGGGTTGCCTTTCAAGATCAACACACATTATATCATCAACAATCATCATATCACTTCAGATTTACATCATTTAACAAGTCCATCAAGTCAAGCATAACTTCATCAGGTGGAGTGCCATCAAGGACAATACATGTCAACAGTCGCACGTCTTCATCTTCATTCAGTGGGTTGCCATCAAGGACAACACTCTGCATCATATTTCCAACATCAAGTCCTAGCTGAACTGCCATCTTGAATGTTTGAATTTGGAACTCTATGGGAAACAAAACTTGCTTTCCATAAACAAGCTCATAAGGAGTATGGCCTGTTGTGTTTCTCCATGTAGTTCTATAGGCCCACAAGGCTTCAGGAAGCCTATCTACCCAATCTCTTCTATGTAGATGAAGAGTCTTTGTTAGGATTCCTTCAATGACTTTATTAGTGGATTCCACTTGACCATTTGCTTGTGGATGATAAGGAGTAGATGTTCTATGTCTGATTTTGTAATTCTCCATCATTTGCTCCACTAGCCTTGATGTAAATTGAGCTCCTTGATTTGTAACAATTTCCCTTGGGACACCAAAACGAGTGAAAATATCCTCAAAAAGAAAAGTAACTACAGATGATTCATTAGCAACAAGTAATGGTTTAGCTTCTACCCACTTAGTAACATAATCGGTGCAAACTAATATGTATTTCTTTTGTCTTGATGGAGGACTAATAGGTCCTACAAAATCCAAAGCCCATTTTTCAAAAGGTTCAATGTGTACCTGAGGTTGTAATGGCATCTCACCTGAAGGAGAAGGTTTCCCTATCCTTTGGCAACTGTCACACCTTTTGAAATACTCCCTTGCATCTTTAAACAAAGATGGCCAATAATATCCTAAGTTAAGGATCTTATAGGCTGTCCTCTTATCTGCAAAGTGTCCGCCACAAGGTTCATCATGACATGCCTTGAGAATTTCAGGCATCTCATCTTCAAGAACACACCTTCTAATAATCAAATCTGGACCTGTCTTGTACAACTCATTAGCGACCCATGAATATCTTGCACTATCATTAATGATTTTTCTTTTATCCCTTGCATTCATAATTGAAGGAAATTTTTCTGAAACTAAATAATTGGCAATATCAGCAAACCATGGAGTTTGAGTAGAGATTGCAAAAAGATATTCATCAGGAAATTGATCTTCAACCGGAGTGTCATCTTTGATATTTTGAATTCTAGACAGGAAGTCAGCCACAGTGTTTTGTTTTCCAGGACTATCTAGAATAGTAATGTTGAATTCTTGCAATAATAACAACCATCTTATAACTCTACCATTAGTGATTGATTTATTCATTAAATATCTAATGGCAGAATGATCAGTGTGAATAAAAGTTTCATAGCTTGTTATATAGTGTCTAAATTTGTTAATGGCATGAACAACAGCTAAAAACTCTTTTTCAGTTACAGTATAGTTTAACTCTGCAGGAGTCAAATTTTTACTGATATAATAGATGGCATAGGGAATCAAATCTTTCTGTCCCAATACTGCTCCTAGAGTTGTATCGGAAGCATCTGTCGAGATATGAAAAGGTAATTTCCAGTTAGGTCCCCTTAATATAGGTGCTTCAGAAATTTTGGTTTTCAGGGTTTCAAAAGCTAACTGGCAATCAGAAGTCCACTTAAATTCACAATCTTTGGTGATTAATTTGAAGAGAGGAGATGCTATTTTGGTGAAGTTTTCTATAAATCTCCGATAATACCCTGTAAATCCTAGAAAACTTCTAACATCTCTTTGACAACTTGGAATGGATAGGTTAGAAATAACTTCAACTTTAGCCTCATCAACTCTAATCCCATCCCCTGAAATGTGGTGCCCTAAAACAATACCTTCAGTGAACATCATAAAACATTTTTCATGACTAAGAGAAAGGTTTGCTTCTTGACATCCTTTTAAGACCTTTTCCAAGTTTTCTAAAGCCTCTTCAAATGTATCCCCATAAACTGTAAAATCATCCATGTACACCTCTACACAGTCATGTATTAGATCAGAAAAAATTCCTAATACTGCCCTTTGGAATGTTGCGGGTGCATTGCATAATCCAAATGGTAATAATCGGTAGGCATAGGTACCCCAAGGACAAGTAAATGTGGTTTTATCTTGGTCTTCAAGTGCTACTTGGATTTGATTGTAACCACTAAACCCATCTAGGAATGAAAAGTACTTTTTGCCAGCTAATGTATCTAATACTTGATCTATGAAAGGTAAAGGAAAATGGTCTTTAAGAGTAGCTTTATTCAATTATCGGTAGTCAACACACACCCTCCATTTTCCATTTTTATTTGGCACAATTACCAAAGGAGAAACCCACTGACTATCTGAAATAGGATAGATGAAATTAACATTTAACAATTTTTGCAATTCTTCCTTAACAATTTCCCTAAGATTTGGATTCATCCGTCTTTGAGGCTGTCTGATTGGTTTGCAATTTGCCTCTATATAGATGTGGTGAGTACAAGTCTTGGGACTTATCCCTTTCATGTCAGTGTATTCCCATGCATATGCAGAAGAATGTCTCTGTAATACTTTGATTAACTCTTCTTGTTGAGATTTTTCTAGGTTCTTGTTTATGTTCAAAGTTTTGCCTGGAAAAATTTCACTTGTAGAGTTGCCAAATTTGTCCATAGAATGAAGAGACATCTGCCTAGATGACAAAAACTCAATATTGGATCCCTCTTGAAATGATTCATGTTTGTGTTCTGGAGAGGATTCAAAGTTTTCTAGAGTATTCAGAATTTGATTATCTTCACTAATTTCTGAAATTATGAAGAGTGGTTGTAAATATTCTTCATCCTCTATCCATTGAGTGTCATCTAGATCTGTAATTGTCCTAGCTGGAGGATATAAAGTGAATTTTTTTGTTGAACTACCATCAGAAATATACATATCACCGGACCTACAACTAATAAAAGCATCAGTTGTAGCCAACCAAGGTCTTCCTAGTATAACAGGATGGCCTCCTAGATTATTCTTGGGTGTTAGGATCATGAAATCCACAGGGTACTCCCAAGAGTCTAGGGACAATGGAATGTCTTCTATTACCCCATCTGGTCTGATCACAGATCTATCTGCTAATTGTAATAGTGTGGGTGTAAAGAGAAGATTAGGAAGTTTCAGTTTGTCCATGATATGTCTACTCATGATATTTATTGCTGCCCCTAAGTCAATGAGTGTGTTTTGAATTTCAATTCCATTGATGTGAATTTTGACAACTGGATTTCCTGGGTCAAGGTACTTTGGAATAGTAGTCTTACCCATCATAATATCTGCTATTTGTCCTACCAGTTGAATTTTCTTGGTTTCTCTTATTCTTTTTTTTGTTGTCTTCATACTCAACTCCTTTATTGTTTTGGCTAAAATTGGGATTTCCTTGATGGCTTGCAATAATGGAATTTTAATGCAAATATTTCTCAATTCATCCAAGAAATCATAATTAGGCACCATTATTTGTTTTTCTACACCTTTATCAATTTGTAGTCTTTCCGGAAAGGGAGGTATAGAAGTAGATGTGGATGGTTGCTCTAATACTGGAGTTGGATTCATTAGATCTTTTTGTTTCAGTTTTTCAATGTTTTGATCTTGAAAGGATGTATCTTCCTCAAGACTTTTATTAACCCGTAGGGAGTCTTCCTCAGAATTATCTTGTTCTTGTATGATCACAGAAGGTTTCCTCTTCTCAAGTATCCTTCCAGACCTAAGTTGAACATCACTAAGGTCTAGAGGAGTAATTAAATAAGTTGGAAATTGTTGTCCTTCTATCATATATGTATTATGAGGGTTCTTATTATTGGGGTTTGGTATGGGCTGAGCTGGCAATTGATTGGATTTTTGAGGGAATGGTAATGGAAGTGGTTGATTTTGATGAGATTGGTTCGGATGATGTTGTTGAGGATTTTGTTGAAGATTTTGAGGAAAATTTTGTTGGGAATTTTGAGGATAAAAATGTGGATATGATGGATAGGATGGTGGATACTGATAATATGGAGAGTATCTTCCATAGGGACCTTGTGATCCTTGTGCCCAAGCTTGAGATTTATTTTGAAATTGGGGCCAAGGTTGCTGCCAAGAATTCCAAGGTGGAGGTTGATTATACATTTGATCATGGAATCCTTGTGTCTGGGGTCCCTGCCAAGGTCTTCTAGATACAAAGTTAAGAGATTCTGTGGAGTCTGTAGGATTTTCTTCTTGAAAAACAGCCTTGAGACCAGGAAGAGAAGGACAATTCTTGGTCTCATGTTTCTCAGAACAAATAACACAGGTTTCTACAACTTTGACATCTAGAGGACACTCTCTCAAGGCATGTTTCTTCCTACATTTGGGACAAAAGATTGCCAAAGCATCAGATTCAGCCTTTTGCTTGTTTTGTATCTTGAGGGTGTCTATTTGTTCACTAAGACTCCCTAAAATGTCAGATTTAAAATCATCAAGCATATGTCCTATTTCTGATCTACTTACTGTCCCAGAAGCAGATTTACTTGCCCTTGCAAGAGCAGGATCTCTTGGACCTTTGGCAGTTTTAGATTTCCCTCTAGAAAGGTTGATACATAACTCGGATATTTCAGGTAATGTGAGTTGTGATATATCCCCTTTTCCCATCATGTTAAGGATATCCAACCATTCATCCCTAATTGTTTTCAACAAAAGAGCTTTTATAGTGTCTTGATCTAGGTTTTCCATTTGTGCCCTTTTTATGTTGTATTTAAATCTTTCCAACAAATCTTCTAAGTTTTCATCTTCTTTTTGTAACATCTTGAACACTTCTTCCTTATGATTAACCGGCATACAATAATCCAAGTATCTCTCTAGAAATGCTTGTTTCATGTCTTCCCATGTTCTAATGGAACTACTGTTTAAACTCATAAACCACTTCAATGCTGCTCCTTTCAGAGTCGAAGGAAATAATTTCAATTTTTGAGCATCTTGAAGGTAGTCATAAGTCCTACACAGCACTTCAAATTCGAATAAGAAAGTTTCAGGATCCTCAGTTTTAAGTCCATAGAAGTTCGGAAGGACGGAAGGTGAAATGTTTTTCATGGTTGTATTGGTTTCTTCATCAAGTATAGGGAACCCAAAAGAGCTTCCTATTCTACCTCTTCCTCCATCTGCACCTCTACCTCCTTCTCCTCTTCCTCTTTCTCCTCTACCTCTACCTCTACCTCCTCCAAATAATGTGTGTTATCCATTAACAACTCCTCCTCCTCCTTCTTCTGCCATGGTTGACTCTCCTGTAGAAGTAGAAAGATTTGTGTCCCTAACAGGAGTCTTTAGATCTTCTTCTATGGCAGGTTCAGTGGATGAAGTGGAAGGTTTCTCTGATGGAATAGGTGACCTTAGATCTTCTAGAAGTCCAGGATCAGTAAAGGATGGAAGATAGGTTTGAGTTGGAGGTGTACTAGTTCTGGATCTGGATGAAACAAGTGGTGTTCTAGAAATCAAACTTCTGCCCCTGCTGCTTATAAATCTTCCCCTTGAATCTCTCTCCCTACGCATAAAATTGTTTTTGGATGCTAAGAAACAAAGGTTACCTAGTTTTCACTTCCCCGGCAACGGCGCCAAAATGTTGTGTCTCAATCTAGTCTCCTAAACTGAGCTCATTTAATTGTCAACCAAGATTTGTAAACTGCTGAAGTGAAGTGTACCATATGTACCTAGGTGCTTGTTTCCTAGTGCGTTGTGTGTAGTGTGTTGTG
Source organism: Pinus albicaulis (assembly GCA_034641835.2). Taxonomy (NCBI): domain Eukaryota; kingdom Viridiplantae; phylum Streptophyta; class Pinopsida; order Pinales; family Pinaceae; genus Pinus; species Pinus albicaulis. Next base: position 43,693,754 of record CM076584.1, read on the forward strand.
ATGTTTTTGGTCTTTTATGTTGATTTCTGATGTTTTTGGTCTTTTGGTGTTTTATGTTCACAATGAAACTGCCTAGAAAACTAATGGAAAGGAATTGGTGGTCAAAACACAGTTGAGCCTAATGTATGGAATGGAAAATGCAATTGGAAACACTGAAGCAAAATCTGAACTATGACTAAATAGAAAATAAAAGCAAAAGCTTGATAATGACTTTTTAGGCAAATGACACAAACTAAACTTGAGAAATGATCACTAAATATGCAAATCCTCTAACTAAACAGTCAAACACTAATGATGCAATACTCTGTCCTAAGCTCTTCTATTCTCTGATTAATTCCTAGTTCTATTCTGCAATTTAATTGAATGTCACAGAACCTATACTCAAAGAGTTATTGGTTTCTTGTTCAAAGTAGTTCTTTTGAGAAAGAGCTCTGTTTATAAAATGATGAGGAGATTGCAGAGAGATTTCAGACCTTATAGTGATGTTATCTTCTGTTCCTATGGTTATGGATCACTTGTAGTTTTCAGAACAAAAAGATGTTTGTGAATAATGAAGGCTGTCTTGTGAATCCTAACAATTAAAGTAATCTATTGTGCAAAGGATGACAATGTGAATATGAAATGCAAGTGCAATGAGTTAATCTAAGAATAACCCTAGGATGCTACTAAACTAGAACAATGTTGAACTATAAGTCATCATCAAACTTGAAACAAAGTAACTGAACATGAATTAAATGCAAATGAAACTCCGGAGTTGTTCTAACTGTACTAACATGCATTAATCTATGAAGTTACACAATCTGCTTGTTCATCATTAGTGATATCTTGGAAGAGTTCCTTCTTTTGGAAGAGGTAGAACAATTCTGGCTGTGTACTTGTATGCAATTGAAAGCAAATTAACTGAAAGCAAATGAAAAACTAAGTTATCACATCCATACCCTACTTGTCATTATGATGTCTTGGGCAAGCGTTTAAGAGCAAGATCAGAGATGATACTTAGTACACACACACAACTAAATCATTCATTATCACGGTCATGTCTTGAAATTCTTAAGGATGTCTTGGAAGAGTTTCTTCTTGTGGAAGAGTGATGAGAACAAGTGTAACTGTGATAGTGAATAGTAAAAGTTATAACTAAATCCTACAGTACCATAGCTATTCATCATTCATCATTATAATCTGTTGGAAGAGTGTCTTCTTGTGGAAGAGCTGGAATGAATATAACTACAGTAGCTAGTTAAAACAACTATGAATTCAACTCCTAATTCTACAATACCATAGTCATTCAACATTCATCATTTTAATCTGTTGGAAGAGTGTCTTCTTGTGGAAGAGCTAGAATGAATACGACTACAGTAGCTAAAACAAAAAAACTACCAATTCAAATGCAAAACGTAAAGGCAGCTAGGAAAACTTATCTAATTTACGCAAAAGAAATCCGTGCAAGAGGCAGGGGCCCTCTACCACTTGACGTCATTCAACTCCAAATTAAATCACGCCTTCAAAATAACTTTGTTTGCTCCATTAACGATGCAATAGTTTGAACATAACACTCTGTGTCTTCAAGGACGTAACACAGAGTTTAAACAAAATCTAGCAGCAAATCTAATATAAAATCTCTAACATAGCTCTCGGTCTCCCAAGAGTTTATAAAGCAAATGCATGTAACAATAATTACAACAATTTAGGAACAATGTCTTTCCTTATCCAAATCATGTTAGAACTCTTTGAAGTGGCTGCGTGAAGAAGAAAAGACATCTGGACTGAAACAGTCCTAGTAGGAGTCTTCCTTCATAAATGTGTTTCCCACGTGCATAACCGTACCCAGAATCCATTTCCTCCTCCATGATGAGCAACGAACCATGTAGACACGACGTGGATCATGCCCATATGCGGTTTTCCTCAAGAGGCCACCTGGAACATACTCAAACATGAAGGTAGCTACAGAATCGCCGGTTAGCTACAGAATGTCTGCATTCTGTAGCTAGTTCCGGTCAAAATGCTTAACAATGGAAAAAATCACAAAATTCAACAAGTCAGTCATGTAAACCATTCTAGAAGTAATTTTAACTATATTTATTGATCAATTGGGTTTAAGATGGAAATGGACAAGGGAAAATGAGGTAAAATGAGGTGAAGGAAAGCACAAATTTGAGGCTCAACAATTCTTATGATAGCATATCGGCTAAAACTCACAAGTTGAGCCAAGATTATGCTATGATATCATTGTAATATCCCAAAATGGAAAAGACGGGAATATAGAACAAAATAATGGAAATAGCAGTGAATAAATCAATACACCATTACATGAGAGAAATTTACAACCATATTATTAAACATATCATCCATAATGGGCATAAAATCTTCAGGATCAAGTCACTCAAGAAATACAACACAAGCATCCACTAAGAAAATATGCCAATACGTGAACTATAGCTACTATATAAATGCCATGAGCCAAGACAATGCAACTTTAGGGAATAAACTGCTACAATAAAGATATAAAAATATATATTTTATTTTATATAGTTCCAAAGGTGCTATGGATAGATATCTAAGCTCCCAAACACTTTTTCAAGGCAACTGAGAAAGGGTTTCTGGAAATACCCAAAAATGTGAAATGTTGGAATGTAGCCCTAGGGCTGAATTGCAAATACAACTAAATAAATAGATGAAGGTGGATTAAACTGATATAAAAATGAATATATCTCCTCCAATATATCCTTTCAATGAAAGGCTCATCCCTTCATTGAAAGTCAAACACCCTAAACGAGGCACTAAAACCTGCACTGCAAATACTCAATAAAATAACACAGTTCTTGAGGGAGAATACATTGTAGGAGGTGGAAATAAGTTGGAATGGTGCCAAGATATGAAATATAGCTCCTAGAACTTCCTTTTTGGCCTCCCAAATGAAGGAATGCTTCCTCAACTGAAGACTAGCTCAGAAATTGGCCCTATCAACCCTCCACTGCAACACAACACAACTCTGAACAAAAAAATGCGTTGTAGCTGGAGACTGAATTTTGTCTTGATGCCTGGATGTGGATTATATAACTCAATAATCTCTCCTGAGTAGGCACTTGAAGTCCCCTAAGGATGAGTGTGGGATTCCAGCTCAGGAACACCCTTATACGAAATAGTGCAACGAACCCTGCTAAACAACAAAAGCAGGCATAGAAATGTCACCTGACAAATCCATATCTAATAAGATCAAAATAAATAATAATTTAGCATATCATCTATGGTTTCCTTGCCCTTCCTTATATGCATTTTGAGCCTTCTCACCTTCGTTCCCACTCATTAAATCCACTACTCTCATGGATACTATCTCTCGTTAACATTGTGTTGTCTCCCATTAATGATCCACTCTCTTCATACTAACGGTGTTGATTTGGTCAACATTCACCTTGTCCACATGAAATATGATCCCTTTTCACATTAAGATATATTTTATTCCTACTAAAGAGATTTATTAGTTTCCCTACCCATTTATTCATCTATCTAAATGATAAAAGTAAAAATTAATATTCGAATTATTTGTACGCTAATTTTGGAATATTACAAGAGGGGCATGTTAGGTCCCTATATTACTAGTGTAGTCCCTTAATGTTGTTAGTGTAGCTCCCTTATTGTTATTTTTGTAACCCTGTAGCCCCCATATTGTTATTATTGTGCCCCATAATAGGCCACTATTATTGATTTTGTGCCTTTACATTATTATTGTAAGGTCAGGTTGGATTATATTATGATCCCATGGACTCCTATATATGGAAAGGTGGTTTTCTGCTTTGTATCATCCAATATTTTTTCATTCATGTAATATAAATGAGGTTTCCCACTCGAATTGGTTTATTTCTAAGGTGTTGATCTATCATTTATTCTATTTTTGGAGTTGGTTTCATAACACAAATGAGCTGGTTGGGACCTTATATTGCCAAAAATGTCTTAGAGGGGGGGGATGTTTAGCTCGCGAAGCTGAATGGAGAGCTCTTCTCTAAACCTATTAATGGTAGTCATTTTAAGCAATAGAGTTACAACTCCGCCCCTAGGGGCTCACAATGACTATACGGTTGGTGAAGAGTCTTACTGATCACCACATTGAAAGAGTGCATGGGACTATCAATGATTATGAAAAATGGGGAGTTAGTTGCATTAGTAGTACTGTGCGGTATGTAGGGAAATGGCGAAGATGGAGGGAACTACACCAAGTTTTTTAGGACTGTGCCGAAGCGATGAGTCTGGTGAAGTTCATCCAAAAAGTGAGCATTGAAACATGAGCTCTTCATTTGACAAGGATTTTGATGTTAAAATGAGTGGGAGAGATGTATTTAATGAGAAAATCTTAGTGGATCTAACACAATATCCACATTTATGAGGCATATCGAAAGGAGATCATGGAGTTTGAATTTGAATTTTACTATAAATCATGGATCCCACTCTACATACGAACGATTTGCGCTATATGTTTAAGAATTGAAATTTTGTGTGTGCAAGAGCGTTAAGCAATCTGTTATATGTCGAATTTAAACTTTGGTGTATTTAAATAAAAATTTATTAAAGCAATGCTCAGGCACAAAATTCGGCCAATTTTAGAGCATAGAATGATAGCTACACCACCAACACATATCACATGGCTGAGGTCATCCAAGAAATTGACTACTCAAGGTGCAACCCCATCTAAGAAGCTAAAGAAGTCGGTGTTGCGATCATCACCCCAAAAGGAGATTCCAAAGGAATATAGTAGTAAGGCGTCCAAATACCAACAAAAGAAGACTGTTGAGGTATAATAGGCAGACGATGAATAAATCGCACCAAAAGATATTGATGTAGAAGAGGTAGAACCTATCTCTAGATTTCCCCCATATATTTTGTGAGGGAAGCTGGAAGCTTCGAAGCCTAAAAAGGATCTAGACATAGTAAAATACAAGATTTTTACACCACTACTACTGGAACAGGTACCTATCGAGGGGTATTTGTTGGGAAAATATCCCTAGTTGTGGATGGAGGAATAAGACTTTAACGATCACAAAAAATACCCATAGTTCAAGACGAGGCGATATTTGTGCTCCACCTATTATGAATCTATCGAAGTAACAATATTGGAACCGATGAATTGGGTAGCTAGTATCCAGGATGCGCATACATGTTATATGTTCCACATTTCAATTGAAGTATTATCAACACAATTTGTGTACTCCAACTTCTGGCCCTAGTGCACGATGAGTGCTTATGGCTAGGGAAATGGATTCCTATTGATACGATGTTGATAAGGAAGAGAACGAAGCTTCCTTGAATTGGTTTGGACCCTGTAAATGCCTTTGTGCGTAAGGAGAAGGACAAGAAGTTGGCAGACAATATGAAGAAATATTAGGGTACAAAAATGGGAACCAAGGGTTACTCGATTAACTCCATCATGAATCAGTTTGTGCACTTTTATAAACACATTTTGGCCAGAAAAATCATGCAGAAGTACTGCACAAAGGATTTTTTGCGCCGATAGTATATTTGGCTATGGATTACAACAAGGGAGTTGTCTATAATTGGGTAAGAGACCTATGCAACAATTTTTTAGCTAACTACCACAAAGCTCAAGATGCGGGCAAGAAGTTCGAATACATGTGGCTCTTCCTCTTAATAGAATTGATGGCCTAGAGGGAGCCTGAGGAATCACATTTTTCCTCTACAGACATTGATCTCTATCAGGCCGCATGATATGCCTTGTTGTGGCATTCAAAGGAGCCCACTAGGGTCATGGAAAACAAAATATTTTGGGTTGGATTCGAGATGATTCTATGCACAGTGATCAGCCAAAGGACCTGGATATCACCAAGTATTTGAAACCAATATTAGTAGCTCTCAGACTTCAAAGTGGATTTCGACCATGTTCATATGCTGGCGAAGAAGGACCTTTTTGTGGTCTGGTATGAGTTTTCATACCTGGTATAAGAGGAAGATGTTGTGGCCATAGTAATTTAATGGCCGCTTAATTGAATAACTCTTCCCACTAAAGGCACAGAGACAGGGCAAAAAATGAAGAATGGCATGAAGACCACTACATAGCCATGGAAGAATGACACCAGGAAGCTACACAAGACAATCAAATTCTTGACCATTAAGGAGACTGAAGTCGAGGAAGAGACATAAACGTAGGTTCGGGAGAGAGGAGGTGATGATGCTTATGGTGATGATAAAATTATATATATGAATGACCCCCCCACCCCCTTTACTACTAAAAGATGACAGCCATAGAGCTGAGGTGCACAAAAGAAAGTGATGTCCATTCCATCCACCAGCCCGAAAGAAATGGTCTTCACTAAGGGAGATCTTGATGAGATAGAATATATGGTTAAGAAAGTCAATGAGCATCTATGGGGTAACATTGGAGAATAGTACAAGAAGCTATTGGCAGAGGTCCATAAAGGCCTAAAATATTTATAGGTAAGGATAAGCACAGTACAAGTGAGCATGGCTCAAGTGAGAGGGGAACAAGTAGGTGCAAGAATGATGTAGCACGAAATAGCCATAACAACTGATCCCCACGCAGTGCCAAGCCCTGCACATGCATTATTTTTTTATATAACAGAGCAACTAAAGTAGGAAGTGCCCTAGAAGAACAGAAGGATTAACCTTACTATGCTGCCTCTACAGACCTTCCATGAGTTCCACCAAGGTGTCATTGATGAATTTAAGATCAAAGAGTAGCGCATCCTCTTGGTTATCCTTGATGTTAAATGGGAAAGGTAGAGCATGGATGAGGAAAATCAACTTGCGGTATAGGAGTGTGAGGCAGTGATGACCCACAGAAAAAATTTGGAGGAAGCCATCTCCAAGGCTTGCAGCGAGCTACTTGAGCTCTATATTTAGGTTGCAGTAGTGCCAGAGGAAAAAGTGACCAATCTCACAATAACCTTCAAGAACTCCAAAATCGATATCTACCAACTGTGAATCAGAATGAAAATGAATATAGTTAAGCTATAGCTACAATTGTCTCTTGCCACTCCACCAGAGGTCCGGGAGTAGTGCGCAGCCGAGGTCAGGGTTTCTAATGATAAGTTTCACTCCACATTGCAGGAATTCCTTCAAGGTTTTGAATAGGTTATGGATGTCTCGACTTCACTGTAGGAGAACTCCCATGTACAAATGATGGAGAAGGAAATCCGTAAATAAAATATGGACGATATTAAGGTCAAAAAAATGACCATAACACCGATACAATAGTTTACCTATCTCTAAGAAGGTAAATTTTTTGAAGGACAGATTAATGAGATGTGTAGAAAAGAAAAAATTATCATAGCCAGAATGCAACCATGGGAAGCTAAAGCCAGTCATTTATCGCAGATTGTCGATAAACAATTGAAGGGACTATGCCAAACACCGAAGGATATTGCAATGAAAATTACATGGTCATCTACTGCGATGTTGCTAATAAAATTCCAAGAAGTAGAAAATAAATGTGCCAAGTCAGTTCCACCTAGGAAGGAGGTCTTTAGTGGCATAAAAACAAATATCTATAACACACTGACATAGCTACTTGGGACATGTCACAGTTTTGTGTTGGGGACGTGTTTGATAGAGTACCCCTCGATAGAAGATTTTGAGAAAGAATCCATATATGAAGGAGTGGATAGCGAAGCTAGGTTAGAGTCTTAGGGGCTTTAGGGTGTGTCAAGCCCCTTATTTTGTAAAAAGAATGGGAAAATTTTGTATATGTTGAGCTCCGCCCATGGTTTTCGGACCATGGTTTTGTAAATGTGTCTAGGATAGTCTTGATAAATGAAAAATCTTGATATGTGATGAAATTATATGTAAGATTATTTTTAGTATATGTTCTATGTGTTGCATTAGAGGAAAGGCTCATGTAGCTAATTTCACAAATACCTTAGGAATTCTGCAATTGAGTGCATAGACCCCTGCGGCTAAGTGCACAGGGTGGAACTAGTTGTATTAAAAAAATATGAGCATTAATGAAAGACTTTTGAAGACATATCTCTACCATTTTTTCATGTGTTTTATTTACTTTTCTTTTATGTTATCTGTGCTAAGTAGGGGTTTTACTTATAATTTTCATTGTGAATTCTTGTTCATTATCACTATGTTGTTTTATGAATGTTAAATTACAGTCCCCTAGTGCGCAAGTTAAGACCTGTTGAACATTGAATGTACAATTTGTATCTATGCCCTACGAAGTTATGTTAAGCATAAAAGGGAATATAAGCCCTAAAGACACACTCCCTTTTCAATTTGGATACCGAAACCTGGTTCTATCATCCCCCTATATTGCCTCGAGTGAGACTTCAGCCTACGCAATAGATCATTTCCAAAAGGGCTTGTAATAACGCATTTTTTTGGTCCGCATAGCCAAATATGAACCTGGGCCTAGGGCTAATCAAGCCAAAATGTCACTTTGAGCATAAAACCCTTCACAAAGGAAATATATTGTAAAACCAAGGATTGAGGGACCTTTCTCTCTCCTCTAATGGGACAGGTTGTGATATATTATTCGTCATAGTTGATGTAAACAACCACCTATTGGGAGATGGGAACGTGGAAAGTAATTATGGTTTTTTATAGTTCCCAAATGTCCCATTTATGGGTGACACATGGATTAATCATAGGTCAACATGCGACATGCATGACATAATAATGATGTCAAAATATCATCATAATCGTGAGGGTAAAAACCATATAGCTACATGAAAATCAATCAAAATTGATGGTGTAAGTCATCTCCAATGTATCGAGTGATGAATGAAGACATGAAGTTTGTTGAACATTAACAAGAAAAGGAGGTCCTAGAAGGTGGTTTCACAAATTGATATCTATGACTCATATTTATTCTAGGCGAACTCTCCTCGATTTTAGAAACCATCAAGGGTGGTCCAAAAGGTGTGTTTCAATACCATCGTACTATTGTGTGGGATCTCACAAAGAAATTAGAAAAGGGCACGTTTTATTAAGGTAGGGTCATACCCCGAAAATCCTGGTGCAATATTCCCAATATGGACTACTTAGAAAGGCATGCCCAAAAAATGCATTTTTTCAAGAATGTATGCTACAGGATGGAAAAAAAACCCTTGGATCCCTTAGATCTTATAATCTAAGACCCAAATCCAAGAGGAGATCAGAAACAAATAAAACTAGGTGAGGTAAACAGACCTCCCACAACTAGTATGTCTTGAAAAATGCCCAAGGAAGGGACTGCAATAATACAAAACAATACTACTCAAAATATAATGCAGTTTATCTGATTAATAGTAGGAGGCCAATATGGAGGCTCATTAATCACTTATACATCAGCAAAACAGATTTATAATATGGCCCACACAATTTACAAAAGGAAAATAGAAGACTTTGATAAAGAAACCCTCAAGAATGAGGTGTTGCAACAATGTATTAGGTTGTAAGACGGCTTGACAACATTATATTAAGAGTTGTAGTAGTTGTACATCACATTTAAAATATAGAACAGATCTGTGTACGAAATATTAGATCCATATCAGATCTGTACACTAGATGTGTTCCTCTACAAATTCCCCTTGGGGTTTTGAGCAAAACATGAGATGCAAAGAGTAGATTTGAGATCTAAAGTTGCAGATCTGCAGTAATATTCAAAATTTTTGAAGTAAACAAAAAAAAAATCAGATCAGATTTGAACAAGACACGGATTAGATTTCTGATCCATGGATCACCACAGTGAACGGAAGAACCCCGACACTAGAGATCTCTCATCCAAAAGTATGCGAAAAATCCCTGCAACTTTATGTAAGGTCCCACCTTACCCACCATCAGTAAGATAGAGAAGTAGATGTCACATAATCACTAATACTCATTTGCACAAAATCCTAAAGAATTAGTCACTGTAAAATTGTTTCCAACAAACGACCTTTATTTTGAAAGCTTTAGATAATACAAGAAATAACTGTCTTAGTCACACTTCAGCAAATTATTAAATTCATTTTCACATTCATACCAAAAACTTGCAGACATAGGAAGCTACACCCATTAAATAGTTTATTTAAAATTTATAGTAACATAAAAACACAAGAGTAACTAAGAATTTTACACTAACAATTTATATGCACAAAAGCTACAGCCATTCAAGATTTTTGACAAACACTTTGCAGACATGCACTCTACACTCATTCAGCCCTTATGACAAACACTTTGCAAGCACACAATTAAAATTCATTAAGGCATTTTGTCAAATACTTAGCAACAATGAATTTAAGATTATTATTCAACATATTTATCTCATAAAATTCAGAATTTAAACTGTAAATGTTTTCATCTTAAAACAGGGACTAAATAATCTTAGTTTTTCAGCAAAGACTCAACAACAGGCGCACATAACTCATAGCAGCAATCTGCCAAATCGCCCAGATTTCCGATCTGGGTTCTGAAAAGTATTTTTTTGGAATTAAATCAAGGGTTACATGACCTTTAGGCACGGATACCCCCTGATGTTGGGCTGAATCGAATTCAAAATGCCCAGAAATGCGATTCTTGAAAGCAACAAATTTATAGCCTAACTGTTTCATTTATGACTTTTGTCAAACATATGGAATGAAAACTTACAACTACACCTCTACATGAGGAAAAACAACCCAAAGTTATGCTACTAAGATATGCTCATTGAAATCACACATTTCTAAATACACCATATGAGTCCTTAAAACATTTTACCATCCACAAACTAATTCATATGATTTGACAAGCTTTTTGAACCAATTGTTACAATTTGACAAACACATGGCAGCCCTGAATGCCACAGCCATTAAGGCTTTCTATCAAAATTCTGATGTACTATTACAACAACATGAATAACAAAACATTGAATTATTAATAAGAATATGAAACATAAGCCATAACTGAAATTTATCTCCAACTTACCTCAAGCATTTGATCTTCCAAACTATATTGTAGTTGCCATTATTTTTGCATTTTCTTTTAAGGGTTGATTCTGTAATTCCTCCAAGTATATTTTGGATACATGTCTATTTTCTTACTTCTGATGTAAGCTGCAAGTTAGCACTTATTCATGCATAAATAAATTGATAACATTACTCATTCACAGATTTTGTCAAACACTTTGCATACTATCCTAAAACCATTTATAAAACATGCATCTATTAATTATTTGAAACAAAACCATAAATCATGAAATACTTACCCAAGTCCTTTGGAATAAATTTATTGCAATTAGCTTCAACAATATTTGGCTTTCCTTTTTCAAATGCTACAATACCAAGATTAGTACCATAAACTACACCAATAATAACTCCAATATTGAGATCCAAACATCCATACATATAGATTAATCTAGTCTTCATTTTTAACTAATCAATAATATTCTAGATAACATAAGCCTAAACCAAAATTAGATGCTTACAACAATTTAAATGTCTATTTTTTATTTTATGCTAAAGCTATACTATAATTTTAGTACAATGGAAATTATACCTGAAGAGACATTCAGCTCCAATCATTGCGAATATGATCCACCTTCGATCCCTTAACCAACTCATTTGAACCATCCGGTTTTCCACCCAACCATATCCAGGGAGAACTCCTCCCCCTGGAACCCCCGAGCTGTAAAAGCTCACAAACAGTACCAAAATACAATAGTAGAGAGATAGATGCAAGGAAAACTAAGGAATATAGTTTTCACTTCCTCTAAATACCACTCATGTTCAACCTCAATAAATACTTAGTAGATTCGTAAGAAATTCAGATTTGTTTTGGAAGTAATTGGATACTCTCCATATCTCTCCCTCTCACAATATTCCTCAAGTCTCTTCCACTCTTGGCATTACCCCATCCTCTCCTCAAATGAGAATACATGAGACTCACATATAGGAGGAGCAACAATTCTTGGCATAAAGGAGGATTAATATGCATGCATTGTATTCCATTTAGAGGAGTGTAACTTATGCCATTAAGGAGAGGTATGCATGCCTTATTTAAGGAGAGTGTAACATATGCATTAAAGTGAGTGTAAGAGAAATATTTTATGACATATATTTAATGAGTGTAAGAGGAATATGCCATTCATTGATGAGTGCATAAAAGAGAGTGTAATGTAATATTTAAAATAGAGAGAGTTACATAGAGCCATGAGAGTCATGAAGGGGAGAGGTGTGAAGTGATTGAGGAGATATAATTCCCTTTCAATAATAATATCATAGTCTCATAAAAGATAATAATAATATTAATAATATTATTAATATTGAGGATTAAGTTGAGATTGAACTATTACAATTGATTAATCATAAGTTAAGTAATTTTCCTTCCAGTATACTTGTTTACCCATTGATTGGAGGTGATTTACTATTTTTGGAAAGTCATACTTGAAATAGTAGGCATGACTTTCTATTTTTAGAAAGTCACTCAAAAATTGTTAGGAATGAGATCTTATTAAGGAAATTCATATGTGAGCTGCCCATGAGTGGTATTTTGGATAATAGGGATTCCGCACCCCTATTGTATGCATCTTTGTGCCTTAGTAGATTGAGGACTCCACGCCCTGATCTACTCGAAAGATCCAAGATTCCACACCTTGATCTTTTTAAATATTCAGGACTCCGCGCCCTAAACATTTCATTATAGATTCAAGACTCCACGTCTTTATATTTCATGGATTTAGGACTCCGCGCCCTAATCTTTTTATTATATATCCAAGACTCCACGTCTTTATATTTCATGGATTTAGGACTCCGCGCCCTAATTTCCATGGCATCTCATCTACTTTGATTTGAAACTCTGCGCTTCACCTTAAGGTACTGATTGTGAGCTCATACCCATATGATGGTTCATTGGTAAGGTCTTCTTCCAAGACCTTCACACATCACAAAATCATTGATCAAATAAATCAAATGAATTTCATAATTAACTTATTCAAATTTTACCAAATATTGTGCATGACTTCCACAGTCATTTTCGTTTTGGAGAAATGACTTCCACAGTCATTTATAACTTGAGCATCCTTGTTGGCAATGACCAAGTCCCCTGCCACATCATGCTTAGTACGATATTATGCACATATAATCATACAAATTACGTATCATCCATAAATCATAATTAACCATATGTTCCATCTAACCATGATCATCCATGGATCTGTGTCTCAATTCTGAATCACCATTCATGTTATACACCTATGTCCAAAATAGGATACCAAAAGAGAAAACATTGCTAATATGCTCTTAACCAAAATCAATTATTTTGTATGCAACCATAGATATTATCATAAGCACACAACAACCAAGTGACCTAAACCAGGTCATAGCATATAAGCATGTACATAAGTCTTTCATACATAATATTATATCATTATATCAAAATCACCATCTCTAAGTGTCATCAAAGCTATCTCACTAAGAAGGGACACTACATTGGGCTAAACTTGGCCCGAAGTTTTTCCTACGGTCATAAGATACTTAGTTCTTTTAGATTCTCCTATCAATAAGTTGTTAACCTTATGTATATATATTTGATATTTTCTTTTCTTTTCTTCATGCCAATCCATAGTTTAATGTTTTCTAAATTGGCAGCAAATCCATGACAACTAAACATACCATTCTTAATCAAGTAGAAAATATATCCATTCCATATTAGACATGTTTTGATATAAAATACCAAAGATTTTTATCAAAACTAACCATACAATTATAGTACCTTATAAAGTAATATTGTATGTAATTGATAAGATATCTACTTAATTTATCTATAATAATTTGATATTCTACATGTTTTTCTTTCTCAGAGTCTATATGAATCCTACATGTGTCATCTTCAAGGTTCCGTAGCATGTTGAGCTTGCAAAGCTATAAATAGAACACACATTGGTTGTATACACAACAATGATGGTCCATCCCATATCACAATCAAATTGGCATACAATAAGCATAAAATAATCAACATACAATTGTGAGTGAAATTATGCAACAAAACATGATGTTATATATAAAACCCACTCTTACACAAAAAAACATGATGTTATATATAAAACACACTCTTACATCCCACTTGATTTATGTCTTCTCAATCCAATTTTCCTCTTTTCATTCCATAAGACATCCTTGCAATTGAAATATTTAGGATTTATCTTTAGTTTTTACTAAACGTTTACTCTTTAGGAAAAAAATACAATTTGAGGTTCAAGGCACCATTTTTTTTTTTTTTAACTAACAACCTAAGGTTAAATACAGTCCTCACTGACCCACTTATGTATTATAGATCATCCCTTTAGTTTGCATAATCTTCATTATTATTCACTTCTCTAACTTGAGAATCAATTATGAAATGACTTAGTTAGAAGATCTTCATTCTAAAAGTAGATTAATGATATATTTTTGAAAGTGGCTTGTAATCAAGAACAACTCTCACAATTATGAAAATATGGTAACCTTGATAACTTTATGTCAATTCGTTTTTCAACTATGAAATCAGTCATGATTTATAGTTAGTAATTATTCCTTACTATTAATACATACACAACAACAAACTATGAAAACCGTACATTTCTCAAAATGTGATGAATCTTGTTAAATTTACATAAGATTTAGACTATCACAAGGGAATTTCTAGCCTAAAGTTAGACCCCCTTTTTTTTTTCTTAAGGATAGTTACCACCCTCTCAAATTATTACAACATTTTGTAGGACTAATAAATACTCAAACAACTATACGTCCCAACAACAACAAAAAAATTCTTAAATCCAACAATCTCTTCCATTCCACATACAATACACTCATCTTAGGCTTCTAAATCATGCAAGAATTCCAATTCATCAAAATGTGATATCACTCTCCTTCAATTTCTTCCTCAAAAAAAATATCACAAGCACATATTCTTGTAAAACAAGAACTCAACTAAGCTTTTCATTAATCACATGTTTTTTTTCTTTTTTTCTTTTTTAATTTCAAATAAAGCAAGTTCTCACCACATAAAATATTTTCCTTCTAAACATGCTATTCTCTTCACAATTTATAAAAAATTTGAATTTTGACACAATTTCTGAACTAGCAATAGCTTAGAGCAATACATGAGTTCAATCTTCATAATTTATCTAATTAATTTGGTTAAATAGAATGCAACGAATATTCAACTGATAAAATCATTAACGAGACTATTATGGCTTTCCTAGACCTAGTTTGTCTTAAGCCAATAGAAAAGTTATTTCATCAACTTATCACAATAAACTTTTTCTACATTTCAAGAATTTGAAAGTCATTTTAATTCTACCTAAATTCAATACATACAAAAGAATTCAATATATCTAGTTCACACTTCCATATATCAAAATCAATTCTTCCAAACATTCTAAACCACCTAATGGTGTTCAGTATATCAATCTTAGTATCTTCATTTGTAATAAAAATAAAATAATGGATTTAGAGCTCAAGCACATTTGTGTTACAAATCTCTATCCATTTAACTTTAATTACACATAATCACTCCTTAATCATGAATATCAAATTCCATCAAAATATTCTAATGAGAAGAATTACTTAGCTCATAGATATATTTTAGTATGGATTCCACACCCATACCTTACCTCATTACTTACCTCATAGATATATACTAGTTGGATTCCACATCCATACATTTTCTCATAGATATATACTAGTATGGATTTCGCACCCATACATTAGATCATAGATATATGCTAGTATGGATTCCACACCCATACATTTTCTCATAGATATATGTTAGTATGGATTCCACACCCATACATTAGCTTAATGAAAATATAACCTTCAAGTGTTCCTTAAATTGGCTTCCACAGCCCTTCATGCACCAGTCATTTAAGCCTCTTGTTTATTATGAAGGTCATACCTCAACCTAGTAATTGAGTAATTTAAAGCTATTTGATGCCTAATTTCAACCCAAAATACAAAAAATCATGTCAAATAAATCAGAGAAATTTCATTCTTACTCCTTAAGAATGTATTCCCAAATCATATTTTAACACATCTAATTAATACACATACATTACTCTTGAATCTACATTCACAGTTAAAAGTGACATCCTTTAAGGTAGATTTTAGCTAATTTTCTTTTAGTGTAGGTACGAAAAGATTCAAGATTATCATGATGAACTAAATCATCAAGTTAATGGAATCTCAACCTTACACTTGTTGCTCATTCCCAAATCATACACACCAAGGTCATCATACTATAGTCCAAATTAAGCCAATATTCTTCTTGGTAGATATGATTTCAGCTAGTAAAGATGGCTACTAAGCCCATATCACATTGAAAATGATGCATTACAAATATATGAAGCCATGCATGCACTCCACCTATCTCACTCATTGATTGAAAATCAATTCATTCACATACTTGGGTTTAACCCAAACTTTCTCAAGCACATCCTTTCCCAGCATGTCTTTAAGCATTTTAACATATTGTTGATAATATGTCTTAACAACAATATAAAGGAATATCAGAAATATATATATATATTTCATGAGTTTCTAAATGACATAATGATAATAATATCCTCTATGCAACCAATATGCTTCCAAGTCAATATATACAACAACTCAACATGCATGCAAAATCAACATTCATACATCATCAACCTACAAATAAGCATGTTGGCCCACTAGGCCCTAGCATTGTAACCCACTCTGATACCATATGTAAGGTCCCACCTTACCCACCATCAGTAAGATAAAGAAGTAGATGTCACATAATCACTAATACTCATTTGCACAAAATCCTAAAGAATTAGTCACTGTAAAATTGTTTCCAACAAAAGGCCCTTTTTATTTTGAAAGCTTTAGATAATACAAGAAATAACTGTCTTAGTCACACTTCAGCAAATTATTAAATTCATTTTCACATTCATACCAAAAACTTGCAAACATAGGAAGCTACACCCATTAAATAGTTTATTTAAAATTTATGGTAACATTAAAAACACAAGAGTAACTAAGAATTTTACACTAACAATTTATATGCACAAAAGCTACAGCCATTCAATATTTTGACAAACACTTTGCAGACATGTACTCTACACTCATTCAGCCCTTATGACAAACACTTTGCAAGCACGCAATTAAAAGTCATTGAGGCATTTTGTCAAATACTTAGCAACAATGAATTTAAGATTATTCTTCAACATATTTATCCCATAAAATTCAGAATTTAAACTGTAAATTTTTCCATCTTAAAACAGGGACTAAATAATCTTAGTTTTTCATCAAAGACTCAACAACAGGCGCACATAACTCATAGCAACAATCTGCCAAATCGCCCAGATTTCCGATCTGGGTTCTGAAAAGTATTTTCTTGGAATGAAATCAGGGGTTACATGACCATTAGGCACGGATACTCCCTGATGTTTGGCTGAATCGAATTCAAAACGCCCAGAAATGCGATTCTTGAAAGCAACAAATTTATAGCCTAACTGTTTCATTTATGACTTTTGTCAAATATATGGAATGAAAACTTACACCTACACCTCTACATGAGGAAAAACAACCCAAAGTTATGCTACTAATATATGCTCATTGAAATCACACATTTCTAAATCCACCATATGAGTTCTTAAAACATTTTACCATCCACAAACTAATTCATATGATTTGACAAGCTTTTTGAACCAATTGTTACAATTTGACAAACACATGGCAGCCCTGAATGCTACAACCATTAAGGCTTTCTATCAAAATTCTGATAGTACTATTACAACAACTTGAATAACAAAACATTGAATTATTAATAAGAATATGAAACATAAGCCATAACTGAAATTTATCTCCAACTTACCTCAAGCATTTGATCTTCCAAACTATATTTTAGTTGCCATTATTTTTTCATTTTCTCTTAAGGGTTGATTCTGTAATTCCTCCAAGTACATTTTGGATACATGTCTATTTTCTTACTTCTGATGTAAGCTGCAAGTTAGCACTTATTCATGCATAAATAAATTGATAACATTACTCATTCACAGATTTTGTCAAACACTTTGCAAATTATCCTAAAACAATTTATAAAACATGCATCTATCAATTATTTGAAACAAAACCATAAATCATGAAATACTTACCCAAGTCCTTTGGAATAAATTTATTGCAATTACCTTCAACAATATTTGGCTTTCCTTTTTCAAATGCTACAATACCAAGATTAGTACCATAAACTACACCAATAATAACTCCAATATTGAGATCTAAACATCCATACATATAGATTAATCTACTCTTCATTTTTAACTAATCAATAATATTTTAGATAACATAAGCCTAAACCAAAATTAGATGCTTACAACAATTTAAATGTCTACCTTTTATTTTATGCTAAATCTATACTATAATTTTAGTACAATGGAAATTATACCTGAAGAGATATTCAGCTCCAATCGTTGAGAATATGATCCACCTTCGATCCCTTAACCAACTCATTTGAACCATACGGTTTTCCACCCAACCATATCCAGGGAGAACTCCTCCCCCTGGAACCCCCGAGCTGTAAAAGCTCACAACCAGTACCAAAATACAACAATAGAGAGAGAGATGCAAGGAAAACTAATGAAGATAGTTTTCACTTCCTCTAAATACCACTCATGTTCAACCTCAATAGATACTTAGTAGATTAGTAAGAAATTCAATTTTTTTTTTTTGGAAGTAATTGGATGCTCTCCATATCTCTCCCTCTCACAATAGTCCTCAAGTCTCTTCCACTCTTGGCATTACCCCCTCTCCCCCCCAAAATGAGAATACATGAGACTCATATATAGGAGGAGCAACAAATTCATGTCATAAATGAGGATTAATATGCATGCATTGTATTCCCTTTAGAGGAGTGTAACTTATGCCATTGAGGAGAGGTATGCATGCCTTCTTTAAGGAGAGTGTAACATATGCATTAAAGTGAGTGTAAGAGGAATATTTTATCACATATATTTAATGAGTGTAAGAGGAATATGCCATTCCTTGATGAGTGCATAAAAGAGAGTGTAATGTAATATTTAAAATAGAGAGAGTTACATAGAGCCATGAGAGTCATGAAGGAGAGAGGTGTGAAGTGATTGAGAAGATATAATTTCCTTTTAATAATAATATCATAGTCTCATAAAAGATAATAATAATATTAATAATATTAATAACATTGAGGATTAAGTCGAGATTGAACTATTACAATTGATTAATCATAATTTAAGTGATTTTCCTTGAAGTATACTTGTTTACCCATTGATTGGAGGTGATTTACTATTTTTGGAAAGTCATACTTGAAATGGTAGACATGACTTTCTATTTTTAGAAAGTCAATCCAAAATTATTAGGAATTAGATTATTAAGGAAATTCATCTACGAGTTGCCCATGAGTGGTATTTTTCTTCCGGATAATAGGGATTCCACACCCCTATTGTATGCATCTTCATGCCTTAGTAGATTGAGGACTCCACGCCCTGATCTACTCTAAAGATCCAAGATTCCACACCTTGATCTTTTTAAATATTCAGGACTCCGCGCCCCAAACATTTCATTATAGATTTAAGACTCCACGTCTTTATATTTCATGGATTTAGGACTACACGCCCTAATCCTTTTATTATATTTCCAAGACTCCACGTCTTTATATTTCATGGATTTAGGACTCCGCGCCCTAATTTCCATGGCTTCTCATCTACTTTGCTTTGAAACTCCACGCTTCACCTTAAGGTACTGATTGTGAGCTCATACCCATCTGATGGTTCGTTGGTAAGGTCTTCTTCCAAGACCTGCACACATCACAAACTCATTGATCAAATAAATCAAATGAATTTCATAATTAACTTATTCAAATTTTACCAAATATTGTGCATGACTTCCACAGTCATTTTCGTTTTGGAGAAATGACTTCCACAGTTATTTATAACTTGAGCATCCTTGTTGGCAATGACCAATCCCCTACCACATCATGCTTAGTACGATATTATGAACATATAATCATACAAATTACGTATCATCCATAAATCATAATTAACCATATGTTCCATCTAACCATGATCATCCATGGATCTGTGTCTCAACTCTGAATCACCATTCATGTTATACACCTATGTCCAAAATAGGATACCAAAAGAGAAAACATTGCTAATATGCTCTTAACCAAAATCAATTATTGTGTACGCAACCATAGATATTATCATAAGCACACAACAACCAAGTGACCTAAACCAGGTCATAGCATATAAGCATTTACATAAGTCTTTCATACA